>JAKDEW010000314.1:0-368369 GCA_021963965.1 Artemisiospiza belli
GGGAAGGGGTTCCATGCGTGAGGGGCGGGGTTCCGGGCTGTGAGGGGTGGGGATCCAGTCAGTGAGGGGTGGGGGCTCTAGGCAGTGATTGCCGAGGCCTCCATGTGTTAGGGTTAGGGCTGCAGCCAGAGAGGGGCAGGGCTCCATGTGTGAGGGAAAAGGCTCCATGTGTGTGGGGCAGGGCTCCAGCCAGTGATGGGCGGGGCTCCATGTGGGATGGGCAGGGCTCCATGCAGTGAGGGATAGGGCTCCATATTTGAGGGGCGGGGCTTCAAATATGAAGGGCAAGGCCCCATGAGTGAAGGCCAGGGGTTCCAGGCTTTCAGGGGTGGGGATCCAGTCAGTGAGGGGCGGGGCTCAGGGCAGTGATGGCCGGGGCTCTTTGTGTTAGTGGCAGGGCTCCAGCCAGAGAGGGGCAAGGCTCCATGTGTGAGGGAAAGGGCTCCATGTTTGTGGGGCAGGGGCTCCAGCCAGTGATGGGCGGGGATCCATGAGGGATGGGCAGGGCTCCATGCAGTCAGGGGCAAGGCTCCATATTTGAGGGGCGGGGGCTCCAATTATGAAGGGCAAGGCCCCATGAGTGAGGCGCGGGGTTCCAGCTTTCAGGGGTGGGGATCCAGTCAGTGCGGGGCGGGGCACTAGGCAGTCATGGCTGGGGCTCCCTGTGTGAGGGGCAGGGCTTCAGGCAGTGAGGGGCGGTGGATGGAGACAGCATGGGAAATATTGCATTAGGAAAAGTAAAAATGTAAATTTGGTAAATTTAGTGACTGTAAGAAAATGGCCCGGGATTATGTCAGGTGCAGTGCGAAGGACTAAATGATGCCAAAACAAAGCTCACAGATATTTCAAAAGCAGCGGAAAAAAGTCAAGGAGGAACACACAACTTAGGGGGCAAGATATGAGGGACATGGCATGAATATTTAAAACAAGAAAAAAGAAAAACAAGAAAAAATCGTTCCCAAAGTCAAAGCCTTCAAAATGCAGGCAGGCCATACGCCAGCAAGTGCAGGCACATGCAGCAAAGCTTGCCAAATCTGATCCCCACTGAAGGCCAAAACAGAAAACAAGGGCCTACAAACAGGCTGGAGCGGAGACACCATCAAAGGAATTGTAATTGGAGGAGAAAACAATGAAAATTTGGGAAATTTAGTGACTGTAAGAAAATGGCCGGGATAATATCAGGTGCAGTGCGAAGGACCAAAAGATGCCAAAAACTAAGCTCACAGATGTTGCAAAAGCAGGGGAAAAAGTCAAGGAGGAAGACACAACTTAGGTGGCAAGATATGAGGACATGGCATGGACACTTCAGAAATCAACCAAAAAATGAGAAAAATCTTTCCCCAAGTCAAAGCCACCAAAAGGCATGGCATGCCATCAAGGGCAGGGAAATGCACCAATCATTCTTCGATTCTCCCATTGAAATCACAAGATTCCTTTTCCCTTCCCGAAAGGAAATGACATTTCCTTCGGGAAGGGGCAAGGAATCTTGTGAATCCAAAGAAAGGCTTGACAAACACTCTGGAAAGGAGATAAGTTCAAATGAAATGCAATTGAAAAAAGCAGAAAATCAGTAATTTTAATGTCTTCAAAAAATAGGCTGTGAGGAAATCAGCTGCATTGCAAAGGACCCAAAACATGCAAAAAATAGGCTCACAGATGTTGCAAAAGCAGGGGAAAAAGTCAAGGAAGGAAGACACAACTTAGGGGGCAAGATATGAGGGACATGGCATGGACACTTCACAAAACAACGAAAAAAAAAAAATTTTTCCAAAGTCCAAAGCCATCAAAATGCAGGCAGGCCATACACCAGCAAGTCCAGGCACATGCAGCAAAGCTTGCCAAAATTCATCCCCACTGAAGGCCCAAACAGAAAAGAAGGACCTACAAACACACTGGAACGGAGACTCCATCAAAGGAATTGCAATTGGAGGAGAAAAAAAGGAAATTTGGGAAATCTAGTTCCTCTAAGAAAATGGCCCGGGATTATATGAGGTGCAGTGCGAAGGACCAAAAGATGCAAAAATTAAGCTAAGAGATGTTGCAAAATCAGGGGAAATAGTCAAGGAGGAAGACACAACTTACGGGGCAAGATATGAGGGACATGGCATGAACAGTTAAACAAAAAAATAAAAACAAGAAAAAATCTTTCCCAAAGTCAAAGCCATCAATGCAGGCAGGCCATACGCCAGCAAGTGCAGACACATGCAGCAAAGCTTGCCAAAATTGATCCCCACTGAAGGCCAAAACCGAAAAAGACCGGACTAAACGCGGGGCTCCATGTGTGAGGGGCAGGGCTTCAGGCAGTGAGGGGCGGTGCTCTATGGTGTGACGGAAGCGGCTCCATGTGTGTGGGGCAGGGCTGCAGCCAGTGATGGGCGGGGCTCCATGTGGGATGGGCAGGGCTCCATGAGTGAGGGAAGGGGTTCCATGCGTGAGGGGCGGGGTTCCGGGCTGTGAGGGGTGGGGATCCAGTCAGTGAGGGGTGGGGCTCTAGGCAGTGATTGCCGAGGCTCATGTGTTAGGGTTAGGGCTGCAGCCAGAGAGGGGCAGGGCTCCATGTGTGAGGGAAAAGGCTCCATGTGTGTGGGGCAGGGCTCCAGCCAGTGATGGGCGGGGCTCCATGTGGGATGGGCAGGGCTCCATGCAGTGAGGGATAGGGCTCCATATTTGAGGGGCGGGGCTTCAAATATGAAGGGCAAGGCCCCATGAGTGAAAGGCCGAGGGTTCCAGGCTTTCAGGGGTGGGGATCCAGTCAGTGAGGGGCGGGGCTCAGGGCAGTGATGGCCGGGGCTCTTTGTGTTAGTGGCAGGGCTCCAGCAGAGAGGGGCAAGGCTCCATGTGTGAGGGAAAGGCTCCATGTTTGTGGGGCAGGGCTCCAGCCAGTGATGGGCGGGGATCCATGAGGGATGGGCAGGGCTCCATGCAGTCAGGGGCAAGGCTCCATATTTGAGGGGCGGGGGCTCCAATTATGAAGGGCAAGGCCCCATGAGTGAGGCGCGGGGGTTCCAGGCTTTCAGGGGTGGGGATCCAGTCAGTGCGGGGCGGGGCACTAGGCAGTCATGGCTGGGGCTCCTGTGTGAGGGGCAGGGCTTCAGGCAGTGAGGGGCGGTGGATGGAGACAGCATGGGAAATATTGCATTAGGAAAAGTAAAAATGTAAATTTGGTAAATTTAGTGACTGTAAGAAAATGGCCCGGGATTATGTCAGGTGCAGTGCGAAGGACTAAATGATGCCAAAACAAAGCTCACAGATATTTCAAAAGCAGCGGAAAAAGTCAAGGAGGAACACACAACTTAGGGGGCAAGATATGAGGGACATGGCATGAATATTTAAAACAAGAACAAAAGAAAAACAAGAAAAAATCTTTGCCAAAGTCAAAGCCTTCAAAATGCAGGCAGGCCATATGCCAGCAGTGCAGGCACATGCAGCAAAGCTTGCCAAATCTGATCCCCACTGAAGGCCAAAACAGAAAATAAGGGCCTACAAACAGGCTGGAGCGGAGACACCATCAAAGGAATTGTAATTGGAGGAGAAAAAAAGAAAATTTGGGAAATTTAGTGACTGTAAGAAAATGGCCCGGGATAATATCAGGTGCAGTGCGAAGGACCAAAAGATGCCAAAAACTAAGCTCACAGGTGTTGCAAAAGCAGGGGAAAAAGTCAAGGAGGAAGACACAACTTAGGTGGCAAGATATGAGGACATGGCATGGACACTTCAGAAATCAACCAAAAAATGAGAAAAATCTTTCCCCCAAGTCAAAGCCACCAAAAGGCATGGCATGCCATCAAGGGCAGGGAAATGCACCAATGATTCTTCGATTCCTCCCCATTGAAATCACAAGATTTCCTTTTCCCTTCCCGAAAGGAAATTGAATTTCCTTTCGGGAAGGGGCAAGGAATCTTGTGAATCCCAAAAGGAAAGGCTTGCAAACACTCTGGAAAGGAGATAAGTTCAAATGAAATGCAATTGAAAAAAGCAGAAAATCAGTAATTTTAATGTCTTCAAAAAATATGCTGTGAGGAAATCAGCTGCATTGCAAAGGACCAAAACATGCAAAAAATAGGCTCACAGATGTTGCAAAAGCAGGGGAAAAAGTCAAGGAAGAAGACACAACTTAGGGGGCAAGATATGAGGGACATGGCATGGACACTTCACAAAACAACAAAAAAAATAAATTTTTTCCAAAGTCAAAGCCATCAAAATGCAGGCAGGCCATACACCAGCAAGTCCAGGCACATGCAGCAAAGCTTGCCAAAATTCATCCCCACTGAAGTCCCAAACAGAAAAGAATGACCGTACAAACACACTGGAACGGAGACTCCATCAAAGTAATTGCAGTTGGAGGAGAAAAAAAGGAAATTTGGGAAATCTAGTTCCTCTAAGAAAATGGCCCGGGATTATATGAGGTGCAGTGCGAAGGACCAAAAGATGCAAAAATTAAGCTAAGAGATGTTGCAAAATCAGGGGAAATAGTCAAGGAGGAAGACACAACTTACGGGGCAAGATATGAGGGACATGGCGATGAACAGTTAAACAAAAAAAAAAAAAAACAAGAAAAAATCTTTCCCTAAGTCAAAGCCATCAAAATGCAGGCAGGCCATACGCCAGCAAGTGCAGACACATGCAGCAAAGCTTGCCAAAATTGATCCCCACTGAAGGCCAAAACCGAAAAGAAGGACCTACAAACGCGGGGCTCATGTGTGAGGGGCAGGGCTTCAGGCAGTGAGGGGCGGTGCTCTATGTGTGACGGAAGCGGCTCCATGTGTGTGGGGCAGGGCTGCAGCCAGTGATGGGCGGGGCTCCATGTGGGATGGGCAGGGCTCCATGAGTGAGGGAGGGGTTTCCATGCGTGAGGGGCGGGGTTCCGGGCTGTGAGGGGTGGGGATCCAGTCAGTGAGGGGTGGGGCTCTAGGCAGTGATTGCCGAGGCTCCATGTGTTAGGGTTAGGGCTGCAGCCAGAGAGGGGCAGGGCTCCATGTGTGAGGGAAAAGGCTCCATGTGTGTGGGGCAGGGCTCCAGCCAGTGATGGGCGGGGCTCCATGTGGGATGGGCAGGGCTCCATGCAGGAGGATAGGGCTCCATATTTGAGGGGCGGGGCTTCAAATATGAAGGGCAAGGCCCCATGAGTGAAGGCCAGGGTTCCAGGCTTTCAGGGGTGGGGATCCAGTCAGTGAGGGGCGGGGCTCAGGGCAGTGATGGCCGGGGCTCTTTGTGTTAGTGGCAGGGCTCCAGCCAGAGAGGGGCAAGGCTCCATGTGTGAGGGAAAGGGCTCCATGTTTGTGGGGCAGGGCTCCAGCCAGTGATGGGCGGGGATCCATGAGGGATGGGCAGGGCTCCATGCAGAGGGGCAAGGCTCCATATTTGAGGGGCGGGGCTCCAATTATGAAGGGCAAGGCCCCATGAGTGAGGCGCGGGGTTCCAGGCTTTCAGGGGTGGGGATCCAGTCAGTGCGGGGCGGGGGCACTAGGCAGTCATGGCTGGGGCTCCCTGTGTGAGGGGCAGGGCTTCAGGCAGTGAGGGGCGGTGGATGGAGACAGCATGGGAAATATTGCATTAGGAAAAGTAAAAATGTAAATTTGGTAAATTTAGTGACTGTAAGAAAATGGCCCGGGATTATGTCAGGTGCAGTGCGAAGGACTAAATGATGCCAAAACAAAGCTCACAGATATTTCAAAAGCAGCGGAAAAAGTCAAGGAGGAACACCACAACTTAGGGGGCAAGATATGAGGGACATGGCATGAATATTTAAAACAAGAAAAAAGAAAAACAAGAAAAAATCTTTGCCAAAGTCAAAGCCTTCAAAATGCAGGCAGGCCATATGCCAGCAAGTGCAGGCACATGCAGCAAAGCTTGCCAAATCTGATCCCCACTGAAGGCCAAAACAGAAAATAAGGGCCTACAAACAGGCTGGAGCGGAGACACCATCAAAGGAATTGTAATTGGAGGAGAAAAAAAGAAAATTTGGGAAATTTAGTGACTGTAAGAAAATGGCCCGGGATAATATCAGGTGCAGTGCGAAGGACCAAAAGATGCAAAAACTAAGCTCACAGGTGTTGCAAAAGCAGGGGAAAAAGTCAAGGAGGAAGACACAACTTAGGTGGCAAGATATGAGGACATGGCATGGACACTTCAGAAATCAACCAAAAAATGAGAAAAATCTTTCCCCAAGTCAAAGCCACCAAAAGGCATGGCATGCCATCAAGGGCAGGGAAATGCACCAATGATTCTTCGATTCCTCCCCATTGAAATCACAAGATTTCTTTTCCCTTCCCGAAAGGAAATGAAATTTCCTTTCGGGAAGGGGCAAGGAATCTTGTGAATCCCAAAGGAAAGGCTTGCAAACACTCTGGAAAGGAGATAAGTTCAAATGAAATGCAATTGAAAAAAGCAGAAAATCAGTAAATTTAATGTCTTCAAAAAATATGCTGTGAGGAAATCAGCTGCATTGCAAAGGACCAAAACATGCACAAAAATAGGCTCACAGATGTTGCAAAAGCAGGGGAAAAAGTCAAGGAAGAAGACACAACTTAGGGGGCAAGATATGAGGGACATGGCATGGACACTTCACAAAACACAACAAAAATAAATTTTTCCAAAGTCAAAGCCATCAAAATGCAGGCAGGCCATACACCAGCAAGTCCAGGCACATGCAGCAAAGCTTGCCAAAATTCATCCCCACTGAAGTCCCAAACAGAAATGAATGACGTACAAACACACTGGAAAGGAGACTCCATCAAAGTAATTGCAGTTGGAGGAGAAAAAAAAAGGAAATTTGGGAAATCTAGTTCCTCTAAGAAAATGGCCCGGGATTATATGAGGTGCAGTGCGAAGGACCAAAAGATGCAAAAATTAAGCTAAGAGATGTTGCAAAATCAGGGGAAATAGTCAAGGAGGAAGACACAACTTACGGGGCAAGATATGAGGGACATGGCATGAACAGTTAAACAAAAAAAAAAAAAAACAAGAAAAAATCTTTCCCTAAGTCAAAGCCATCAAAATGCAGGCAGGCCATACGCCAGCAAGTGCAGACACATGCAGCAAAGCTTGCCAAAATTGATCCCCACTGAAGGCCAAAACCGAAAAGAAGGACCTACAAACGCGGGGCTCCATGTGTGAGGGGCAGGGCTTCAGGCAGTGAGGGGCGGTGCTCTATGTGTGACGGAAGCGGCTCCATGTGTGTGGGGCAGGGCTGCAGCCAGTGATGGGCGGGGCTCCATGTGGGATGGGCAGGGCTCCATGAGTGAGGGAAGGGGTTCCATGCGTGAGGGGCGGGGTTCCGGGCTGTGAGGGGTGGGGATCCAGTCAGTGAGGGGTGGGGACTCTAGGCAGTGATTGCCGAGGCTCCATGTGTTAGGGTTAGGGCTGCAGCCAGAGAGGGGCAGGGCTCCATGTGTGAGGGAAAAGGCTCCATGTGTGTGGGGCAGGGCTCAGCCAGTGATGGGCGGGGCTCCATGTGGGATGGGCAGGGCTCCATGCAGTGAGGGATAGGGCTCCATATTTGAGGGGCGGGGCTTCAAATATGAAGGGCAAGGCCCATGAGTGAAGGCCAGGGTTCCAGGATTTCAGGGGTGGGGATCCAGTCAGTGAGGGGCGGGGCTCAGGGCAGTGATGGCCGGGGCTCTTTGTGTTAGTGGCAGGGCTCCAGCAGAGAGGGGCAAGGCTCCATGTGTGAGGGAAAGGGCTCCATGTTTGTGGGGCAGGGCTCCAGCCAGTGATGGGCGGGGATCCATGAGGGATGGGCAGGGCTCCATGCAGTCAGGGGCAAGGCTCCATATTTGAGGGGCGGGGCTCCAATTATGAAGGGCAAGGCCCCATGAGTGAGGCGCGGGGTTCCAGGCTTTCAGGGGTGGGGATCCAGTCAGTGCGGGGCGGGGGCACTAGGCAGTCATGGCTGGGGCTCCTGTGTGAGGGGCAGGGCTTCAGGCAGTGAGGGGCGGTGGATGGAGACAGCATGGGAAATATTGCATTAGGAAAAGTAAAAATGTAAATTTGGTAAATTTAGTGACTGTAAGAAAATGGCCCGGGATTATGTCAGGTGCAGTGGAAGGACTAAATGATGCCAAAACAAAGCTCACAGATATTTCAAAAGCAGCGGAAAAAGTCAAGGAGGAACACACAACTTAGGGGGCAAGATATGAGGGACATGGCATGAATATTTAAAACAAGAAAAAAGAAAAACAAGAAAAAATCGTTCCCAAAGTCAAAGCCTTCAAAATGCAGGCAGGCCATACGCCAGCAAGTGCAGGCACATGCAGCAAAGCTTGCCAAATCTGATCCCCACTGAAGGCCAAAACAGAAAATAAGGGCCTACAAACAGGCTGGAGCGGAGACACCATCAAAGGAATTGTAATTGGAGGAGAAAAAATGAAAATTTGGGAAATTTAGTGACTGTAAGAAAATGGCCCGGGATAATATCAGGTGCAGTGCGAAGGACCAAAAGATGCAAAAACTAAGCTCACAGATGTTGCAAAAGCAGGGGATAAAGTCAAGGAGGAAGACACAACTTAGGTGGCAAGATATGAGGACATGGCATGGACACTTCAGAAATCAACCAAAAAATGAGAAAAATCTTTCCCCAAGTCAAAGCCACCAAAAGGCATGGCATGCCATCAAGGGCAGGGAAATGCACCAATGATTCTTCGATTGTCTCCCATTGAAATCACAAGATTTCTTTTCCCTTCCCGAAAGGAAATGAAATTTCCTTTCGGGAAGGGGCAAGGAATCTTGTGAATCCCAAAGGAAAGGCTTGCAAACACTCTGGAAAGGAGATAAGTTCAAATGAAATGCAATTGAAAAAAGCAGAAAATCAGTAATTTTAATGTCTTCAAAAAATATGCTGTGAGGAAATCAGCTGCATTGCAAAGGACCAAAACATGCAAAAAATAGGCTCACAGATGTTGCAAAAGCAGGGGAAAAAGTCAAGGAAGAAGACACAACTTAGGGGGCAAGATATGAGGGACATGGCATGGACACTTCACAAAACAACAAAAAAAAAAAATTTTTCCAAAGTCAAAGCCATCAAAATGCAGGCAGGCCATACACCAGCAAGTCCAGGCACATGCAGCAAAGCTTGCCAAAATTCATCCCCACTGAAGGCCCAAACAGAAAAGAAGGAGCTACAAACACACTGGAACGGAGACTCCATCAAAGGAATTGCATTGGGAGGAGAAAAAAAAGGAAATTTGGGAAATCTAGTTCCTAAGAAAATGGCCCGGGATTATATGAGGTGCAGTGCGAAGGACCAAAAGATGCAAAAATTAAGCTAAGAGATGTTGCAAAATCAGGGGAAATAGTCAAGGAGGAAGACACAACTTACGGGGCAAGATATGAGGGACATGGCATGAACAGTTAAACAAAAAAAAAAAAAACAAGAAAAAATCTTTCCCTAAGTCAAAGCCATCAAAATGCAGGCAGGCCATACGCCAGCAAGTGCAGACACATGCAGCAAAGCTTGCCAAAATTGATCCCCACTGAAGGCCAAAACCGAAAAGAAGGACCTACAAACGCGGGGCTCCATGTGTGAGGGGCAGGGCTTCAGGCAGTGAGGGGCGGTGCTCTATGTGTGACGGAAGCGGCTCCATGTGTGTGGGGCAGGGCTGCAGCCAGTGATGGGCGGGGCTCCATGTGGGATGGGCAGGGCTCCATGAGTGAGGGAAGGGGTTCCATGCGTGAGGGGCGGGGTTCCGGGCTGTGAGGGGTGGGGATCCAGTCAGTGAGGGGTGGGGCTCTAGGCAGTGATTGCCGAGGCTCCATGTGTTAGGGTTAGGGCTGCAGCCAGAGAGGGGCAGGGCTCCATGTGTGAGGGAAAAGGCTCCATGTGTGTGGGGCAGGGCTCCAGCCAGTGATGGGCGGGGCTCCATGTGGGATGGGCAGGGCTCCATGCAGTGAGGGATAGGGCTCCATATTTGAGGGGCGGGGCTTCAAATATGAAGGGCAAGGCCCCATGAGTGAAGGCCGGGGTTCCAGGCTTTCAGGGGTGGGGATCCAGTCAGTGAGGGGCGGGGCTCAGGGCAGTGATGGCCGGGGCTCTTTGTGTTAGTGGCAGGGCTCCAGCCAGAGAGGGGCAAGGCTCCATGTGTGAGGGAAAGGGCTCCATGTTTGTGGGGCAGGGCTCCAGCCAGTGATGGGCGGGGATCCATGAGGGATGGGCAGGGCTCCATGCAGTCAGGGGCAAGGCTCCATATTTGAGGGGCGGGGCTCCAATTATGAAGGGCAAGGCCCCATGAGTGAGGCGCGGGGTTCCAGGCTTTCAGGGGTGGGGATCCAGTCAGTGCGGGGCGGGGCACTAGGCAGTCATGGCTGGGGCTCCCTGTGTGAGGGGCAGGGCTTCAGGCAGTGAGGGGCGGTGGATGGAGACAGCATGGGAAATATTGCATTAGGAAAAGTAAAAATGTAAATTTGGTAAATTTAGTGACTGTAAGAAAATGGCCCGGGATTATGTCAGGTGCAGTGCGAAGGACTAAATGATGCCAAAACAAAGCTCACAGATATTTCAAAAGCAGCGGAAAAAGTCAAGGAGGAACACACAACTTAGGGGGCAAGATATGAGGGACATGGCATGAATATTTAAAACAAGAAAAAAGAAAAACAAGAAAAAATCGTTCCCAAAGTCAAAGCCTTCAAAATGCAGGCAGGCCATACGCCAGCAAGTGCAGGCACATGCAGCAAAGCTTGCCAAATCTGATCCCCACTGAAGGCCAAAACAGAAAATAAGGGCCTACAAACAGGCTGGAGCGGAGACACCATCAAAGGAATTGTAATTGGAGGAGAAAAAATGAAAATTTGGGAAATTTAGTGACTGTAAGAAAATGGCCCGGGATAATATCAGGTGCAGTGCGAAGGACCAAAAGATGCAAAAACTAAGCTCACAGATGTTGCAAAAGCAGGGGAAAAAGTCAAGGAGGAAGACACAACTTAGGTGGCAAGATATGAGGACATGGCATGGACACTTCAGAAATCAACCAAAAAATGAAAAAAATCTTTCCCCAAGTCAAAGCCACCAAAAGCCATGGCATGCCATCAAGGGCAGGGAAATGCACCAATCATTCTTCGATTCCTCCCCATTGAAATCACAAGATTTCTTTTCCCTTCCCGAAAGGAAATTTCATTTCCGTTCGGGAAGGGAAAAGGAATCTTGTGAATCCCAAAAGAAAGGCTTGCAAACACTCTGGAAAGGAGATAAGTTCAAATGAAATGCAATTGAAAAAAGCAGAAAATCAGTAATTTTAATGTCTTCAAAAAATAGGCTGTGAGGAAATCAGCTGCATTGCAAAGGACCAAAACATGCAAAAAATAGGCTCACAGATGTTGCAAAAGTAGGGGAAAAAGTCAAGGAGGAAGACACAACTTAGGGGGCAAGATATGAGGGACATGGCATGGACCCTTCACAAAACAACGAAAAAAAAAAATTTTTCCAAAGTCAAAGCCATCAAAATGCAGGCAGGCCATACACCAGCAAGTCCAGGCACATGCAGCAAAGCTTGCCAAAATTCATCCCCACTGAAGGCCCAAAGAGAAAAGAAGGACCTACAAACACACTGGAACGGAGACTCCATCAAAGGAATTGCAATTGGAGGAGAAAAAAAGGAAATTTGGGAAATCTAGTTCCTCTAAGAGAATGGCCCGGGATTATATGAGGTGCAGTGCGAAGGACCAAAAGATGCAAAAATTAAGCTAAGAGATGTTGCAAAATCAGGGGAAATAGTCAAGGAGGAAGACACAACTTACGGGGCAAGATATGAGGGACATGGCATGAACAGTTAAACAAAAAAAAAAAACAAGAAAAAATCTTTCCCAAAGTCAAAGCCATCAAAATGCAGGCAGGCCATACGCCAGCAAGTGCAGACACATGCAGCAAAGCTTGCCAAAATTGATCCCCACTGAAGGCCAAAACCGAAAAGAAGGACCTACAAACGCGGGGCTCCATGTGTGAGGGGCAGGGCTTCAGGCAGTGAGGGGCGGTGCTCTATGTGTAACGGAAGCGGCTCCATGTGTGTGGGGCAGGGCTGCAGCCAGTGATGGGCGGGGCTCCATGTGGGATGGGCAGGGCTCCATGAGTGAGGGAAGGGGTTCCATGCGTGAGGGGCGGGGTTCCGGGCTGTGAGGGGTGGGGATCCAGTCAGTGAGGGGTGGGGCTCTAGGCAGTGATTGCCGAGGCTCCATGTGTTAGGGTTAGGGCTGCAGCCAGAGAGGGGCAGGGCTCCATGTGTGAGGGAAAAGGCTCCATGTGTGTGGGGCAGGGCTCCAGCCAGTGATGGGCGGGGCTCCATGTGGGATGGGCAGGGCTCCATGCAGTGAGGGATAGGGCTCCATATTTGAGGGGCGGGGCTTCAAATATGAAGGGCAAGGCCCCATGAGTGAAGGCCGGGGGTTCCAGGCTTTCAGGGGTGGGGATCCAGTCAGTGAGGGGCGGGGCTCAGGGCAGTGATGGCCGGGGCTCTTTGTGTTAGTGGCAGGGCTCCAGCCAGAGAGGGGCAAGGCTCCATGTGTGAGGGAAAGGGCTCCATGTTTGTGGGGCAGGGCTCCAGCCAGTGATGGGCGGGGATCCATGAGGGATGGGCAGGGCTCCATGCAGTCAGGGGCAAGGCTCCATATTTGAGGGGCGGGGCTCCAATTATGAAGGGCAAGGCCCCATGAGTGAGGCGCGGGGTTCCAGGCTTTCAGGGGTGGGGATCCAGTCAGTGCGGGGCGGGGCACTAGGCAGTCATGGCTGGGGCTCCCTGTGTGAGGGGCAGGGCTTCAGGCAGTGAGGGGCGGTGGATGGAGACAGCATGGGAAATATTGCATTAGGAAAAGTAAAAATGTAAATTTGGTAAATTTAGTGACTGTAAGAAAATGGCCCGGGATTATGTCAGGTGCAGTGTGAAGGACTAAATGATGCCAAAACAAAGCTCACAGATATTTCAAAAGCAGCGGAAAAAGTCAAGGAGGAACACACAACTTAGGGGGCAAGATATGAGGGACATGGCATGAATATTTAAAACAAGAAAAAAGAAAAACAAGAAAAAATCGTTCCCAAAGTCAAAGCCTTCAAAATGCAGGCAGGCCATACGCCAGCAAGTGCAGGCACATGCAGCAAAGCTTGCCAAATCTGATCCCCACTGAAGGCCAAAACAGAAAATAAGGGCCTACAAACAGGCTGGAGCGGAGACACCATCAAAGAAATTGTAATTGGAGGAGAAAAAAAGAAAATTTGGGAAATTTAGTGACTGTAAGAAAATGGCCCGGGATAATATCAGGTGCAGTGCGAAGGACCAAAAGATGCAAAAACTAAGCTCACAGATGTTGCAAAAGCAGGGGAAAAAGTCAAGGAGGAAGACACAACTTAGGTGGCAAGATATGAGGACATGGCATGGACACTTCAGAAATCAACCAAAAAATGAAAAAAATCTTTCCCCAAGTCAAAGCCACCAAAAGCCATGGCATGCCATCAAGGGCAGGGAAATGCACCAATCATTCTTCGATTTGTCCCCATTGAAATCACAAGATTCCTTTTCCCTTCCCGAAAGGAAATTTCATTTCCTTTCGGGAAGGGAAAAGGAATCTTGTGAATCCCAAAAGAAAGGCTTGCAAACACTCTGGAAAGGAGATAAGTTCAAATGAAATGCAATTGAAAAAAGCAGAAAATCAGTAATTTTAATGTCTTCAAAAAATAGGCTGTGAGGAAATCAGCTGCATTGCAAAGGACCAAAACATGCAAAAAATAGGCTCACAGATGTTGCAAAAGCAGGGGAAAATGTCAAGGAGGAAGACACAACTTAGGGGGCAAGATATGAGGGACATGGCATGGACACTTCACAAAACAACGAAAAAAAAAATTTTTCCAAAGTCAAAGCCATCAAAATGCAGGCAGGCCATACACCAGCAAGTCCAGGCACATGCAGCAAAGCTTGCCAAAATTCATCCCCACTGAAGGCCCAAAGAGAAAAGAAGGACCTACAAACACACTGGAACGGAGACTCCATCAAAGGAATTGCAATTGGAGGAGAAAAAAAGGAAATTTGGGAAATCTAGTTCCTCTAAGAAAATGGCCCGGGATTATATGAGGTGCAGTGCGAAGGACCAAAAGATGCAAAAATTAAGCTAAGAGATGTTGCAAAATCAGGGGAAATAGTCAAGGAGGAAGACACAACTTACGGGGCAAGATATGAGGGACATGGCATGAACAGTTAAACAAAAAAAAAAAACAAGAAAAAATCTTTCCCAAAGTCAAAGCCATCAAAATGCAGGCAGGCCATACGCCAGCAAGTGCAGACACATGCAGCAAAGCTTGCCAAAATTGATCCCCACTGAAGGCCAAAACCGAAAAGAAGGACCTACAAACGCGGGGCTCCATGTGTGAGGTGCAGGGCTTCAGGCAGTGAGGGGCGGTGCTCTATGTGTGACGGAAGCGGCTCCATGTGTGTGGGGCAGGGCTGCAGCCAGTGATGGGCGGGGGCTCCATGTGGGATGGGCAGGGCTCCATGAGTGAGGGAAGGGGTTCCATGCGTGAGGGGCGGGGTTCCGGGCTGTGAGGGGTGGGGATCCAGTCAGTGAGGGGTAGGGCTCTAGGCAGTGATTGCCGGGGCTCTTTGTGTTAGTGGCAGGGCTCCAGCCAGAGAGGGGCAAGGCTCCATGTGTGAGGGAAAGGGCTCCATGTTTGTGGGGCAGGGCTCCAGCCAGTGATGGGCGGGGGATCCATGAGGGATGGGCAGGGCTCCATGCAGTCAGGGGCAAGGCTCCATATTTGAGGGGCGGGGCTCCAATTATGAAGGGCAAGGCCCCATGAGTGAGGCGCGGGGTTCCAGGCTTTCAGGGGTGGGGATCCAGTCAGTGAGGGGCGGGGCTCAGGGCAGTGATGGCCGGGGCTCTTTGTGTTAGTGGCAGGGCTCCAGCCAGAGAGGGGCAAGGCTCCATGTGTGAGGGAAAGGGCTCCATGTTTGTGGGGCAGGGCTCCAGCCAGTGATGGGCGGGGATCCATGAGGGATGGGCAGGGCTCCATGCAGTCAGGGGCAAGGCTCCATATTTGAGGGGCGGGGCTCCAATTATGAAGGGCAAGGCCCCATGAGTGAGGCGCGGGGTTCCAGGCTTTCAGGGGTGGGGATCCAGTCAGTGCGGGGCGGGGCACTAGGCAGTCATGGCTGGGGCTCCCTGTGTGAGGGGCAGGGCTTCAGGCAGTGAGGGGCGGTGGATGGAGACAGCATGGGAAATATTGCATTAGGAAAAGTAAAAATGTAAATTTGGTAAATTTAGTGACTGTAAGAAAATGGCCCGGGATTATGTCAGGTGCAGTGCGAAGGACTAAATGATGCCAAAACAAAGCTCACAGATATTTCAAAAGCAGCGGAAAAAGTCAAGGAGGAAAACACAACTTAGGGGGCAAGATATGAGGGACATGGCATGAATATTTAAAACAAGAAAAAAGAAAAACAAGAAAAAATCGTTCCCAAAGTCAAAGCCTTCAAAATGCAGGCAGGCCATATGCCAGCAAGTGCAGGCACATGCAGCAAAGCTTGCCAAATCTGATCCCCACTGAAGGCCAAAACAGAAAATAAGGGCCTACAAACAGGCTGGAGCGGAGACACCATCAAAGGAATTGTAATTGGAGGAGAAAAAAAGAAAATTTGGGAAATTTAGTGACTGTAAGAAAATGGCCCGGGATAATATCAGGTGCAGTGCGAAGGACCAAAAGATGCAAAACTAAGCTCACAGATGTTGCAAAAGCAGGGGAAAAAGTCAAGGAGGAAGACACAACTTAGGTGGCAAGATATGAGGACATGGCATGGACACTTCAGAAATCAACCAAAAAATGAAAAAAATCTTTCCCCAAGTCAAAGCCACCAAAAGGCATGGCATGCCATCAAGGGCAGGGAAATGCACCAATCATTCTTCGATTCCTCCCCATTGAAATCACAAGATTTCTTTTCCCTTCCCGAAAGGAAATGAAATTTCCTTTCGGGAAGGGAAAAGGAATCTTGTGAATCCCAAAAGAAAGGCTTGCAAACACTCTGGAAAGGAGATAAGTTCAAATGAAATGCAATTGAAAAAAGCAGAAAATCAGTAATTTTAATGTCTTCAAAAAATAGGCTGTGAGGAAATCAGCTGCATTGCAAAGGACCAAAACATGCAAAAAATAGGCTCACAGATGTTGCAAAAGCAGGGGAAAAAGTCAAGGAGGAAGACACAACTTAGGGGGCAAGATATGAGGGACATGGCATGGACACTTCACAAAACAACGAAAAAAAAAAAATTTTTCCAAAGTCAAAGCCATCAAAATGCAGGCAGGCCATACACCAGCAAGTCCAGGCACATGCAGCAAAGCTTGCCAAAATTCATCCCCACTGAAGGCCCAAACAGAAAAGAAGGAGCTACAAACACACTGGAACGGAGACTCCATCAAAGGAATTGCAATTGGAGGAGAAAAAAAGGAAATTTGGGAAATCTAGTTACTCTAAGAAAATGGCCCGGGATTATATGAGGTGCAGTGCGAAGGACCAAAAGATGCAAAAATTAAGCTAAGAGATGTTGCAAAATCAGGGGAAATAGTCAAGGAGGAAGACACAACTTACGGGGCAAGATATGAGGGACATGGCATGAACAGTTAAACAAAAAAAAAAAAAACAAGAAAAAATCTTTCCCAAAGTCAAAGCCATCAAAATGCAGGCAGGCCATACGCCAGCAAGTGCAGACACATGCAGCAAAGCTTGCCAAAATTGATCCCCACTGAAGGCCAAAACCGAAAAGAAGGACCTACAAACGCGGGGCTCCATGTGTGAGGGGCAGGGCTTCAGGCAGTGAGGGGTGGTGCTCTATGTGTGACGGAAGCGGCTCCATGTGTGTGGGGCAGGGCTGCAGCCAGTGATGGGCGGGGCTCCATGTGGGATGGGCAGGGCTCCATGAGTGAGGGAAGGGGTTCCATGCGTGAGGGGCGGGGTTCCGGGCTGTGAGGGGTGGGGATCCAGTCAGTGAGGGGTGGGGATCCATGAGGGATGGGCAGGGCTCCATGCAGTCAGGGGCAAGGCTCCATATTTGAGGGGCGGGGCTCCAATTATGAAGGGCAAGGCCCCATGAGTGAGGCGCGGGGTTCCAGGCTTTCAGGGGTGGGGATCCAGTCAGTGCGGGGCGGGGCACTAGGCAGTCATGGCTGGGGCTCCCTGTGTGAGGGGCAGGGCTTCAGGCAGTGAGGGGCGGTGGATGGAGACAGCATCGGAAATATTGCATTAGGAAAAGTAAAAATGTAAATTTGGTAAATTTAGTGACTGTAAGAAAATGGCCCGGGATTATGTCAGGTGCAGTGTGAAGGACTAAATGATGCCAAAACAAAGCTCACAGATATTTCAAAAGCAGCGGAAAAAGTCAAGGAGGAACACACAACTTAGGGGGCAAGATATGAGGGACATGGCATGAATATTTAAAACAAGAAAAAAGAAAAACAAGAAAAAATCATTCCCAAAGTCAAAGCCTTCAAAATGCAGGCAGGCCATACGCCAGCAAGTGCAGGCACATGCAGCAAAGCTTGCCAAATGTGATCCCCACTGAAGGCCAAAACAGAAAATAAGGGCCTACAAACAGGCTGGAGCGGAGACACCATCAAAGGAATTGTAATTGGAGGAGAAAAAAAGAAAATTTGGGAAATTTAGTGACTGTAAGAAAATGGCCCGGGATAATATCAGGTGTAGTGCAAAGGACCAAAAGATGCAAAAACTAAGCTCACAGATGTTGCAAAAGCAGGGGAAAAAGTCAAGGAGGAAGACACAACTTAGGTGGCAAGATATGAGGACATGGCATGGACACTTCAGAAATCAACAAAAAGTGAAAAAAATCTTTCCCCAAGTCAAAGCCACCAAAAGGCATGGCATGCCATCAAGGGCAGGGAAATGCACCAATCATTCTTCGATTCCTCCCCATTGAAATCACAAGATTCCTTTTCCCTTCCCGAAAGGAAATGAAATTTCCTTTCGGGAAGGGAAAAGGAATCTTGTGAATCCCAAAGGAAAGGCTTGCAAACACTCTGGAAAGGAGATAAGTTCAAATGAAATGCAATTGAAAAAAGCAGAAAATCAGTAATTTTAATGTCTTCAAAAAACAGGCTGTGAGGAAATCAGCTGCATTGCAAAGGACCAAAACATGCAAAAAATAGGCTCACAGATGTTGCAAAAGCAGGGGAAAAAGTCAAGGAGGAAGACACAACTTAGGGGGCAAGATATGAGGGACATGGCATGGACACTTCACAAAACAACGAAAAAAAAAAATTTTTCCAAAGTCAAAGCCATCAAAATGCAGGCAGGCCATACACCAGCAAGTCCAGGCACATGCAGCAAAGCTTGCCAAAATTCATCCCCACTGAAGGCCCAAACAGAAAAGAAGGACCTACAAACACACTGGAACGGAGACACCATCAAAGGAATTGCAATTGGAGGAGAAAAAAAGGAAATTTGGGAAATCTAGTTCCTCAAAGGAAATGGCCCGGGATGATATGAGGTGCAGTGCGAAGGACCAAAAGATGCAAAAATTAAGCTAAGAGATGTTGCAAAATCAGGGGAAATAGTCAAGGAGGAAGACACAACTTACGGGGCAAGATATGAGGGACATGGCATGAACAGTTAAACAAAAAAAAAAAAACAAGAAAAAATCTTTCCCAAAGTCAAAGCCATCAAAATGCAGGCAGGCCATACGCCAGCAAGTGCAGACACATGCAGCAAAGCTTGCCAAAATTGATCCCCACTGAAGGCCAAAACCAAAAAGAAGGACCTACAAACGCGGGGCTCCATGTGTGAGGGGCAGGGCTTCAGGCAGTGAGGGGCGGTGCTCTATGTGTGACGGAAGCGGCTCCATGTGTGTGGGGCAGGGCTGCAGCCAGTGATGGGCGGGGCTCCATGTGGGATGGGCAGGGCTCCATGAGTGAGGGAAGGGGTTCCATGCGTGAGGGGCGGGGTTCCGGGCTGTGAGGGGTGGGGATCCAGTCAGTGAGGGGTGGGGCTCTAGGCAGTGATTGCCGAGGCTCCATGTGTTAGGGTTAGGGCTGCAGCCAGAGAGGGGCAGGGCTCCATGTGTGAGGGAAAAGGCTCCATGTGTGTGGGGCAGGGCTCCAGCCAGTGATGGGCGGGGCTCCATGTGGGATGGGCAGGGCTCCATGCAGTGAGGGATAGGGCTCCATATTTGAGGGGCGGGGGCTTCAAATATGAAGGGCAAGGCCCCATGAGTGAAGGCCGGGGTTCCAGGCTTTCAGGGGTGGGGATCCAGTCAGTGAGGGGCGGGGCTCAGGGCAGTGATGGCCGGGGCTCTTTGTGTTAGTGGCAGGGCTCCAGCCAGAGAGGGGCAAGGCTCCATGTGTGAGGGAAAGGGCTCCATGTTTGTGGGGCAGGGCTCCAGCCAGTGATGGGCGGGGATCCATGAGGGATGGGCAGGGCTCCATGCAGTCAGGGGCAAGGCTCCATATTTGAGGGGCGGGGCTCCAATTATGAAGGGCAAGGCCCCATGAGTGAGGCGCGGGGTTCCAGGCTTTCAGGGGTGGGGATCCAGTCAGTGCGGGGCGGGGCACTAGGCAGTCATGGCTGGGGCTCCCTGTGTGAGGGGCAGGGCTTCAGGCAGTGAGGGGCGGTGGATGGAGACAGCATGGGAAATATTGCATTAGGAAAAGTAAAAATGTAAATTTGGTAAATTTAGTGACTGTAAGAAAATGGCCCGGGATTATGTCAGGTGCAGTGCGAAGGACTAAATGATGCCAAAACAAAGCTCACAGATATTTCAAAAGCAGCGGAAAAAGTCAAGGAGGAAAACACAACTTAGGGGGCAAGATATGAGGGACATGGCATGAATATTTAAAACAAGAAAAAAGAAAAACAAGAAAAAATCGTTCCCAAAGTCAAAGCCTTCAAAATGCAGGCAGGCCATACGCCAGCAAGTCCAGGCACATGCAGCAAAGCTTGCCAAAATTCATCCCCACTGAAGGCCCAAACAGAAAAGAAGGACCTACAAACACACTGGAACGGAGACTCCATCAAAGGAATTGCAATTGGAGGAGAAAAAAAGGAAATTTGGGAAATCTATTTCCTCTAAGAGAATGGCCCGGGATTATATGAGGTGCAGTGCGAAGGACCAAAAGATGCAAAAATTAAGCTAAGAGATGTTGCAAAATCAGGGGAAATAGTCAAGGAGGAAGACACAACTTACGGGGCAAGATATGAGGGACATGGCATGAACAGTTAAACAAAAAAAAAAAAACAAGCAAAAATCTTTCCCAAAGTCAAAGCCATCAAAATGCAGGCAGGCCATACGCCAGCAAGTGCAGACACATGCAGCAAAGCTTGCCAAAATTGATCCCCACTGAAGGCCAAAACCGAAAAGAAGGACCTACAAACGCGGGGCTCCATGTGTGAGGGGCAGGGCTTTTGGCAGCGAGGGGCGGTGCTCTATGTGTGACGGAAGCGGCTCCATGTGTGTGGGGCAGGGCTGCAGCCAGTGATGGGCGGGGCTCCATGTGGGATGGGCAGGGCTCCATGAGTGAGGGAAGGGGTTCCATGCGTGAGGGGCGGGGTTCCGGGCTGTGAGGGGTGGGGATCCAGTCAGTGAGGGGTGGGGCTCTAGGCAGTGATTGCCGAGGCTCCATGTGTTAGGGTTAGGGCTGCAGCCAGAGAGGGGCAGGGCTCCATGTGTGAGGGAAAAGGCTCCATGTGTGTGGGGCAGGGCTCCAGCCAGTGATGGGCGGGGCTCCATGTGGGATGGGCAGGGCTCCATGCAGTGAGGGATAGGGCTCCATATTTGAGGGGCGGGGCTTCAAATATGAAGGGCAAGGCCCCATGAGTGAAGGCCGGGGTTCCAGGCTTTCAGGGGTGGGGATCCAGTCAGTGAGGGGCGGGGCTCAGGGCAGTGATGGCCGGGGCTCTTTGTGTTAGTGGCAGGGCTCCAGCCAGAGAGGGGCAAGGCTCCATGTGTGAGGGAAAGGGCTCCATGTTTGTGGGGCAGGGCTCCAGCCAGTGATGGGCGGGGATCCATGAGGGATGGGCAGGGCTCCATGCAGTCAGGGGCAAGGCTCCATATTTGAGGGGCGGGGCTCCAATTATGAAGGGCAAGGCCCCATGAGTGAGGCGCGGGGTTCCAGGCTTTCAGGGGTGGGGATCCAGTCAGTGCGGGGCGGGGCACTAGGCAGTCATGGCTGGGGCTCCCTGTGTGAGGGGCAGGGCTTCAGGCAGTGAGGGGCGGTGGATGGAGACAGCATGGGAAATATTGCATTAGGAAAAGTAAAAATGTAAATTTGGTAAATTTAGTGACTGTAAGAAAATGGCCCGGGATTATGTCAGGTGCAGTGCGAAGGACTAAATGATGCCAAAACAAAGCTCACAGATATTTCAAAAGCAGCGGAAAAAGTCAAGGAGGAAAACACAACTTAGGGGGCAAGATATGAGGGACATGGCATGAATATTTAAAACAAGAAAAAAGAAAAACAAGAAAAAATCGTTCCCAAAGTCAAAGCCTTCAAAATGCAGGCAGGCCATACGACAGCAAGTGCAGGCACATGCAGCAAAGCTTGCCAAATCTGATCCCCACTGAAGGCCAAAACAGAAAATAAGGGCCTACAAACAGGCTGGAGCGGAGACACCATCAAAGGAATTGTAATTGGAGGAGAAAAAAAGAAAATTTGGGAAATTTAGTGACTGTAAGAAAATGGCCCGGGATAATATCAGGTGCAGTGCGAAGGACCAAAAGATGCAAAAACTAAGCTCACAGGTGTTGCAAAAGCAGGGGAAAAAGTCAAGGAGGAAGACACAACTTAGGTGGCAAGATATGAGGACATGGCATGGACACTTCAGAAATCAACCAAAAAATGAAAAAAATCTTTCCCCAAGTCAAAGCCACCAAAAGGCATGGCATGCCATCAAGGGCAGGGAAATGCACCAATGATTCTTCGATTCGTCCCCATTGAAATCACAAGATTTCTTTTCCCTTCCCGAAAGGAAATGAAATTTCCTTTCGGGAAGGGAAAAGGAATCTTGTGAATCCCAAAGGAAAGGCTTGCAAACACTCTGGAAAGGAGATAAGTTCAAATGAAATGCAATTGAAAAAAGCAGAAAATCAGTAATTTTAATGTCTTCAAAAAAAAGGCTGTGAGGAAATCAGCTGCATTGCAAAGGACCAAAACATGCAAAAAATAGGCTCACAGATGTTGCAAAAGCAGGGGAAAAAGTCAATGAGGAAGACACAACTTAGGGGGCAAGATATGAGGGACATGGCATGGACACTTCACAAAACAACGAAAAAAAAAAAATTTTTCCAAAGTCAAAGCCATCAAAATGCAGGCAGGCCATACACCAGCAAGTCCAGGCACATGCAGCAAAGCTTGCCAAAATTCATCCCCACTGAAGGCCCAAACAGAAAAGAAGGACCTACAAACACACTGGAACGGAGACACCATCAAAGGAATTGCAATTGGAGGAGAAAAAAAGGAAATTTGGGAAATCTATTTCCTCAAAGGAAATGGCCCGGGATGATATGAGGTGCAGTGCGAAGGACCAAAAGATGCAAAAATTAAGCTAAGAGATGTTGCAAAATCAGGGGAAATAGTCAAGGAGGAAGACACAACTTACGGGGCAAGATATGAGGGGACATGGCATGAACAGTTAAACAAAAAAAAAAAAACAAGAAAAAATCTTTCCCAAAGTCAAAGCCATCAAAATGCAGGCAGGCCATACGCCAGCAAGTGCAGACACATGCAGCAAAGCTTGCCAAAATTGATCCCCACTGAAGGCCAAAACCGAAAAGAAGGACCTACAAACGCGGGGCTCCATGTGTGAGGGGCAGGGCTTCAGGCAGTGAGGGGCGGTGCTCTATGTGTGACGGAAGCGGCTCCATGTGTGTGGGGCAGGGCTGCAGCCAGTGATGGGCGGGGCTCCATGTGGGATGGGCAGGGCTCCATGAGTGAGGGAAGGGGTTCCATGCGTGAGGGGCGGGGTTCCGGGCTGTGAGGGGTGGGGATCCAGTCAGTGAGGGGTGGGGCTCTAGGCAGTGATTGCCGAGGCTCCATGTGTTAGGGTTAGGGCTGCAGCCAGAGAGGGGCAGGGCTCCATGTGTGAGGGAAAAGGCTCCATGTGTGTGGGGCAGGGCTCCAGCCAGTGATGGGCGGGGCTCCATGTGGGATGGGCAGGGCTCCATGCAGTGAGGGATAGGGCTCCATATTTGAGGGGCGGGGCTTCAAATATGAAGGGCAAGGCCCCATGAGTGAAGGCCGGGGTTCCAGGCTTTCAGGGGTGGGGATCCAGTCAGTGAGGGGCGGGGCTCAGGGCAGTGATGGCCGGGGCTCTTTGTGTTAGTGGCAGGGCTCCAGCCAGAGAGGGGCAAGGCTCCATGTGTGAGGGAAAGGGCTCCATGTTTGTGGGGCAGGGCTCCAGCCAGTGATGGGCGGGGATCCATGAGGGATGGGCAGGGCTCCATGCAGTCAGGGGCAAGGCTCCATATTTGAGGGGCGGGGCTCCAATTATGAAGGGCAAGGCCCCATGAGTGAGGCGCGGGGTTCCAGGCTTTCAGGGGTGGGGATCCAGTCAGTGCGGGGCGGGGCACTAGGCAGTCATGGCTGGGGCTCCCTGTGTGAGGGGCAGGGCTTCAGGCAGTGAGGGGCGGTGGATGGAGACAGCATGGGAAATATTGCATTAGGAAAAGTAAAAATGTAAATTTGGTAAATTTAGTGACTGTAAGAAAATGGCCCGGGATTATGTCAGGTGCAGTGCGAAGGACTAAATGATGCCAAAACAAAGCTCACAGATATTTCAAAAGCAGCGGAAAAAGTCAAGGAGGAAAACACAACTTAGGGGGCAAGATATGAGGGACATGGCATGAATATTTAAAACAAGAAAAAAGAAAAACAAGAAAAAATCGTTCCCAAAGTCAAAGCCTTCAAAATGCAGGCAGGCCATACGCCAGCAAGTCCAGGCACATGCAGCAAAGCTTGCCAAAATTCATCCCCACTGAAGGCCCAAACAGAAAAGAAGGACCTACAAACACACTGGAACGGAGACTCCATCAAAGGAATTGCAATTGGAGGAGAAAAAAAGGAAATTTGGGAAATCTATTTCCTCTAAGAGAATGGCCCGGGATTATATGAGGTGCAGTGCGAAGGACCAAAAGATGCAAAAATTAAGCTAAGAGATGTTGCAAAATCAGGGGAAATAGTCAAGGAGGAAGACACAACTTACGGGGCAAGATATGAGGGACATGGCATGAACAGTTAAACAAAAAAAAAAAACCAAGAAAAAATCTTTCCCAAAGTCAAAGCCATCAAAATGCAGGCAGGCCATACGCCAGCAAGTGCAGACACATGCAGCAAAGCTTGCCAAAATTGATCCCCACTGAAGGCCAAAACCGAAAAGAAGGACCTACAAACGCGGGGCTCCATGTGTGAGGGGCAGGGCTTTTGGCAGCGAGGGGCGGTGCTCTATGTGTGACGGAAGCGGCTCCATGTGTGTGGGGCAGGGCTGCAGCCAGTGATGGGCGGGGCTCCATGTGGGATGGGCAGGGCTCCATGAGTGAGGGAAGGGGTTCCATGCGTGAGGGGCGGGGGTTCCGGGCTGTGAGGGGTGGGGATCCAGTCAGTGAGGGGTGGGGCTCTAGGCAGTGATTGCCGAGGCTCCATGTGTTAGGGTTAGGGCTGCAGCCAGAGAGGGGCAGGGCTCCATGTGTGAGGGAAAAGGCTCCATGTGTGTGGGGCAGGGCTCCAGCCAGTGATGGGCGGGGCTCCATGTGGGATGGGCAGGGCTCCATGCAGTGAGGGATAGGGCTCCATATTTGAGGGGCGGGGCTTCAAATATGAAGGGCAAGGCCCCATGAGTGAAGGCCGGGGTTCCAGGCTTTCAGGGGTGGGGATCCAGTCAGTGAGGGGCGGGGCTCAGGGCAGTGATGGCCGGGGCTCTTTGTGTTAGTGGCAGGGCTCCAGCCAGAGAGGGGCAAGGCTCCATGTGTGAGGGAAAGGGCTCCATGTTTGTGGGGCAGGGCTCCAGCCAGTGATGGGCGGGGATCCATGCAGTCAGGGGCAAGGCTCCATATTTGAGGGGCGGGGCTCCAATTATGAAGGGCAAGGCCCCATGAGTGAGGCGCGGGGTTCCAGGCTTTCAGGGGTGGGGATCCAGTCAGTGCGGGGCGGGGCACTAGGCAGTCATGGCTGGGGCTCCCTGTGTGAGGGGCAGGGCTTCAGGCAGTGAGGGGCGGTGGATGGAGACAGCATGGGAAATATTGCATTAGGAAAAGTAAAAATGTAAATTTGGTAAATTTAGTGACTGTAAGAAAATGGCCCGGGATTATGTCAGGTGCAGTGCGAAGGACTAAATGATGCCAAAACAAAGCTCACAGATATTTCAAAAGCAGCGGAAAAAGTCAAGGAGGAAAACACAACTTAGGGGGCAAGATATGAGGGACATGGCATGAATATTTAAAACAAGAAAAAAGAAAAACAAGAAAAAATCGTTCCCAAAGTCAAAGCCTTCAAAATGCAGGCAGGCCATACGCCAGCAAGTGCAGGCACATGCAGCAAAGCTTGCCAAATCTGATCCCCACTGAAGGCCAAAACCGAAAATAAGGGCCTACAAACAGGCTGGAGCGGAGACACCATCAAAGGAATTGTAATTGGAGGAGAAAAAAAAGAAAATTTGGGAAATTTAGTGACTGTAAGAAAATGGCCCGGGATAATATCAGGTGCAGTGCGAAGGACCAAAAGATGCAAAAACTAAGCTCACAGGTGTTGCAAAAGCAGGGGAAAAAGTCAAGGAGGAAGACACAACTTAGGTGGCAAGATATGAGGACATGGCACGGACACTTCAGAAATCAACCAAAAAATGAAAAAAATCTTTCCCCAAGTCAAAGCCACCAAAAGGCATGGCATGCCATCAAGGGCAGGGAAATGCACCAATGATTCTTCGATTCGTCCCCATTGAAATCACAAGATTTCTTTTCCCTTCCCGAAAGGAAATGAAATTTCCTTTCGGGAAGGGAAAAGGAATCTTGTGAATCCCAAAAGAAAGGCTTGCAAACACTCTGGAAAGGAGATAAGTTCAAATGAAATGCAATTGAAAAAAGCAGAAAATCAGTAATTTTAATGTCTTCAAATAATAGGCTGTGAGGAAATCAGCTGCATTGCAAAGGACCAAAACATGCAAAAAATAGGCTCACAGATGTTGCAAAAGCAGGGGAAAAAGTCAAGGAGGAAGACACAACTTAGGGGGCAAGATATGAGGGACATGGCATGGACACTTCACAAAACAACGAAAAAAAAAAAATTTTTCCAAAGTCAAAGCCATCAAAATGCAGGCAGGCCATACACCAGCAAGTGCAGACACATGCAGCAAAGCTTGCCAAAATTGATCCCCACTGAAGGCCAAAACCAAAAAGAAGGACCTACAAACGCGGGGCTCCATGTGTGAGGGGCAGGGCTTCAGGCAGTGAGGGGCGGTGCTCTATGTGTGACGGAAGCGGCTCCATGTGTGTGGGGCAGGGCTGCAGCCAGTGATGGGCGGGGCTCCATGTGGGATGGGCAGGGCTCCATGAGTGAGGGAAGGGGTTCCATGCGTGAGGGGCGGGGTTCCGGGCTGTGAGGGGTGGGGATCCAGTCAGTGAGGGGTGGGGCTCTAGGCAGTGATTGCCGAGGCTCCATGTGTTAGGGTTAGGGCTGCAGCCAGAGAGGGGCAGGGCTCCATGTGTGAGGGAAAAGGCTCCATGTGTGTGGGGCAGGGCTCCAGCCAGTGATGGGCGGGGCTCCATGTGGGATGGGCAGGGCTCCATGCAGTGAGGGATAGGGCTCCATATTTGAGGGGCGGGGCTTCAAATATGAAGGGCAAGGCCCCATGAGTGAAGGCCGGGGTTCCAGGCTTTCAGGGGTGGGGATCCAGTCAGTGAGGGGCGGGGCTCAGGGCAGTGATGGCCGGGGCTCTTTGTGTTAGTGGCAGGGCTCCAGCCAGAGAGGGGCAAGGCTCCATGTGTGAGGGAAAGGGCTCCATGTTTGTGGGGCAGGGCTCCAGCCAGTGATGGGCGGGGATCCATGAGGGATGGGCAGGGCTCCATGCAGTCAGGGGCAAGGCTCCATATTTGAGGGGCGGGGCTCCAATTATGAAGGGCAAGGCCCCATGAGTGAGGCGCGGGGTTCCAGGCTTTCAGGGGTGGGGATCCAGTCAGTGCGGGGCGGGGCACTAGGCAGTCATGGCTGGGGCTCCCTGTGTGAGGGGCAGGGCTTCAGGCAGTGAGGGGCGGTGGATGGAGACAGCATGGGAAATATTGCATTAGGAAAAGTAAAAATGTAAATTTGGTAAATTTAGTGACTGTAAGAAAATGGCCCGGGATGATGTCAGGTGCAGTGCGAAGGACTAAATGATGCCAAAACAAAGCTCACAGATATTTCAAAAGCAGCGGAAAAAGTCAAGGAGGAAAACACAACTTAGGGGGCAAGATATGAGGGACATGGCATGAATATTTAAAACAAGAAAAAAGAAAAACAAGAAAAAATCGTTCCCAAAGTCAAAGCCTTCAAAATGCAGGCAGGCCATACGCCAGCAAGTGCAGGCACATGCAGCAAAGCTTGCCAAATCTGATCCCCACTGAAGGCCAAAACAGAAAATAAGGGCCTACAAACAGGCTGGAGCGGAGACACCATCAAAGGAATTGTAATTGGAGGAGAAAAAAAGAAAATTTGGGAAATTTAGTGACTGTAAGAAAATGGCCCGGGATAATATCAGGTGCAGTGCAAAGGACCAAAAGATGCAAAAACTAAGCTCACAGGTGTTGCAAAAGCAGGGGAAAAAGTCAAGGAGGAAGACACAACTTAGGTGGCAAGATATGAGGACATGGCATGGACACTTCAGAAATCAACCAAAAAATGAAAAATATCTTTCCCCAAGTCAAAGCCACCAAAAGGCATGGCATGCCATCAAGGGCAGGGAAATGCACCAATGATTCTTCGATTTGTTCCCATTGAAATCACAAGATTTCTTTTCCCTTCCCGAAAGGAAATGAAATTTCCTTTCGGGAAGGGAAAAGGAATCTTGTGAATCCCAAAAGAAAGGCTTGCAAACACTCTGGAAAGGAGATAAGTTCAAATGAAATGCAATTGAAAAAAGCAGAAAATCAGTAATTTTAATGTCTTCAAAAAATAGGCTGTGAGGAAATCAGCTGCATTGCAAAGGACCAAAACATGCAAAAAATAGGCTCACAGATGTTGCAAAAGCAGGGGAAAAAGTCAAGGAGGAAGACACAACTTAGGGGGCAAGATATGAGGGACATGGCATGGACACTTCACAAAACAACGAAAAAAAAAAAATTTTTCCAAAGTCAAAGCCATCAAAATGCAGGCAGGCCATACACCAGCAAGTGCAGGCACATGCAGCAAAGCTTGCCAAAATTCATCCCCACTGAAGGCCCAAAGAGAAAAGAAGGACCTACAAACACACTGGAACGGAGACTCCATCAAAGGAATTGCAATTGGAGGAGAAAAAAAGGAAATTTGGGAAATCTAGTTACTCTAAGAAAATGGCCCAGAATTATATGAGGTGCAGTGCAAAGGACCAAAAGATGCAATAGTTAAGCTAAAGAGATGTTGCAAAATCAGGGGAAATAGTCAAGGAGGAAGACACAACTTACGGGGCAAGATATGAGGGACATGGCATGAACAGTTAAACAAAAAAAAAAAACAAGAAAAAATCTTTCCCAAAGTCAAAGCCATCAAAATGCAGGCAGGCCATACGCCAGCAAGTGCAGACACATGCAGCAAAGCTTGCCAAAATTGATCCCCACTGAAGGCCAAAACCAAAAAGAAGGACCTACAAACGCGGGGCTCCATGTGTGAGGGGCAGGGCTTTTGGCAGCGAGGGGCGGTGCTCTATGTGTGACGGAAGCGGCTCCATGTGTGTGGGGCAGGGCTGCAGCCAGTGATGGGCGGGGCTCCATGTGGGATGGGCCGGGCTCCATGAGTGAGGGAAGGGGTTCCATGCGTGAGGGGCGGGGTTCCGGGCTGTGAGGGGTGGGGATCCAGTCAGTGAGGGGTGGGGCTCTAGGCAGTGATTGCCGAGGCTCCATGTGTTAGGGTTAGGGCTGCAGCCAGAGAGGGGCAGGGCTCCATGTGTGAGGGAAAAGGCTCCATGTGTGTGGGGCAGGGCTCCAGCCAGTGATGGGCGGGGCTCCATGTGGGATGGGCAGGGCTCCATGCAGTGAGGGATAGGGCTCCATATTTGAGGGGCGGGGCTTCAAATATGAAGGGCAAGGCCCCATGAGTGAAGGCCGGGGTTCCAGGCTTTCAGGGGTGGGGATCCAGTCAGTGAGGGGCGGGGCTCAGGGCAGTGATGGCCGGGGCTCTTTGTGTTAGTGGCAGGGCTCCAGCCAGAGAGGGGCAAGGCTCCATGTGTGAGGGAAAGGGCTCCATGTTTGTGGGGCAGGGCTCCAGCCAGTGATGGGCGGGGATCCATGCAGTCAGGGGCAAGGCTCCATATTTGAGGGGCGGGGCTCCAATTATGAAGGGCAAGGCCCCATGAGTGAGGCGCGGGGTTCCAGGCTTTCAGGGGTGGGGATCCAGTCAGTGCGGGGCGGGGCACTAGGCAGTCATGGCTGGGGCTCCCTGTGTGAGGGGCAGGGCTTCAGGCAGTGAGGGGCGGTGGATGGAGACAGCATGGGAAATATTGCATTAGGAAAAGTAAAAATGTAAATTTGGTAAATTTAGTGACTGTAAGAAAATGGCCCGGGATTATGTCAGGTGCAGTGCGAAGGACTAAATGATGCCAAAACAAAGCTCACAGATATTTCAAAAGCAGCGGAAAAAGTCAAGGAGGAAAACACAACTTAGGGGGCAAGATATGAGGGACATGGCATGAATATTTAAAACAAGAAAAAAGAAAAACAAGAAAAAATCGTTCCCAAAGTCAAAGCCTTCAAAATGCAGGCAGGCCATACGCCAGCAAGTGCAGGCACATGCAGCAAAGCTTGCCAAATCTGATCCCCACTGAAGGCCAAAACCGAAAATAAGGGCCTACAAACAGGCTGGAGCGGAGACACCATCAAAGGAATTGTAATTGGAGGAGAAAAAAAGAAAATTTGGGAAATTTAGTGACTGTAAGAAAATGGCCCGGGATAATATCAGGTGCAGTGCGAAGGACCAAAAGATGCAAAAACTAAGCTCACAGGTGTTGCAAAAGCAGGGGAAAAAGTCAAGGAGGAAGACACAACTTAGGTGGCAAGATATGAGGACATGGCACGGACACTTCAGAAATCAACCAAAAAATGAAAAAAATCTTTCCCCAAGTCAAAGCCACCAAAAGGCATGGCATGCCATCAAGGGCAGGGAAATGCACCAATGATTCTTCGATTCGTCCCCATTGAAATCACAAGATTTCTTTTCCCTTCCCGAAAGGAAATGAAATTTCCTTTCGGGAAGGGAAAAGGAATCTTGTGAATCCCAAAAGAAAGGCTTGCAAACACTCTGGAAAGGAGATAAGTTCAAATGAAATGCAATTGAAAAAAGCAGAAAATCAGTAATTTTAATGTCTTCAAATAATAGGCTGTGAGGAAATCAGCTGCATTGCAAAGGACCAAAACATGCAAAAAATAGGCTCACAGATGTTGCAAAAGCAGGGGAAAAAGTCAAGGAGGAAGACACAACTTAGGGGGCAAGATATGAGGGACATGGCATGGACACTTCACAAAACAACGAAAAAAAAAAATTTTTCCAAAGTCAAAGCCATCAAAATGCAGGCAGGCCATACACCAGCAAGTGCAGACACATGCAGCAAAGCTTGCCAAAATTGATCCCCACTGAAGGCCAAAACCAAAAAGAAGGACCTACAAACGCGGGGCTCCATGTGTGAGGGGCAGGGCTTCAGGCAGTGAGGGGCGGTGCTCTATGTGTGACGGAAGCGGCTCCATGTGTGTGGGGCAGGGCTGCAGCCAGTGATGGGCGGGGCTCCATGTGGGATGGGCAGGGCTCCATGAGTGAGGGAAGGGGTTCCATGCCTGAGAGGCGGGGTTCCGGGCTGTGAGGGGTGGGGATCCAGTCAGTGAGGGGTGGGGCTCTAGGCAGTGATTGCCGAGGCTCCATGTGTTAGGGTTAGGGCTGCAGCCAGAGAGGGGCAGGGCTCCATGTGTGAGGGAAAAGGCTCCATGTGTGTGGGGCAGGGCTCCAGCCAGTGATGGGCGGGGCTCCATGTGGGATGGGCAGGGCTCCATGCAGTGAGGGATAGGGCTCCATATTTGAGGGGCGGGGCTTCAAATATGAAGGGCAAGGCCCCATGAGTGAAGGCCGGGGTTCCAGGCTTTCAGGGGTGGGGATCCAGTCAGTGAGGGGCGGGGCTCAGGGCAGTGATGGCCGGGGCTCTTTGTGTTAGTGGCAGGGCTCCAGCCAGAGAGGGGCAAGGCTCCATGTGTGAGGGAAAGGGCTCCATGTTTGTGGGGCAGGGCTCCAGCCAGTGATGGGCGGGGATCCATGAGGGATGGGCAGGGCTCCATGCAGTCAGGGGCAAGGCTCCATATTTGAGGGGCGGGGCTCCAATTATGAAGGGCAAGGCCCCATGAGTGAGGCGCGGGGTTCCAGGCTTTCAGGGGTGGGGATCCAGTCAGTGCGGGGCGGGGCACTAGGCAGTCATGGCTGGGGCTCCCTGTGTGAGGGGCAGGGCTTCAGGCAGTGAGGGGCGGTGGATGGAGACAGCATGGGAAATATTGCATTAGGAAAAGTAAAAATGTAAATTTGGTAAATTTAGTGACTGTAAGAAAATGGCCCGGGATTATGTCAGGTGCAGTGCGAAGGACTAAATGATGCCAAAACAAAGCTCACAGATATTTCAAAAGCAGCGGAAAAAGTCAAGGAGGAAAACACAACTTAGGGGGCAAGATATGAGGGACATGGCATGAATATTTAAAACAAGAAAAAAGAAAAACAAGAAAAAATCGTTCCCAAAGTCAAAGCCTTCAAAATGCAGGCAGGCCATACGCCAGCAAGTGCAGGCACATGCAGCAAAGCTTGCCAAATCTGATCCCCACTGAAGGCCAAAACAGAAAAGAAGGGCCTACAAACAGGCTGGAGCGGAGACACCATCAAAGGAATTGTAATTGGAGGAGAAAAAAAGAAAATTTGGGAAATTTAGTGACTGTAAGAAAATGGCCCGGGATAATATCAGGTGCAGTGCGAAGGACCAAAAGATGCAAAAACTAAGCTCACAGGTGTTGCAAAAGCAGGGTATAAAGTCAAGGAGGAAGACACAACTTAGGTGGCAAGATATGAGGACATGGCACGGACACTTCAGAAATCAACCAAAAAATGAAAAAAATCTTTCCCCAAGTCAAAGCCACCAAAAGGCATGGCATGCCATCAAGGGCAGGGAAATGCACCAATGATTCTTCGATTTGTTCCCATTGAAATCACAAGATTTCTTTTCCCTTCCCGAAAGGAAATGAAATTTCCTTTCGGGAAGGGAAAAGGAATCTTGTGAATCCCAAAAGAAAGGCTTGCAAACACTCTGGAAAGGAGATAAGTTCAAATGAAATGCAATTGAAAAAAGCAGAAAATCAGTAATTTTAATGTCTTCAAAAAATAGGCTGTGAGGAAATCAGCTGCATTGCAAAGGACCAAAAGATGCAAAAAATAGGCTCACAGATGTTGCAAAAGCAGGGGAAAAAGTCAAGGAGGAAGACACAACTTACGGGGCAAGATATGAGGGACATGGCATGGACACTTCACAAAACAACGAAAAAAAAAAATTTTTCCAAAGTCAAAGCCATCAAAATGCAGGCAGGCCATACACCAGCAAGTGCAGACACATGCAGCAAAGCTTGCCAAAATTGATCCCCACTGAAGGCCAAAACCGAAAAGAAGGACCTACAAACGCGGGGCTCCATGTGTGAGGGGCAGGGCTTCAGGCAGTGAGGGGCGGTGCTCTATGTGTGACGGAAGCGGCTCCATGTGTGTGGGGCAGGGCTGCAGCCAGTGATGGGCGGGGCTCCATGTGGGATGGGCAGGGCTCCATGAGTGAGGGAAGGGGTTCCATGCCTGAGAGGCGGGGTTCCGGGCTGTGAGGGGTGGGGATCCAGTCAGTGAGGGGTGGGGCTCTAGGCAGTGATTGCCGAGGCTCCATGTGTTAGGGTTAGGGCTGCAGCCAGAGAGGGGCAGGGCTCCATGTGTGAGGGAAAAGGCTCCATGTGTGTGGGGCAGGGCTCCAGCCAGTGATGGGCGGGGCTCCATGTGGGATGGGCAGGGCTCCATGCAGTGAGGGATAGGGCTCCATATTTGAGGGGCGGGGCTTCAAATATGAAGGGCAAGGCCCCATGAGTGAAGGCCGGGGTTCCAGGCTTTCAGGGGTGGGGATCCAGTCAGTGAGGGGCGGGGCTCAGGGCAGTGATGGCCGGGGCTCTTGGTGTTAGTGGCAGGGCTCCAGCCAGAGAGGGGCAAGGCTCCATGTGTGAGGGAAAGGGCTCCATGATTGTGGGGCAGGGCTCCAGCCAGTGATGGGCGGGGATCCATGAGGGATGGGCAGGGCTCCATGCAGTCAGGGGCAAGGCTCCATATTTGAGGGGCGGGGCTCCAATTATGAAGGGCAAGGCCCCATGAGTGAGGCGCGGGGTTCCAGGCTTTCAGGGGTGGGGATCCAGTCAGTGCGGGGCGGGGCACTAGGCAGTCATGGCTGGGGCTCCCTGTGTGAGGGGCAGGGCTTCAGGCAGTGAGGGGCGGTGGATGGAGACAGCATGGGAAATATTGCATTAGGAAAAGTAAAAATGTAAATTTGGTAAATTTAGTGACTGTAAGAAAATGGCCCGGGATTATGTCAGGTGCAGTGTGAAGGACTAAATGATGCCAAAACAAAGCTCACAGATATTTCAAAAGCAGCGGAAAAAGTCAAGGAGGAAAACACAACTTAGGGGGCAAGATATGAGGGACATGGCATGAATATTTAAAACAAGAAAAAAGAAAAACAAGAAAAAATCGTTCCCAAAGTCAAAGCCTTCAAAATGCAGGCAGGCCATACGCCAGCAAGTGCAGGCACATGCAGCAAAGCTTGCCAAATCTGATCCCCACTGAAGGCCAAAACAGAAAAGAAGGGCCTACAAACAGGCTGGAGCGGAGACACCATCAAAGGAATTGTAATTGGAGGAGAAAAAAAGAAAATTTGGGAAATTTAGTGACTGTAAGAAAATGGCCCGGGATAATATCAGGTGCAGTGCGAAGGACCAAAAGATGCAAAAACTAAGCTCACAGGTGTTGCAAAAGCAGGGTATAAAGTCAAGGAGGAAGACACAACTTAGGTGGCAAGATATGAGGACATGGCATGGACACTTCAGAAATCAACCAAAAAATGAAAAAAATCTTTCCCCAAGTCAAAGCCACCAAAAGGCATGGCATGCCATCAAGGGCAGGGAAATGCACCAATGATTCTTCGATTTGTTCCCATTGAAATCACAAGATTTCTTTTCCCTTCCCGAAAGGAAATGAAATTTCCTTTCGGGAAGGGAAAAGGAATCTTGTGAATCCCAAAAGAAAGGCTTGCAAACACTCTGGAAAGGAGATAAGTTCAAATGAAATGCAATTGAAAAAAGCAGAAAATCAGTAATTTTAATGTCTTCAAAAAATAGGCTGTGAGGAAATCAGCTGCATTGCAAAGGACCAAAACATGCAAAAAATAGGCTCACAGATGTTGCAAAAGCAGGGGAAAAAGTCAAGGAGGAAGACACAACTTAGGGGGCAAGATATGAGGGACATGGCATGGACACTTCACAAAACAACGAAAAAAAAAAATTTTTCCAAAGTCAAAGCCATCAAAATGCAGGCAGGCCATACACCAGCAAGTGCAGGCACATGCAGCAAAGCTTGCCAAAATTCATCCCCACTGAAGGCCCAAAGAGAAAAGAAGGACCTACAAACACACTGGAACGGAGACTCCATCAAAGGAATTGCAATTGGAGGAGAAAAAAAGGAAATTTGGGAAATCTAGTTACTCTAAGAAAATGGCCCAGGATTATATGAGGTGCAGTGCAAAGGACCAAAAGATGCAAAAGTTAAGCTAAAGAGATGTTGCAAAATCAGGGGAAATAGTCAAGGAGGAAGACACAACTTACGGGGCAAGATATGAGGGACATGGCATAAACAGTTAAACAAAAAAAAAAAACAAGAAAAAATCTTTCCCAAAGTCAAAGCCATCAAAATGCAGGCAGGCCATACGCCAGCAAGTGCAGACACATGCAGCAAAGCTTGCCAAAATTGATCCCCACTGAAGGCCAAAACCAAAAATAAGGACCTACAAACGCGGGGCTCCATGTGTGAGGGGCAGGGCTTTTGGCAGCGAGGGGCGGTGCTCTATGTGTGACGGAAGCGGCTCCATGTGTGTGGGGCAGGGCTGCAGCCAGTGATGGGCGGGGCTCCATGTGGGATGGGCAGGGCTCCATGAGTGAGGGAAGGGGTTCCATGCGTGAGGGGCGGGGTTCCGGGCTGTGAGGGGTGGGGATCCAGTCAGTGAGGGGTGGGGCTCTAGGCAGTGATTGCCGAGGCTCCATGTGTTAGGGTTAGGGCTGCAGCCAGAGAGGGGCAGGGCTCCATGTGTGAGGGAAAAGGCTCCATGTGTGTGGGGCAGGGCTCCAGCCAGTGATGGGCGGGGCTCCATGTGGGATGGGCAGGGCTCCATGCAGTGAGGGATAGGGCTCCATATTTGAGGGGCGGGGCTTCAAATATGAAGGGCAAGGCCCCATGAGTGAAGGCCGGGGTTCCAGGCTTTCAGGGGTGGGGATCCAGTCAGTGAGGGGCGGGGCTCAGGGCAGTGATGGCCGGGGCTCTTTGTGTTAGTGGCAGGGCTCCAGCCAGAGAGGGGCAAGGCTCCATGTGTGAGGGAAAGGGCTCCATGTTTGTGGGGCAGGGCTCCAGCCAGTGATGGGCGGGGATCCATGCAGTCAGGGGCAAGGCTCCATATTTGAGGGGCGGGGCTCCAATTATGAAGGGCAAGGCCCCATGAGTGAGGCGCGGGGTTCCAGGCTTTCAGGGGTGGGGATCCAGTCAGTGCGGGGCGGGGCACTAGGCAGTCATGGCTGGGGCTCCCTGTGTGAGGGGCAGGGCTTCAGGCAGTGAGGGGCGGTGGATGGAGACAGCATGGGAAATATTGCATTAGGAAAAGTAAAAATGTAAATTTGGTAAATTTAGTGACTGTAAGAAAATGGCCCGGGATTATGTCAGGTGCAGTGCGAAGGACTAAATGATGCCAAAACAAAGCTCACAGATATTTCAAAAGCAGCGGAAAAAGTCAAGGAGGAAAACACAACTTAGGGGGCAAGATATGAGGGACATGGCATGAATATTTAAAACAAGAAAAAAGAAAAACAAGAAAAAATCGTTCCCAAAGTCAAAGCCTTCAAAATGCAGGCAGGCCATATGCCAGCAAGTGCAGGCACATGCAGCAAAGCTTGCCAAATCTGATCCCCACTGAAGGCCAAAACCGAAAAGAAGGGCCTACAAACAGGCTGGAGCGGAGACACCATCAAAGGAATTGTAATTGGAGGAGAAAAAAAGAAAATTTGGGAAATTTAGTGACTGTAAGAAAATGGCCCGGGATAATATCAGGTGCAGTGCAAAGGACCAAAAGATGCAAAAACTAAGCTCACAGGTGTTGCAAAAGCAGGGGAAAAAGTCAAGGAGGAAGACACAACTTAGGTGGCAAGATATGAGGACATGGCACGGACACTTCAGAAATCAACCAAAAAATGAAAAAAATCTTTCCCCAAGTCAAAGCCACCAAAAGGCATGGCATGCCATCAAGGGCAGGGAAATGCACCAATGATTCTTCGATTCGTCCCCATTGAAATCACAAGATTTCTTTTCCCTTCCCGAAAGGAAATGAAATTTCCTTTCGGGAAGGGAAAAGGAATCTTGTGAATCCCAAAAGAAAGGCTTGCAAACACTCTGGAAAGGAGATAAGTTCAAATGAAATGCAATTGAAAAAAGCAGAAAATCAGTAATTTTAATGTCTTCAAAAAATAGGCTGTGAGGAAATCAGCTGCATTGCAAAGGACCAAAACATGCAAAAAATAGGCTCACAGATGTTGCAAAAGCAGGGGAAAAAGTCAAGGAGGAAGACACAACTTAGGGGGCAAGATATGAGGGACATGGCATGGACACTTCACAAAACAACGAAAAAAAAAAATTTTTCCAAAGTCAAAGCCATCAAAATGCAGGCAGGCCATACACCAGCAAGTGCAGGCACATGCAGCAAAGCCTGCCAAAATTCATCCCCACTGAAGGCCCAAAGAGAAAAGAAGGACCTACAAACACACTGGAACGGAGACTCCATCAAAGGAATTGCAATTGGAGGAGAAAAAAAGGAAATTTGGGAAATCTAGTTACTCTAAGAAAATGGCCCAGGATTATATGAGGTGCAGTGCAAAGGACCAAAAGATGCAAAAGTTAAGCTAAAGAGATTTTGCAAAATCAGGGGAAATAGTCAAGGAGGAAGACACAACTTACGGGGCAAGATATGAGGGACATGGCATGAAGAGTTAACCAAAAAAAAAAAAAACCAAGAAAAAATCTTTCCTAAAGTCAAAGCCATCAAAATGCAGGCAGGCCATACGCCAGCAAGTGCAGACACATGCAGCAAAGCTTGCCAAAATTGATCCCCACTGAAGGCCAAAACCGAAAAGAAGGACCTACAAACACGGGGCTCCATGTGTGAGGGGCAGGGCTTCAGGCAATGAGGGGCGGTGCTCTATGTGTGACGGAAGCGGCTCCATGTGTGTGGGGCAGGGCTGCAGCCAGTGATGGGCGGGGCTCCATGTGGGATGGGCAGGGCTCCATGAGTGAGGGAAGGGGTTCCATGCGTGAGGGGCGGGGTTCCGGGCTGTGAGGGGTGGGGATCCAGTCAGTGAGGGGTGGGGCTCTAGGCAGTGATTGCCGAGGCTCCATGTGTTAGGGTTAGGGCGGCAGCCAGAGAGGGGCAGGGCTCCATGTGTGAGGGAAAAGGCTCCATGTGTGTGGGGCAGGGCTCCAGCCAGTGATGGGCGGGGCTCCATGTGGGATGGGCAGGGCTCCATGCAGTGAGGGATAGGGCTCCATATTTGAGGGGCGGGGCTTCAAATATGAAGGGCAAGGCCCCATGAGTGAAGGCCGGGGTTCCAGGCTTTCAGGGGTGGGGATCCAGTCCGTGAGGGGCGGGGCTCAGGGCAGTGATGGCCGGGGCTCTTTGTGTTAGTGGCAGGGCTCCAGCCAGAGAGGGGCAAGGCTCCATGTGTGAGGGAAAGGGCTCCATGTTTGTGGGGCAGGGCTCCAGCCAGTGATGGGCGGGGATCCATGAGGGATGGGCAGGGCTCCATGCAGTCAGGGGCAAGGCTCCATATTTGAGGGGCGGGGCTCCAATTATGAAGGGCAAGGCCCCATGAGTGAGGCGCGGGGTTCCAGGCTTTCAGGGGTGGGGATCCAGTCAGTGCGGGGCGGGGCACTAGGCAGTCATGGCTGGGGCTCCCTGTGTGAGGGGCAGGGCTTCAGGCAGTGAGGGGCGGTGGATGGAGACAGCATGGGAAATATTGCATTAGGAAAAGTAAAAATGTAAATTTGGTAAATTTAGTGACTGTAAGAAAATGGCCCGGGATTATGTCAGGTGCAGTGCGAAGGACTAAATGATGCCAAAACAAAGCTCACAGATATTTCAAAAGCAGCGGAAAAAGTCAAGGAGGAAAACACAACTTAGGGGGCAAGATATGAGGGACATGGCATGAATATTTAAAACAAGAAAAAAGAAAAACAAGAAAAAATCGTTCCCAAAGTCAAAGCCTTCAAAATGCAGGCAGGCCATACGCCACCAAGGGCAGGCACATGCAGCAAAGCTTGCCAAATCTGATCCCCACTGAAGGCCAAAACCGAAAATAAGGGCCTACAAACAGGCTGGAGCGGAGACACCATGAAAGGAATTGTAATTGGAGGAGAAAAAAAGAAAATTTGGGAAATTTAGTGACTGTAAGAAAATGGCCCGGGATAATATCAGGTGCAGTGCGAAGGACCAAAAGATGCAAAAACTAAGCTCACAGGTGTTGCAAAAGCAGGGGAAAAAGTCAAGGAGGAAGACACAACTTAGGTGGCAAGATATGAGGACATGGCATGGACACTTCAGAAATCAACCAAAAAATGAAAAAAATCTTTCCCCAAGTCAAAGCCACCAAAAGGCATGGCATGCCATCAAGGGCAGGGAAATGCACCAATGATTCTTCGATTTGTTCCCATTGAAATCACAAGATTTCTTTTCCCTTCCCGAAAGGAAATGAAATTTCCTTTCGGGAAGGGAAAAGGAATCTTGTGAATCCCAAAAGAAAGGCTTGCAAACACTCTGGAAAGGAGATAAGTTCAAATGAAATGCAATTGAAAAAAGCAGAAAATCAGTAATTTTAATGTCTTCAAAAAATAGGCTGTGAGGAAATCAGCTGCATTGCAAAGGACCAAAACATGCAAAAAATAGGCTCACAGATGTTGCAAAAGCAGGGGAAAAAGTCAAGGAGGAAGACACAACTTAGGGGGCAAGATATGAGGGACATGGCATGGACACTTCACAAAACAACGAAAAAAAAAAATTTTTCCAAAGTCAAAGCCATCAAAATGCAGGCAGGCCATACGCCAGCATGTGCAGACACATGCAGCAAAGCTTGCCAAAATTGATCCCCACTGAAGGCCAAAACCGAAAAGAAGGACCTACAAACGCGGGGCTCCATGTGTGAGGGGCAGGGCTTTTGGAAGCGAGGGGCGGTGCTCTATGTGTGACGGAAGCGGCTCCATGTGTGTGGGGCAGGGCTGCAGCCAGTGATGGGCGGGGCTCCATGTGGGATGGGCAGGGCTCCATGAGTGAGGGAAGGGGTTCCATGCGTGAGGGGCGGGGTTCCGGGCTGTGAGGGGTGGGGATCCAGTCAGTGAGGGGTGGGGCTCTAGGCAGTGATTGCCGAGGCTCCATGTGTTAGGGTTAGGGCTGCAGCCAGAGAGGGGCAGGGCTCCATGTGTGAGGGAAAAGGCTCCATGTGTGTGGGGCAGGGCTCCAGCCAGTGATGGGCGGGGCTCCATGTGGGATGGGCAGGGCTCCATGCAGTGAGGGATAGGGCTCCATATTTGAGGGGCGGGGCTTCAAATATGAAGGGCAAGGCCCCATGAGTGAAGGCCGGGGTTCCAGGCTTTCAGGGGTGGGGATCCAGTCAGTGAGGGGCGGGGCTCAGGGCAGTGATGGCCGGGGCTCTTTGTGTTAGTGGCAGGGCTCCAGCCAGAGAGGGGCAAGGCTCCATGTGTGAGGGAAAGGGCTCCATGTTTGTGGGGCAGGGCTCCAGCCAGTGATGGGCGGGGATCCATGAGGGATGGGCAGGGCTCCATGCAGTCAGGGGCAAGGCTCCATATTTGAGGGGCGGGGCTCCAATTATGAAGGGCAAGGCCCCATGAGTGAGGCACGGGGTTCCAGGCTTTCAGGGGTGGGGATCCAGTCAGTGCGGGGCGGGGCACTAGGCAGTCATGGCTGGGGCTCCCTGTGTGAGGGGCAGGGCTTCAGGCAGTGAGGGGCGGTGGATGGAGACAGCATGGGAAATATTGCATTAGGAAAAGTAAAAATGTAAATTTGGTAAATTTAGTGACTGTAAGAAAATGGCCCGGGATTATGTCAGGTGCAGTGCGAAGGACTAAATGATGCCAAAACAAAGCTCACAGATATTTCAAAAGCAGCGGAAAAAGTCAAGGAGGAAAACACAACTTAGGGGGCAAGATATGAGGGACATGGCATGAATATTTAAAACAAGAAAAAAGAAAAACAAGAAAAAATCGTTCCCAAAGTCAAAGCCTTCAAAATGCAGGCAGGCCATACGCCAGCAAGTGCAGGCACATGCAGCAAAGCTTGCCAAATCTGATCCCCACTGAAGGCCAAAACCGAAAATAAGGGCCTACAAACAGGCTGGAGCGGAGACACCATCAAAGGAATTGTAATTGGAGGAGAAAAAAAGAAAATTTGGTAAATTTAGTGACTGTAAGAAAATGGCCCGGGATAATATCAGGTGCAGTGCGAAGGACCAAAAGATGCAAAAACTAAGCTCACAGGTGTTGCAAAAGCAGGGGAAAAAGTCAAGGAGGAAGACACAACTTAGGTGGCAAGATATGAGGACATGGCATGGACACTTCAGAAATCAACCAAAAAATGAAAAAAATCTTTCCCCAAGTCAAAGCCATCAAAAGGCATGGCATGCCATCAAGGGCAGGGAAATGCACCAATGATTCTTCGATTTGTTCCCATTGAAATCACAAGATTTCTTTTCCCTTCCCGAAAGGAAATGAAATTTCCTTTCGGGAAGGGAAAAGGAATCTTGTGAATCCCAAAAGAAAGGCTTGCAAACACTCTGGAAAGGAGATAAGTTCAAATGAAATGCAATTGAAAAAAGCAGAAAATCAGTAATTTTAATGTCTTCAAAAAATAGGCTGTGAGGAAATCAGCTGCATTGCAAAGGACCAAAACATGCAAAAAATAGGCTCACAGATGTTGCAAAAGCAGGGGAAAAAGTCAAGGAGGAAGACACAACTTAGGGGGCAAGATATGAGGGACATGGCATGGACACTTCAGAAAACAACGAAAAAAAAAAAATTTTTCCAAAGTCAAAGCCATCAAAATGCAGGCAGGCCATACACCATCAAGTGCAGGCACATGCAGCAAAGCTTGCCAAAATTCATCCCCACTGAAGGCCCAAAGAGAAAAGAAGGACCTACAAACACACTGGAACGGAGACTCCATCAAAGGAATTGCAATTGGAGGAGAAAAAAAGGAAATTTGGGAAATCTAGTTACTCTAAGAAAATGGCCCGGGATTATATGAGGTGCAGTGCAAAGGACCAAAAGATGCAAAAGTTAAGCTAAAGAGATTTTGCAAAATCAGGGGAAATAGTCAAGGAGGAAGACACAACTTACGGGGCAAGATATGAGGGACATGGCATGAACAGTTAAACAAAAAAAAAAAAACAAGAAAAAATCTTTCCCAAAGTCAAAGCCATCAAAATGCAGGCAGGCCATACGCCAGCAAGTGCAGACACATGCAGCAAAGCTTGCCAAAATTGATCCCCACTGAAGGCCAAAACCGAAAAGAAGGACCTACAAACGCGGGGCTCCATGTGTGAGGGGCAGGGCTTTTGGCAGCGAGGGGCGGTGCTCTATGTGTGACGGAAGCGGCTCCATGTGTGTGGGGCAGGGCCGCAGCCAGTGATGGGCGGGGCTCCATGTGGGATGGGCAGGGCTCCATGAGTGAGGGAAGGGGTTCCATGCGTGAGGGGCGGGGTTCCGGGCTGTGAGGGGTGGGGATCCAGTCAGTGAGGGGTGGGGCTCTAGGCAGTGATTGCCGAGGCTCCATGTGTTAGGGTTAGGGCTGCAGCCAGAGAGGGGCAGGGCTCCATGTGTGAGGGAAAAGGCTCCATGTGTGTGGGGCAGGGCTCCAGCCAGTGATGGGCGGGGCTCCATGTGGGATGGGCAGGGCTCCATGCAGTGAGGGATAGGGCTCCATATTTGAGGGGCGGGGCTTCAAATATGAAGGGCAAGGCCCCATGAGTGAAGGCCGGGGTTCCAGGCTTTCAGGGGTGGGGATCCAGTCAGTGAGGGGCGGGGCTCAGGGCAGTGATGGCCGGGGCTCTTTGTGTTAGTGGCAGGGCTCCAGCCAGAGAGGGGCAAGGCTCCATGTGTGAGGGAAAGGGCTCCATGTTTGTGGGGCAGGGCTCCAGCCAGTGATGGGCGGGGATCCATGAGGGATGGGCAGGGCTCCATGCAGTCAGGGGCAAGGCTCCATATTTGAGGGGCGGGGCTCCAATTATGAAGGGCAAGGCCCCATGAGTGAGGCGCGGGGTTCCAGGCTTTCAGGGGTGGGGATCCAGTCAGTGCGGGGCGGGGCACTAGGCAGTCATGGCTGGGGCTCCCTGTGTGAGGGGCAGGGCTTCAGGCAGTGAGGGGCGGTGGATGGAGACAGCATGGGAAATATTGCATTAGGAAAAGTAAAAATGTAAATTTGGTAAATTTAGTGACTGTAAGAAAATGGCCCGGGATTATGTCAGGTGCAGTGCAAAGGACTAAATGATGCCAAAACAAAGCTCACAGATATTTCAAAAGCAGCGGAAAAAGTCAAGGAGGAAAACACAACTTAGGGGGCAAGATATGAGGGACATGGCATGAATATTTAAAACAAGAAAAAAGAAAAACAAGAAAAAATCGTTCCCAAAGTCAAAGCCTTCAAAATGCAGGCAGGCCATACGCCAGCAAGTGCAGGCACATGCAGCAAAGCTTGCCAAATCTGATCCCCACTGAAGGCCAAAACCGAAAATAAGGTCCTACAAACAGGCTGGAGCGGAGACACCATCAAAGGAATTGTAATTGGAGGAGAAAAAAAGAAAATTTGGTAAATTTAGTGACTGTAAGAAAATGGCCCAGGATAATATCAGGTGCAGTGCGAAGGACCAAAAGATGCAAAAACTAAGCTCACAGGTGTTGCAAAAGCAGGGGAAAAAGTCAAGGAGGAAGACACAACTTAGGTGGCAAGATATGAGGACATGGCATGGACACTTCAGAAATCAACCAAAAAATGAAAAAAATCTTTCCCCAAGTCAAAGCCACCAAAAGGCATGGCATGCCATCAAGGGCAGGGAAATGCACCAATGATTCTTCGATTTGTTCCCATTGAAATCACAAGATTTCTTTTCCCTTCCCGAAAGGAAATGAAATTTCCTTTCGGGAAGGGAAAAGGAATCTTGTGAATCCCAAAAGAAAGGCTTGCAAACACTCTGGAAAGGAGATAAGTTCAAATGAAATGCAATTGAAAAAAGCAGAAAATCAGTAATTTTAATGTCTTCAAAAAATAGGCTGTGAGGAAATCAGCTGCATTGCAAAGGACCAAAACATGCAAAAAATAGGCTCACAGATGTTGCAAAAGCAGGGGAAAAAGTCAAGGAGGAAGACACAACTTAGGGGGCAAGATATGAGGGACATGGCATGGACACTTCACAAAACAACGAAAAAAAAAAAATTTTTCCAAAGTCAAAGCCATCAAAATGCAGGCAGGCCATACACCAGCAAGTGCAGGCACATGCAGCAAAGCTTGCCAAAATTCATCCCAACTGAAGGCCCAAAGAGAAAAGAAGGACCTACAAACACACTGGAACGGAGACTCCATCAAAGGAATTGCAATTGGAGGAGAAAAAAAGGAAATTTGGGAAATCTAGTTACTCTAAGAAAATGGCCCAGGATTATATGAGGTGCAGTGCAAAGGACCAAAAGTTGCAAAAGTTAAGCTAAAGAGATGTTGCAAAATCAGGGGAAATAGTCAAGGAGGAAGACACAACTTACGGGGCAAGATATGAGGGACATGGCATGAACAGTTAAACAAAATAAAAAAACAAGAAAAAATCTTTCCCAAAGTCAAAGCCATCAAAATGCAGGCAGGCCATACGCCAGCAAGTGCAGACACATGCAGCAAAGCTTGCCAAAATTGATCCCCACTGAAGGCCAAAACCGAAAAGAAGGACCTACAAACGCGGGGCTCCATGTGTGAGGGGCAGGGCTTTTGGCAGCGAGGGGCGGTGCTCTATGTGTGATGGAAGCGGCTCCATGTGTGTGGGGCAGGGCTGCAGCCAGTGATGGGCGGGGCTCCATGTGGGATGGGCAGGGCTCCATGAGTGAGGGAAGGGGTTCCATGCGTGAGGGGCGGGGTTCCGGGCTGTGAGGGGTGGGGATCCAGTCAGTGAGGGGTGGGGCTCTAGGCAGTGATTGCCGAGGCTCCATGTGTTAGGGTTAGGGCTGCAGCCAGAGAGGGGCAGGGCTCCATGTGTGAGGGAAAAGGCTCCATGTGTGTGGGGCAGGGCTCCAGCCAGTGATGGGCGGGGCTCCATGTGGGATGGGCAGGGCTCCATGCAGTGAGGGATAGGGCTCCATATTTGAGGGGCGGGGCTTCAAATATGAAGGGCAAGGCCCCATGAGTGAAGGCCGGGGTTCCAGGCTTTCAGGGGTGGGGATCCAGTCAGTGAGGGGCGGGGCTCAGGGCAGTGATGGCCGGGGCTCTTTGTGTTAGTGGCAGGGCTCCAGCCAGAGAGGGGCAAGGCTCCATGTGTGAGGGAAAGGGCTCCATGTTTGTGGGGCAGGGCTCCAGCCAGTGATGGGCGGGGATCCATGCAGTCAGGGGCAAGGCTCCATATTTGAGGGGCGGGGCTCCAATTATGAAGGGCAAGGCCCCATGAGTGAGGCGCGGGGTTCCAGGCTTTCAGGGGTGGGGATCCAGTCAGTGCGGGGCGGGGCACTAGGCAGTCATGGCTGGGGCTCCCTGTGTGAGGCGCAGGGCTTCAGGCAGTGAGGGGCGGTGGATGGAGACAGCATGGGAAATATTGCATTAGGAAAAGTAAAAATGTAAATTTGGTAAATTTAGTGACTGTAAGAAAATGGCCCGGGATTATGTCAGGTGCAGTGCGAAGGACTAAATGATGCCAAAACAAAGCTCACAGATATTTCAAAAGCAGCGGAAAAAGTCAAGGAGGAAAACACAACTTAGGGGGCAAGATATGAGGGACATGGCATGAATATTTAAAACAAGAAAAAAGAAAAACAAGAAAAAATCGTTCCCAAAGCCAAAGCCTTCAAAATGCAGGCAGGCCATACGCCAGCAAGTGCAGGCACATGCAGCAAAGCTTGCCAAATCTGATCCCCACTGAAGGCCAAAACAGAAAAGAAGGGCCTGCAAACAGGCTGGAGCGGAGACACCATCAAAGGAATTGTAATTGGAGGAGAAAAAAAGAAAATTTGGGAAATTTAGTGACTGTAAGAAAATGGCCCGGGATAATATCAGGTGCAGTGCAAAGGACCAAAAGATGCAAAAACTAAGCTCACAGGTGTTGCAAAAGCAGGGGAAAAAGTCAAGGAGGAAGACACAACTTAGGTGGCAAGATATGAGGACATGGCACGGACACTTCAGAAATCAACCAAAAAATGAAAAAAATCTTTCCCCAAGTCAAAGCCACCAAAAGGCATGGCATGCCATCAAGGGCAGGGAAATGCACCAATGATTCTTCGATTCGTCCCCATTGAAATCACAAGATTTCTTTTCCCTTCCCGAAAGGAAATGAAATTTCCTTTCGGGAAGGGAAAAGGAATCTTGTGAATCCCAAAAGAAAGGCTTGCAAACACTCTGGAAAGGAGATAAGTTCAAATGAAATGCAATTGAAAAAAGCAGAAAATCAGTAATTTTAATGTCTTCAAAAAATAGGCTGTGAGGAAATCAGCTGCATTGCAAAGGACCAAAACATGCAAAAAGTAGGCTCACAGATGTTGCAAAAGCAGGGGAAAAAGTCAAGGAGGAAGACACAACTTAGGGGGCAAGATATGAGGGACATGGCATGGACACTTCACAAAACAACGAAAAAAAAAAATTTTTCCAAAGTCAAAGCCATCAAAATGCAGGCAGGCCATACACCAGCAAGTGCAGACACATGCAGCAAAGCTTGCCAAAATTGATCCCCACTGAAGGCCAAAACCAAAAAGAAGGACCTACAAACGCGGGGCTCCATGTGTGAGGGGCAGGGCTTCAGGCAGTGAGGGGCGGTGCTCTATGTGTGACAGAAGCGGCTCCATGTGTGTGGGGCAGGGCTGCAGCCAGTGATGGGCGGGGCTCCATGTGGGATGGGCAGGGCTCCATGAGTGAGGGAAGGGGTTCCATGCGTGAGGGGCGGGGTTCCGGGCTGTGAGGGGTGGGGATCCAGTCAGTGAGGGGTGGGGCTCTAGGCAGTGATTGCCGAGGCTCCATGTGTTAGGGTTAGGGCTGCAGCCAGAGAGGGGCAGGGCTCCATGTGTGAGGGAAAAGGCTCCATGTGTGTGGGGCAGGGCTCCAGCCAGTGATGGGCGGGGCTCCATGTGGGATGGGCAGGGCTCCATGCAGTGAGGGATAGGGCTCCATAGTTGAGGGGCGGGGCTTCAAATATGAAGGGCAAGGCCCCATGAGTGAAGGCCGGGGTTCCAGGCTTTCAGGGGTGGGGATCCAGTCAGGGAGGGGCGGGGCTCAGGGCAGTGATGGCCGGGGCTCTTTGTGTTAGTGGCAGGGCTCCAGCCAGAGAGGGGCAAGGCTCCATGTGTGAGGGAAAGGGCTCCATGTTTGTGGGGCAGGGCTCCAGCCAGTGATGGGCGGGGATCCATGAGGGATGGGCAGGGCTCCATGCAGTCAGGGGCAAGGCTCCATATTTGAGGGGCGGGGCTCCAATTATGAAGGGCAAGGCCCCATGAGTGAGGCGCGGGGTTCCAGGCTTTCAGGGGTGGGGATCCAGTCAGTGCGGGGCGGGGCACTAGGCAGTCATGGCTGGGGCTCCCTGTGTGAGGCGCAGGGCTTCAGGCAGTGAGGGGCGGTGGATGGAGACAGCATGGGAAATATTGCATTAGGAAAAGTAAAAATGTAAATTTGGTAAATTTAGTGACTGTAAGAAAATGGCCCGGGATTATGTCAGGTGCAGTGCGAAGGACTAAATGATGCCAAAACAAAGCTCACAGATATTTCAAAAGCAGCGGAAAAAGTCAAGGAGGAAAACACAACTTAGGGGGCAAGATATGAGGGACATGGCATGAATATTTAAAACAAGAAAAAAGAAAAACAAGAAAAAATCGTTCCCAAAGTCAAAGCCTTCAAAATGCAGGCAGGCCATACGCCAGCAAGTGCAGGCACATGCAGCAAAGCTTGCCAAATCTGATCCCCACTGAAGGCCAAAACAGAAAATAAGGACCTACAAACAGGCTGGAGCGGAGACACCATCAAAGGAATTGTAATTGGAGGAGAAAAAAAGAAAATTTGGTAAATTTAGTGACTGTAAGAAAATGGCCCGGGATAATATCAGGTGCAGTGCGAAGGACCAAAAGATGCAAAAACTAAGCTCACAGGTGTTGCAAAAGCAGGGGAAAAAGTCAAGGAGGAAGACACAACTTAGGTGGCAAGATATGAGGACATGGCATGGACACTTCAGAAATCAACCAAAAAATGAAAAAAATCTTTCCCCAAGTCAAAGCCACCAAAAGGCATGGCATGCCATCAAGGGCAGGGAAATGCACCAATGATTCTTCGATTTGTTCCCATTGAAATCACAAGATTTCTTTTCCCTTCCCGAAAGGAAATGAAATTTCCTTTCGGGAAGGGAAAAGGAATCTTGTGAATCCCAAAAGAAAGGCTTGCAAACACTCTGGAAAGGAGATAAGTTCAAATGAAATGCAATTGAAAAAAGCAGAAAATCAGTAATTTTAATGTCTTCAAAAAATAGGCTGTGAGGAAATCAGCTGCATTGCAAAGGACCAAAACATGCAAAAAATAGGCTCACAGATGTTGCAAAAGCAGGGGAAAAAGTCAAGGAGGAAGACACAACTTAGGGGGCAAGATATGAGGGACATGGCATGGACACTTCACAAAACAACGAAAAAAGAAAAATTTTTCCAAAGTCAAAGCCATCAAAATGCAGGCAGGCCATACACCAGCAAGTGCAGGCACATGCAGCAAAGCTTGCCAAAATTCATCCCCACTGAAGGCCCAAAGAGAAAAGAAGGACCTACAAACACACTGGAACGGAGACTCCATCAAAGGAATAGCAATTGGAGGAGAAAAAAAGGAAATTTGGGAAATCTAGTTACTCTAAGAAAATGGCCCAGGATTATATGAGGTGCAGTGCAAAGGACCAAAAGATGCAAAAATTAAGCTAAGAGATGTTGCAAAATCAGGGGAAATAGTCAAGGAGGAAGACACAACTTACGGGGCAAGATATGAGGGACATGGCATGAAGAGTTAAAGAAAAAAAAAAAAACAAGAAAAAATCTTTCCCAAAGTCAAAGCCATCAAAATGCAGGCAGGCCATACGCCAGCAAGTGCAGACACATGCAGCAAAGCTTGCCAAAATTGATCCCCACTGAAGGCCAAAACCGAAAAGAAGGACCTACAAACGCGGGGCTCCATGTGTGAGGGGCAGGGCTTCAGGCAGTGAGGGGCGGTGCTCTATGTGTGACGGAAGCGGCTCCATGTGTGTGGGGCAGGGCTGCAGCCAGTGATGGGCGGGGCTCCATGTGGGATGGGCAGGGCTCCATGAGTGAGGGAAGGGGTTCCATGCGTGAGGGGCGGGGTTCCGGGCTGTGAGGGGTGGGGATCCAGTCAGTGAGGGGTGGGGCTCTAGGCAGTGATTGCCGAGGCTCCATGTGTTAGGGTTAGGGCTGCAGCCAGAGAGGGGCAGGGCTCCATGTGTGAGGGAAAAGGCTCCATGTGTGTGGGGCAGGGCTCCAGCCAGTGATGGGCGGGGCTCCATGTGGGATGGGCAGGGCTCCATGCAGTGAGGGATAGGGCTCCATAGTTGAGGGGCGGGGCTTCAAATATGAAGGGCAAGGCCCCATGAGTGAAGGCCGGGGTTCCAGGCTTTCAGGGGTGGGGATCCAGTCAGGGAGGGGCGGGGCTCAGGGCAGTGATGGCCGGGGCTCTTTGTGTTAGTGGCAGGGCTCCAGCCAGAGAGGGGCAAGGCTCCATGTGTGAGGGAAAGGGCTCCATGTTTGTGGGGCAGGGCTCCAGCCAGTGATGGGCGGGGATCCATGAGGGATGGGCAGGGCTCCATGCAGTCAGGGGCAAGGCTCCATATTTGAGGGGCGGGGCTCCAATTATGAAGGGCAAGGCCCCATGAGTGAGGCGCGGGGTTCCAGGCTTTCAGGGGTGGGGATCCAGTCAGTGCGGGGCGGGGCACTAGGCAGTCATGGCTGGGGCTCCCTGTGTGAGGGGCAGGGCTTCAGGCAGTGAGGGGCGGTGGATGGAGACAGCATGGGAAATATTGCATTAGGAAAAGTAAAAATGTAAATTTGGTAAATTTAGTGACTGTAAGAAAATGGCCCGGGATTATGTCAGGTGCAGTGCGAAGGACTAAATGATGCCAAAACAAAGCTCACAGATATTTCAAAAGCAGCGGAAAAAGTCAAGGAGGAAAACACAACTTAGGGGGCAAGATATGAGGGACATGGCATGAATATTTAAAACAAGAAAAAAGAAAAACAAGAAAAAATCGTTCCCAAAGTCAAAGCCTTCAAAATGCAGGCAGGCCATACGCCAGCAAGTGCAGGCACATGCAGCAAAGCTTGCCAAATCTGATCCCCACTGAAGGCCAAAACAGAAAATAAGGACCTACAAACAGGCTGGAGCGGAGACACCATCAAAGGAATTGTAATTGGAGGAGAAAAAAAGAAAATTTGGTAAATTTAGTGACTGTAAGAAAATGGCCCGGGATAATATCAGGTGCAGTGCGAAGGACCAAAAGATGCAAAAACTAAGCTCACAGGTGTTGCAAAAGCAGGGGAAAAAGTCAAGGAGGAAGACACAACTTAGGTGGCAAGATATGAGGACATGGCATGGACACTTCAGAAATCAACCAAAAAATGAAAAAAATCTTTCCCCAAGTCAAAGCCACCAAAAGGCATGGCATGCCATCAAGGGCAGGGAAATGCACCAATGATTCTTCGATTTGTTCCCATTGAAATCACAAGATTTCTTTTCCCTTCCCGAAAGGAAATGAAATTTCCTTTCGGGAAGGGAAAAGGAATCTTGTGAATCCCAAATGAAAGGCTTGCAAACACTCTGGAAAGGAGATAAGTTCAAATGAAATGCAATTAAAAAAAGCAGAAAATCAGTAATTTTAATGTCTTCAAAAAATAGGCTGTGAGGAAATCAGCTGCATTGCAAAGGACCAAAACATGCAAAAAATAGGCTCACAGATGTTGCAAAAGCAGGGGAAAAAGTCAAGGAGGAAGACACAACTTAGGGGGCAAGATATGAGGGACATGGCATGGACACTTCACAAAACAACGAAAAAAAAAAATTTTTCCAAAGTCAAAGCCATCAAAATGCAGGCAGGCCATACACCAGCAAGTGCAGGCACATGCAGCAAAGCTTGCCAAAATTCATCCCCACTGAAGGCCCAAAGAGAAAAGAAGGACCTACAAACACACTGGAACGGAGACTCCATCAAAGGAATAGCAATTGGAGGAGAAAAAAAGGAAATTTGGGAAATCTAGTTACTCTAAGAAAATGGCCCAGGATTATATGAGGTGCAGTGCAAAGGACCAAAAGATGCAAAAATTAAGCTAAGAGATGTTGCAAAATCAGGGGAAATAGTCAAGGAGGAAGACACAACTTACGGGGCAAGATATGAGGGACATGGCATGAAGAGTTAAAGAAAAAAAAAAAAACAAGAAAAAATCTTTCCCAAAGTCAAAGCCATCAAAATGCAGGCAGGCCATACGCCAGCAAGTGCAGACACATGCAGCAAAGCTTGCCAAAATTGATCCCCACTGAAGGCCAAAACCGAAAAGAAGGACCTACAAACGCGGGGCTCCATGTGTGAGGGGCAGGGCTTCAGGCAGTGAGGGGCGGTGCTCTATGTGTGACGGAAGCGGCTCCATGTGTGTGGGGCAGGGCTGCAGCCAGTGATGGGCGGGGCTCCATGTGGGATGGGCAGGGCTCCATGAGTGAGGGAAGGGGTTCCATGCGTGAGGGGCGGGGTTCCGGGCTGTGAGGGGTGGGGATCCAGTCAGTGAGGGGTGGGGCTCTAGGCAGTGATTGCCGAGGCTCCATGTGTTAGGGTTAGGGCTGCAGCCAGAGAGGGGCAGGGCTCCATGTGTGAGGGAAAAGGCTCCATGTGTGTGGGGCAGGGCTCCAGCCAGTGATGGGCGGGGCTCCATGTGGGATGGGCAGGGCTCCATGCAGTGAGGGATAGGGCTCCATATTTGAGGGGCGGGGCTTCAAATATGAAGGGCAAGGCCCCATGAGTGAAGGCCGGGGTTCCAGGCTTTCAGGGGTGGGGATCCAGTCAGTGAGGGGCGGGGCTCAGGGCAGTGATGGCCGGGGCTCTTTGTGTTAGTGGCAGGGCTCCAGCCAGAGAGGGGCAAGGCTCCATGTGTGAGGGAAAGGGCTCCATGTTTGTGGGGCAGGGCTCCAGCCAGTGATGGGCGGGGATCCATGAGGGATGGGCAGGGCTCCATGCAGTCAGGGGCAAGGCTCCATATTTGAGGGGCGGGGCTCCAATTATGAAGGGCAAGGCCCCATGAGTGAGGCGCGGGGTTCCAGGCTTTCAGGGTGGGGATCCAGTCAGTGCGGGGCGGGGCACTAGGCAGTCATGGCTGGGGCTCCCTGTGTGAGGGGCAGGGCTTCAGGCAGTGAGGGGCGGTGGATGGAGACAGCATGGGAAATATTGCATTAGGAAAAGTAAAAATGTAAATTTGGTAAATTTAGTGACTGTAAGAAAATGGCCCGGGATTATGTCAGGTGCAGTGCGAAGGACTAAATGATGCCAAAACAAAGCTCACAGATATTTCAAAAGCAGCGGAAAAAGTCAAGGAGGAAAACACAACTTAGGGGGCAAGATATGAGGGACATGGCATGAATATTTAAAACAAGAAAAAAGAAAAACAAGAAAAAATCTTTCCCAAAGTCAAAGCCTTCAAAATGCAGGCAGGCCATACGCCACCAAGGGCAGGCACATGCAGCAAAGCTTGCCAAATCTGATCCCCACTGAAGGCCAAAACCGAAAATAAGGGCCTACAAACAGGCTGGAGCGGAGACACCATCAAAGGAATTGTAATTGGAGGAGAAAAAAAGAAAATTTGGGAAATTTAGTGACTGTAAGAAAATGGCCCGGGATAATATCAGGTGCAGTGCGAAGGACCAAAAGATGCAAAAACTAAGCTCACAGGTGTTGCAAAAGCAGGGGAAAAAGTCAAGGAGGAAGACACAACTTAGGTGGCAAGATATGAGGACATGGCATGGACACTTCAGAAATCAACCAAAAAATGAAAAAAATCTTTCCCCAAGTCAAAGCCACCAAAAGGCATGGCATGCCATCAAGGGCAGGGAAATGCACCAATGATTCTTCGATTTGTTCCCATTGAAATCACAAGATTTCTTTTCCCTTCCCGAAAGGAAATGAAATTTCCTTTCGGGAAGGGAAAAGGAATCTTGTGAATCCCAAAAGAAAGGCTTGCAAACACTCTGGAAAGGAGATAAGTTCAAATGAAATGCAATTGAAAAAAGCAGAAAATCAGTAATTTTAATGTCTTCAAAAAATAGGCTGTGAGGAAATCAGCTGCATTGCAAAGGACCAAAACATGCAAAAAATAGGCTCACAGATGTTGCAAAAGCAGGGGAAAAAGTCAAGGAGGAAGACACAACTTAGGGGGCAAGATATGAGGGACATGGCATGGACACTTCACAAAACAACGAAAAAAAAAAATTTTTCCAAAGTCAAAGCCATCAAAATGCAGGCAGGCCATACACCAGCAAGTGCAGGCACATGCAGCAAAGCTTGCCAAAATTCATCCCCACTGAAGGCCCAAAGAGAAAAGAAGGACCTACAAACACACTGGAACGGAGACTCCATCAAAGGAATTGCAATTGGAGGAGAAAAAAGGAAATTTGGGAAATCTAGTTACTCTAAGAAAATGGCCCAGGATTATATGAGGTGCAGTGCAAAGGACCAAAAGATGCAAAAGTTAAGCTAAAGAGATGTTGCAAAATCAGGGGAAATAGTCAAGGAGGAAGACACAACTTACGGGGCAAGATATGAGGGACATGGCATGAAGAGTTAAAGAAAAAAAAAAAAAACAAGAAAAAATCTTTCCCAAAGTCAAAGCCATCAAAATGCAGGCAGGCCATACGCCAGCATGTGCAGACACATGCAGCAAAGCTTGCCAAAATTGATCCCCACTGAAGGCCAAAACCGAAAAGAAGGACCTACAAACGCGGGGCTCCATGTGTGAGGGGCAGGGCTTTTGGAAGCGAGGGGCGGTGCTCTATGTGTGACGGAAGCGGCTCCATGTGTGTGGGGCAGGGCTGCAGCCAGTGATGGGCGGGGCTCCATGTGGGATGGGCAGGGCTCCATGAGTGAGGGAAGGGGTTCCATGCGTGAGGGGCGGGGTTCCGGGCTGTGAGGGGTGGGGATCCAGTCAGTGAGGGGTGGGGCTCTAGGCAGTGATTGCCGAGGCTCCATGTGTTAGGGTTAGGGCTGCAGCCAGAGAGGGGCAGGGCTCCATGTGTGAGGGAAAAGGCTCCATGTGTGTGGGGCAGGGCTCCAGCCAGTGATGGGCGGGGCTCCATGTGGGATGGGCAGGGCTCCATGCAGTGAGGGATAGGGCTCCATATTTGAGGGGCGGGGCTTCAAATATGAAGGGCAAGGCCCCATGAGTGAAGGCCGGGGTTCCAGGCTTTCAGGGGTGGGGATCCAGTCAGTGAGGGGCGGGGCTCAGGGCAGTGATGGCCGGGGCTCTTTGTGTTAGTGGCAGGGCTCCAGCCAGAGAGGGGCAAGGCTCCATGTGTGAGGGAAAGGGCTCCATGTTTGTGGGGCAGGGCTCCAGCCAGTGATGGGCGGGGATCCATGCAGTCAGGGGCAAGGCTCCATATTTGAGGGGCGGGGCTCCAATTATGAAGGGCAAGGCCCCATGAGTGAGGCGCGGGGTTCCAGGCTTTCAGGGGTGGGGATCCAGTCAGTGCGGGGCGGGGCACTAGGCAGTCATGGCTGGGGCTCCCTGTGTGAGGGGCAGGGCTTCAGGCAGTGAGGGGCGGTGGATGGAGACAGCATGGGAAATATTGCATTAGGAAAAGTAAAAATGTAAATTTGGTAAATTTAGTGACTGTAAGAAAATGGCCCGAGATTATGTCAGGTGCAGTGCGAAGGACTAAATGATGCCAAAACAAAGCTCACAGATATTTCAAAAGCAGCGGAAAAAGTCAAGGAGGAAAACACAACTTAGGGGGCAAGATATGAGGGACATGGCATGAATATTTAAAACAAGAAAAAAGAAAAACAAGAAAAAATCGTTCCCAAAGTCAAAGCCTTCAAAATGCAGGCAGGCCATACGCCAGCAAGTGCAGGCACATGCAGCAAAGCTTGCCAAATCTGATCCCCACTGAAGGCCAAAACCGAAAATAAGGGCCTACAAACAGGCTGGAGCGGAGACACCATCAAAGGAATTGTAATTGGAGGAGAAAAAAAGAAAATTTGGGAAATTTAGTGACTGTAAGAAAATGGCCCGGGATAATATCAGGTGCAGTGCAAAGGACCAAAAGATGCAAAAACTAAGCTCACAGGTGTTGCAAAAGCAGGGGAAAAAGTCAAGGAGGAAGACACAACTTAGGTGGCAAGATATGAGGACATGGCACGGACACTTCAGAAATCAACCAAAAAATGAAAAAAATCTTTCCCCAAGTCAAAGCCACCAAAAGGCATGGCATGCCATCAAGGGCAGGGAAATGCACCAATGATTCTTCGATTCGTCCCCATTGAAATCACAAGATTTCTTTTCCCTTCCCGAAAGGAAATGAAATTTCCTTTCGGGAAGGGAAAAGGAATCTTGTGAATCCCAAAAGAAAGGCTTGCAAACACTCTGGAAAGGAGATAAGTTCAAATGAAATGCAATTGAAAAAAGCAGAAAATCAGTAATTTTAATGTCTTCAAAAAATAGGCTGTGAGGAAATCAGCTGCATTGCAAAGGACCAAAACATGCAAAAAATAGGCTCACAGATGTTGCAAAAGCAGGGGAAAAAGTCAAGGAGGAAGACACAACTTAGGGGGCAAGATATGAGGGACATGGCATGGACACTTCACAAAACAACGAAAAAAAAAAATTTTTCCAAAGTCAAAGCCATCAAAATGCAGGCAGGCCATACACCAGCAAGTGCAGACACATGCAGCAAAGCTTGCCAAAATTGATCCCCACTGAAGGCCAAAACCAAAAAGAAGGACCTACAAACGCGGGGCTCTATGTGTGAGGGGCAGGGCTTCAGGCAGTGAGGGGCGGTGCTCTATGTGTGACGGAAGCGGCTCCATGTGTGTGGGGCAGGGCTGCAGCCAGTGATGGGCGGGGCTCCATGTGGGATGGGCAGGGCTCCATGAGTGAGGGAAGGGGTTCCATGCGTGAGGGGCGGGGTTCCGGGCTGTGAGGGGTGGGGATCCAGTCAGTGAGGGGTGGGGCTCTAGGCAGTGATTGCCGAGGCTCCATGTGTTAGGGTTAGGGCTGCAGCCAGAGAGGGGCAGGGCTCCATGTGTGAGGGAAAAGGCTCCATGTGTGTGGGGCAGGGCTCCAGCCAGTGATGGGCGGGGCTCCATGTGGGATGGGCAGGGCTCCATGCAGTGAGGGATAGGGCTCCATATTTGAGGGGCGGGGCTTCAAATATGAAGGGCAAGGCCCCATGAGTGAAGGCCGGGGTTCCAGGCTTTCAGGGGTGGGGATCCAGTCAGTGAGGGGCGGGGCTCAGGGCAGTGATGGCCGGGGCTCTTTGTGTTAGTGGCAGGGCTCCAGCCAGAGAGGGGCAAGGCTCCATGTGTGAGGGAAAGGGCTCCATGTTTGTGGGGCAGGGCTCCAGCCAGTGATGGGCGGGGATCCATGAGGGATGGGCAGGGCTCCATGCAGTCAGGGGCAAGGCTCCATATTTGAGGGGCGGGGCTCCAATTATGAAGGGCAAGGCCCCATGAGTGAGGCGCGGGGTTCCAGGCTTTCAGGGGTGGGGATCCAGTCAGTGCGGGGCGGGGCACTAGGCAGTCATGGCTGGGGCTCCCTGTGTGAGGGGCAGGGCTTCAGGCAGTGAGGGGCGGTGGATGGAGACAGCATGGGAAATATTGCATTAGGAAAAGTAAAAATGTAAATTTGGTAAATTTAGTGACTGTAAGAAAATGGCCCGGGATGATGTCAGGTGCAGTGCGAAGGACTAAATGATGCCAAAACAAAGCTCACAGATATTTCAAAAGCAGCGGAAAAAGTCAAGGAGGAAAACACAACTTAGGGGGCAAGATATGAGGGACATGGCATGAATATTTAAAACAAGAAAAAAGAAAAACAAGAAAAAATCTTTCCCAAAGTCAAAGCCTTCAAAATGCAGGCAGGCCATACGCCACCAAGGGCAGGCACATGCAGCAAAGCTTGCCAAATCTGATCCCCACTGAAGGCCAAAACCGAAAATAAGGGCCTACAAACAGGCTGGAGCGGAGACACCATCAAAGGAATTGTAATTGGAGGAGAAAAAAAGAAAATTTGGGAAATTTAGTGACTGTAAGAAAATGGCCCGGGATAATATCAGGTGCAGTGCGAAGGACCAAAAGATGCAAAAACTAAGCTCACAGGTGTTGCAAAAGCAGGGGAAAAAGTCAAGGAGGAAGACACAACTTAGGTGGCAAGATATGAGGACATGGCATGGACACTTCAGAAATCAACCAAAAAATGAAAAAAATCTTTCCCCAAGTCAAAGCCACCAAAAGGCATGGCATGCCATCAAGGGCAGGGAAATGCACCAATGATTCTTCGATTTGTTCCCATTGAAATCACAAGATTTCTTTTCCCTTCCCGAAAGGAAATGAAATTTCCTTTCGGGAAGGGAAAAGGAATCTTGTGAATCCCAAAAGAAAGGCTTGCAAACACTCTGGAAAGGAGATAAGTTCAAATGAAATGCAATTGAAAAAAGCAGAAAATCAGTAATTTTAATGTCTTCAAAAAATAGGCTGTGAGGAAATCAGCTGCATTGCAAAGGACCAAAACATGCAAAAAATAGGCTCACAGATGTTGCAAAAGCAGGGGAAAAAGTCAAGGAGGAAGACACAACTTAGGGGGCAAGATATGAGGGACATGGCATGGACACTTCACAAAACAACGAAAAAAAAAAATTTTTCCAAAGTCAAAGCCATCAAAATGCAGGCAGGCCATACACCAGCAAGTGCAGGCACATGCAGCAAAGCTTGCCAAAATTCATCCCCACTGAAGGCCCAAAGAGAAAAGAAGGACCTACAAACACACTGGAACGGAGACTCCATCAAAGGAATTGCAATTGGAGGAGAAAAAAGGAAATTTGGGAAATCTAGTTACTCTAAGAAAATGGCCCAGGATTATATGAGGTGCAGTGCAAAGGACCAAAAGATGCAAAAGTTAAGCTAAAGAGATGTTGCAAAATCAGGGGAAATAGTCAAGGAGGAAGACACAACTTACGGGGCAAGATATGAGGGACATGGCATGAAGAGTTAAAGAAAAAAAAAAAAACAAGAAAAAATCTTTCCCAAAGTCAAAGCCATCAAAATGCAGGCAGGCCATACGCCAGCATGTGCAGACACATGCAGCAAAGCTTGCCAAAATTGATCCCCACTGAAGGCCAAAACCGAAAAGAAGGACCTACAAACGCGGGGCTCCATGTGTGAGGGGCAGGGCTTTTGGAAGCGAGGGGCGGTGCTCTATGTGTGACGGAAGCGGCTCCATGTGTGTGGGGCAGGGCTGCAGCCAGTGATGGGCGGGGCTCCATGTGGGATGGGCAGGGCTCCATGAGTGAGGGAAGGGGTTCCATGCGTGAGGGGCGGGGTTCCGGGCTGTGAGGGGTGGGGATCCAGTCAGTGAGGGGTGGGGCTCTAGGCAGTGATTGCCGAGGCTCCATGTGTTAGGGTTAGGGCTGCAGCCAGAGAGGGGCAGGGCTCCATGTGTGAGGGAAAAGGCTCCATGTGTGTGGGGCAGGGCTCCAGCCAGTGATGGGCGGGGCTCCATGTGGGATGGGCAGGGCTCCATGCAGTGAGGGATAGGGCTCCATATTTGAGGGGCGGGGCTTCAAATATGAAGGGCAAGGCCCCATGAGTGAAGGCCGGGGTTCCAGGCTTTCAGGGGTGGGGATCCAGTCAGTGAGGGGCGGGGCTCAGGGCAGTGATGGCCGGGGCTCTTTGTGTTAGTGGCAGGGCTCCAGCCAGAGAGGGGCAAGGCTCCATGTGTGAGGGAAAGGGCTCCATGTTTGTGGGGCAGGGCTCCAGCCAGTGATGGGCGGGGATCCATGCAGTCAGGGGCAAGGCTCCATATTTGAGGGGCGGGGCTCCAATTATGAAGGGCAAGGCCCCATGAGTGAGGCGCGGGGTTCCAGGCTTTCAGGGGTGGGGATCCAGTCAGTGCGGGGCGGGGCACTAGGCAGTCATGGCTGGGGCTCCCTGTGTGAGGGGCAGGGCTTCAGGCAGTGAGGGGCGGTGGATGGAGACAGCATGGGAAATATTGCATTAGGAAAAGTAAAAATGTAAATTTGGTAAATTTAGTGACTGTAAGAAAATGGCCCGAGATTATGTCAGGTGCAGTGCGAAGGACTAAATGATGCCAAAACAAAGCTCACAGATATTTCAAAAGCAGCGGAAAAAGTCAAGGAGGAAAACACAACTTAGGGGGCAAGATATGAGGGACATGGCATGAATATTTAAAACAAGAAAAAAGAAAAACAAGAAAAAATCGTTCCCAAAGTCAAAGCCTTCAAAATGCAGGCAGGCCATACGCCAGCAAGTGCAGGCACATGCAGCAAAGCTTGCCAAATCTGATCCCCACTGAAGGCCAAAACCGAAAATAAGGGCCTACAAACAGGCTGGAGCGGAGACACCATCAAAGGAATTGTAATTGGAGGAGAAAAAAAGAAAATTTGGGAAATTTAGTGACTGTAAGAAAATGGCCCGGGATAATATCAGGTGCAGTGCAAAGGACCAAAAGATGCAAAAACTAAGCTCACAGGTGTTGCAAAAGCAGGGGAAAAAGTCAAGGAGGAAGACACAACTTAGGTGGCAAGATATGAGGACATGGCACGGACACTTCAGAAATCAACCAAAAAATGAAAAAAATCTTTCCCCAAGTCAAAGCCACCAAAAGGCATGGCATGCCATCAAGGGCAGGGAAATGCACCAATGATTCTTCGATTCGTCCCCATTGAAATCACAAGATTTCTTTTCCCTTCCCGAAAGGAAATGAAATTTCCTTTCGGGAAGGGAAAAGGAATCTTGTGAATCCCAAAAGAAAGGCTTGCAAACACTCTGGAAAGGAGATAAGTTCAAATGAAATGCAATTGAAAAAAGCAGAAAATCAGTAATTTTAATGTCTTCAAAAAATAGGCTGTGAGGAAATCAGCTGCATTGCAAAGGACCAAAACATGCAAAAAATAGGCTCACAGATGTTGCAAAAGCAGGGGAAAAAGTCAAGGAGGAAGACACAACTTAGGGGGCAAGATATGAGGGACATGGCATGGACACTTCACAAAACAACGAAAAAAAAAAATTTTTCCAAAGTCAAAGCCATCAAAATGCAGGCAGGCCATACACCAGCAAGTGCAGACACATGCAGCAAAGCTTGCCAAAATTGATCCCCACTGAAGGCCAAAACCAAAAAGAAGGACCTACAAACGCGGGGCTCTATGTGTGAGGGGCAGGGCTTCAGGCAGTGAGGGGCGGTGCTCTATGTGTGACGGAAGCGGCTCCATGTGTGTGGGGCAGGGCTGCAGCCAGTGATGGGCGGGGCTCCATGTGGGATGGGCAGGGCTCCATGAGTGAGGGAAGGGGTTCCATGCGTGAGGGGCGGGGTTCCGGGCTGTGAGGGGTGGGGATCCAGTCAGTGAGGGGTGGGGCTCTAGGCAGTGATTGCCGAGGCTCCATGTGTTAGGGTTAGGGCTGCAGCCAGAGAGGGGCAGGGCTCCATGTGTGAGGGAAAAGGCTCCATGTGTGTGGGGCAGGGCTCCAGCCAGTGATGGGCGGGGCTCCATGTGGGATGGGCAGGGCTCCATGCAGTGAGGGATAGGGCTCCATATTTGAGGGGCGGGGCTTCAAATATGAAGGGCAAGGCCCCATGAGTGAAGGCCGGGGTTCCAGGCTTTCAGGGGTGGGGATCCAGTCAGTGAGGGGCGGGGCTCAGGGCAGTGATGGCCGGGGCTCTTTGTGTTAGTGGCAGGGCTCCAGCCAGAGAGGGGCAAGGCTCCATGTGTGAGGGAAAGGGCTCCATGTTTGTGGGGCAGGGCTCCAGCCAGTGATGGGCGGGGATCCATGAGGGATGGGCAGGGCTCCATGCAGTCAGGGGCAAGGCTCCATATTTGAGGGGCGGGGCTCCAATTATGAAGGGCAAGGCCCCATGAGTGAGGCGCGGGGTTCCAGGCTTTCAGGGGTGGGGATCCAGTCAGTGCGGGGCGGGGCACTAGGCAGTCATGGCTGGGGCTCCCTGTGTGAGGGGCAGGGCTTCAGGCAGTGAGGGGCGGTGGATGGAGACAGCATGGGAAATATTGCATTAGGAAAAGTAAAAATGTAAATTTGGTAAATTTAGTGACTGTAAGAAAATGGCCCGGGATTATGTCAGGTGCAGTGCAAAGGACTAAATGATGCCAAAACAAAGCTCACAGATATTTCAAAAGCAGCGGAAAAAGTCAAGGAGGAAAACACAACTTAGGGGGCAAGATATGAGGGACATGGCATGAATATTTAAAACAAGAAAAAAGAAAAACAAGAAAAAATCGTTCCCAAAGTCAAAGCCTTCAAAATGCAGGCAGGCCATACGCCAGCAAGTGCAGGCACATGCAGCAAAGCTTGCCAAACCTGATCCCCACTGAAGGCCAAAACCGAAAATAAGGTCCTACAAACAGGCTGGAGCGGAGACACCATCAAAGGAATTGTAATTGGAGGAGAAAAAAAGAAAATTTGGGAAATTTAGTGACTGTAAGAAAATGGCCCAGGATAATATCAGGTGCAGTGCGAAGGACCAAAAGATGCAAAAACTAAGCTCACAGGTGTTGCAAAAGCAGGGGAAAAAGTCAAGGAGGAAGACACAACTTAGGTGGCAAGATATGAGGACATGGCATGGACACTTCAGAAATCAACCAAAAAATGAAAAAAATCTTTCCCCAAGTCAAAGCCACCAAAAGGCATGGCATGCCATCAAGGGCAGGGAAATGCACCAATGATTCTTCGATTTGTTCCCATTGAAATCACAAGATTTCTTTTCCCTTCCCGAAAGGAAATGAAATTTCCTTTCGGGAAGGGAAAAGGAATCTTGTGAATCCCAAAAGAAAGGCTTGCAAACACTCTGGAAAGGAGATAAGTTCAAATGAAATGCAATTGAAAAAAGCAGAAAATCAGTAATTTTAATGTCTTCAAAAAATAGGCTGTGAGGAAATCAGCTGCATTGCAAAGGACCAAAACATGCAAAAAATAGGCTCACAGATGTTGCAAAAGCAGGGGAAAAAGTCAAGGAGGAAGACACAACTTAGGGGGCAAGATATGAGGGACATGGCATGGACACTTCACAAAACAATGAAAAAAAAAAAATTTTTCCAAAGTCAAAGCCATCAAAATGCAGGCAGGCCATACACCAGCAAGTGCAGGCACATGCAGCAAAGCTTGCCAAAATTCATCCCCACTGAAGGCCCAAAGAGAAAAGAAGGACCTACAAACACACTGGAACGGAGACTCCATCAAAGGAATTGCAATTGGAGGAGAAAAAAATGAAATTTGGGAAATCTAGTTACTCTAAGAAAATGGCCCAGGATTATATGAGGTGCAGTGCAAAGGACCAAAAGTTGCAAAAGTTAAGCTAAAGAGATGTTGCAAAATCAGGGGAAATAGTCAAGGAGGAAGACACAACTTACGGGGCAAGATATGAGGGACATGGCATGAACAGTTAAACAAAAAAAAAAAACAAGAAAAAATCTTTCCCAAAGTCAAAGCCATCAAAATGCAGGCAGGCCATACGCCAGCAAGTGCAGACACATGCAGCAAAGCTTGCCAAAATTGATCCCCACTGAAGGCCAAAACCGAAAAGAAGGACCTACAAACGCGGGGCTCCATGTGTGAGGGGCAGGGCTTTTGGCAGCGAGGGGCGGTGCTCTATGTGTGATGGAAGCGGCTCCATGTGTGTGGGGCAGGGCTGCAGCCAGTGATGGGCGGGGCTCCATGTGGGATGGGCAGGGCTCCATGAGTGAGGGAAGGGGTTCCATGCGTGAGGGGCAGGGTTCCGGGCTGTGAGGGGTGGGGATCCAGTCAGTGAGGGGTGGGGCTCTAGGCAGTGATTGCCGAGGCTCCATGTGTTAGGGTTAGGGCTGCAGCCAGAGAGGGGCAGGGCTCCATGTGTGAGGGAAAAGGCTCCATGTGTGTGGGGCAGGGCTCCAGCCAGTGATGGGCGGGGCTCCATGTGGGATGGGCAGGGCTCCATGCAGTGAGGGATAGGGCTCCATATTTGAGGGGCGGGGCTTCAAATATGAAGGGCAAGGCCCCATGAGTGAAGGCCGGGGTTCCAGGCTTTCAGGGGTGGGGATCCAGTCAGTGAGGGGCGGGGCTCAGGGCAGTGATGGCCGGGGCTCTTTGTGTTAGTGGCAGGGCTCCAGCCAGAGAGGGGCAAGGCTCCATGTGTGAGGGAAAGGGCTCCATGTTTGTGGGGCAGGGCTCCAGCCAGTGATGGGCGGGGCTCCATGCAGTCAGGGGCAAGGCTCCATATTTTAGGGGCGGGGCTCCAATTATGAAGGGCAAGGCCCCATGAGTGAGGCGCGGGGTTCCAGGCTTTCAGGGGTGGGGATCCAGTCAGTGCGGGGCGGGGCACTAGGCAGTCATGGCTGGGGCTCCCTGTGTGAGGGGCAGGGCTTCAGGCAGTGAGGGGCGGTGGATGGAGACAGCATGGGAAATATTGCATTAGGAAAAGTAAAAATGTAAATTTGGTAAATTTAGTGACTGTAAGAAAATGGCCCGGGATGATGTCAGGTGCAGTGCGAAGGACTAAATGATGCCAAAACAAAGCTCACAGATATTTCAAAAGCAGCGGAAAAAGTCAAGGAGGAAAACACAACTTAGGGGGCAAGATATGAGGGACATGGCATGAATATTTAAAACAAGAAAAAAGAAAAACAAGAAAAAATCGTTCCCAAAGTCAAAGCCTTCAAAATGCAGGCAGGCCATACGCCAGCAAGTGCAGGCACATGCAGCAAAGCTTGCCAAATCTGATCCCCACTGAAGGCCAAAACAGAAAAGAAGGGCCTACAAACAGGCTGGAGCGGAGACACCATCAAAGGAATTGTAATTGGAGGAGAAAAAAAGAAAATTTGGGAAATTTAGTGACTGTAAGAAAATGGCCCGGGATAATATCAGGTGCAGTGCAAAGGACCAAAAGATGCAAAAACTAAGCTCACAGGTGTTGCAAAAGCAGGGGAAAAAGTCAAGGAGGAAGACACAACTTAGGTGGCAAGATATGAGGACATGGCACGGACACTTCAGAAATCAACCAAAAAATGAAAAAAATCTTTCCCCAAGTCAAAGCCACCAAAAGGCATGGCATGCCATCAAGGGCAGGGAAATGCACCAATGATTCTTCGATTCGTCCCCATTGAAATCACAAGATTCCTTTTCCCTTCCCGAAAGGAAATGAAATTTCCTTTCGGGAAGGGAAAAGGAATCTTGTGAATCCCAAAAGAAAGGCTTGCAAACACTCTGGAAAGGAGATAAGTTCAAATGAAATGCAATTGAAAAAAGCAGAAAATCAGTAATTTTAATGTCTTCAAAAAAAAGGCTGTGAGGAAATCAGCTGCATTGCAAAGGACCAAAACATGCAAAAAATAGGCTCACAGATGTTGCAAAAGCAGGGGAAAAAGTCAAGGAGGAAGACACAACTTAGGGGGCAAGATATGAGGGACATGGCATGGACACTTCACAAAACAACGAAAAAAAAAAATTTTTCCAAAGTCAAAGCCATCAAAATGCAGGCAGGCCATACACCAGCAAGTGCAGACACATGCAGCAAAGCTTGCCAAAATTGATCCCCACTGAAGGTCAAAACCAAAAAGAAGGACCTACAAACGCGGGGCTCTATGTGTGAGGGGCAGGGCTTCAGGCAGTGAGGGGCGGTGCTCTATGTGTGACGGAAGCGGCTCCATGTGTGTGGGGCAGGGCTGCAGCCAGTGATGGGCGGGGCTCCATGTGGGATGGGCAGGGCTCCATGAGTGAGGGAAGGGGTTCCATGCGTGAGGGGCGGGGTTCCGGGCTGTGAGGGGTGGGGATCCAGTCAGTGAGGGGTGGGGCTCTAGGCAGTGATTGCCGAGGCTCCATGTGTTAGGGTTAGGGCTGCAGCCAGAGAGGGGCAGGGCTCCATGTGTGAGGGAAAAGGCTCCATGTGTGTGGGGCAGGGCTCCAGCCAGTGATGGGCGGGGCTCCATGTGGGATGGGCAGGGCTCCATGCAGTGAGGGATAGGGCTCCATATTTGAGGGGCGGGGCTTCAAATATGAAGGGCAAGGCCCCATGAGTGAAGGCCGGGGTTCCAGGCTTTCAGGGGTGGGGATCCAGTCAGTGAGGGGCGGGGCTCAGGGCAGTGATGGCCGGGGCTCTTTGTGTTAGTGGCAGGGCTCCAGCCAGAGAGGGGCAAGGCTCCATGTGTGAGGGAAAGGGCTCCATGTTTGTGGGGCAGGGCTCCAGCCAGTGATGGGCGGGGATCCATGAGGGATGGGCAGGGCTCCATGCAGTCAGGGGCAAGGCTCCATATTTGAGGGGCGGGGCTCCAATTATGAAGGGCAAGGCCCCATGAGTGAGGCGCGGGGTTCCAGGCTTTCAGGGGTGGGGATCCAGTCAGTGCGGGGCGGGGCACTAGGCAGTCATGGCTGGGGCTCCCTGTGTGAGGGGCAGGGCTTCAGGCAGTGAGGGGCGGTGGATGGAGACAGCATGGGAAATATTGCATTAGGAAAAGTAAAAATGTAAATTTGGTAAATTTAGTGACTGTAAGAAAATGGCCCGGGATTATGTCAGGTGCAGTGCGAAGGACTAAATGATGCCAAAACAAAGCTCACAGATATTTCAAAAGCAGCGGAAAAAGTCAAGGAGGAAAACACAACTTAGGGGGCAAGATATGAGGGACATGGCATGAATATTTAAAACAAGAAAAAAGAAAAACAAGAAAAAATCGTTCCCAAAGTCAAAGCCTTCAAAATGCAGGCAGGCCATACGCCAGCAAGTGCAGGCACATGCAGCAAAGCTTGCCAAATCTGATCCCCACTGAAGGCCAAAACAGAAAATAAGGGCCTACAAACAGGCTGGAGCGGAGACACCATCAAAGGAATTGTAATTGGAGGAGAAAAAAAGAAAATTTGGTAAATTTAGTGACTGTAAGAAAATGGCCCGGGATAATATCAGGTGCAGTGCGAAGGACCAAAAGATGCAAAAACTAAGCTAACAGGTGTTGCAAAAGCAGGGGAAAAAGTCAAGGAGGAAGACACAACTTAGGTGGCAAGATATGAGGACATGGCATGGACACTTCAGAAATCAACCAAAAAATGAAAAAAATCTTTCCCCAATCAAAGCCATCAAAAGGCATTGCATGCCATCAAGGGCAGGGAAATGCACCAATGATTCTTCGATTTGTTCCCATTGAAATCACAAGATTTCTTTTCCCTTCCCGAAAGGAAATGAAATTTCCTTTCGGGAAGGGAAAAGGAATCTTGTGAATCCCAAAAGAAAGGCTTGCAAACACTCTGGAAAGGAGATAAGTTCAAATGAAATGCAATTGAAAAAAGCAGAAAATCAGTAATTTTAATGTCTTCAAAAAATAGGCTGTGAGGAAATCAGCTGCATTGCAAAGGACCAAAACATGCAAAAAATAGGCTCACAGATGTTGCAAAAGCAGGGGAAAAAGTCAAGGAGGAAGACACAACTTAGGGGGCAAGATATGAGGGACATGGCATGGACACTTCAGAAAACAACGAAAAAAAAAAAATTTTTCCAAAGTCAAAGCCATCAAAATGCAGGCAGGCCATACACCAGCAAGTGCAGGCACATGCAGCAAAGCTTGCCAAAATTCATCCCCACTGAAGGCCCAAAGAGAAAAGAAGGACCTACAAACACACTGGAACGGAGACTCCATCAAAGGAATTGCAATTGGAGGAGAAAAAAAGGAAATTTGGGAAATCTAGTTACTCTAAGAAAATGGCCCGGGATTATATGAGGTGCAGTGCAAAGGACCAAAAGATGCAAAAGTTAAGCTAAAGAGATTTTGCAAAATCAGGGGAAATAGTCAAGGAGGAAGACACAACTTACGGGGCAAGATATGAGGGACATGGCATGAACAGTTAAACAAAAAAAAAAAAACAAGAAAAAATCTTTCCCAAAGTCAAAGCCATCAAAATGCAGGCAGGCCATACGCCAGCAAGTGCAGACACATGCAGCAAAGCTTGCCAAAATTGATCCCCACTGAAGGCCAAAACCGAAAAGAAGGACCTACAAACGCGGGGCTCCATGTGTGAGGGGCAGGGCTTTTGGCAGCGAGGGGCGGTGCTCTATGTGTGACGGAAGCGGCTCCATGTGTGTGGGGCAGGGCTGCAGCCAGTGATGGGCGGGGCTCCATGTGGGATGGGCAGGGCTCCATGAGTGAGGGAAGGGGTTCCATGCGTGAGGGGCGGGGTTCCGGGCTGTGAGGGGTGGGGATCCAGTCAGTGAGGGGTGGGGCTCTAGGCAGTGATTGCCGAGGCTCCATGTGTTAGGGTTAGGGCTGCAGCCAGAGAGGGGCAGGGCTCCATGTGTGAGGGAAAAGGCTCCATGTGTGTGGGGCAGGGCTCCAGCCAGTGATGGGCGGGGCTCCATGTGGGATGGGCAGGGCTCCATGCAGTGAGGGATAGGGCTCCATATTTGAGGGGCGGGGCTTCAAATATGAAGGGCAAGGCCCCATGAGTGAAGGCCGGGGTTCCAGGCTTTCAGGGGTGGGGATCCAGTCAGTGAGGGGCGGGGCTCAGGGCAGTGATGGCCGGGGCTCTTTGTGTTAGTGGCAGGGCTCCAGCCAGAGAGGGGCAAGGCTCCATGTGTGAGGGAAAGGGCTCCATGTTTGTGGGGCAGGGCTCCAGCCAGTGATGGGCGGGGATCCATGAGGGATGGGCAGGGCTCCATGCAGTCAGGGGCAAGGCTCCATATTTGAGGGGCGGGGCTCCAATTATGAAGGGCAAGGCCCCATGAGTGAGGCGCGGGGTTCCAGGCTTTCAGGGGTGGGGATCCAGTCAGTGCGGGGCGGGGCACTAGGCAGTCATGGCTGGGGCTCCCTGTGTGAGGGGCAGGGCTTCAGGCAGTGAGGGGCGGTGGATGGAGACAGCATGGGAAATATTGCATTAGGAAAAGTAAAAATGTAAATTTGGTAAATTTAGTGACTGTAAGAAAATGGCCCGGGATTATGTCAGGTGCAGTGCAAAGGACTAAATGATGCCAAAACAAAGCTCACAGATATTTCAAAAGCAGCGGAAAAAGTCAAGGAGGAAAACACAACTTAGGGGGCAAGATATGAGGGACATGGCATGAATATTTAAAACAAGAAAAAAGAAAAACAAGAAAAAATCGTTCCCAAAGTCAAAGCCTTCAAAATGCAGGCAGGCCATACGCCAGCAAGTGCAGGCACATGCAGCAAAGCTTGCCAAATCTGATCCCCACTGAAGGCCAAAACCGAAAATAAGGTCCTACAAACAGGCTGGAGCGGAGACACCATCAAAGGAATTGTAATTGGAGGAGAAAAAAAGAAAATTTGGGAAATTTAGTGACTGTAAGAAAATGGCCCAGGATAATATCAGGTGCAGTGCGAAGGACCAAAAGATGCAAAAACTAAGCTCACAGGTGTTGCAAAAGCAGGGGAAAAAGTCAAGGAGGAAGACACAACTTAGGTGGCAAGATATGAGGACATGGCATGGACACTTCAGAAATCAACCAAAAAATGAAAAAAATCTTTCCCCAAGTCAAAGCCACCAAAAGGCATGGCATGCCATCAAGGGCAGGGAAATGCACCAATGATTCTTCGATTTGTTCCCATTGAAATCACAAGATTTCTTTTCCCTTCCCGAAAGGAAATGAAATTTCCTTTCGGGAAGGGAAAAGGAATCTTGTGAATCCCAAAAGAAAGGCTTGCAAACACTCTGGAAAGGAGATAAGTTCAAATGAAATGCAATTGAAAAAAGCAGAAAATCAGTAATTTTAATGTCTTCAAAAAATAGGCTGTGAGGAAATCAGCTGCATTGCAAAGGACCAAAACATGCAAAAAATAGGCTCACAGATGTTGCAAAAGCAGGGGAAAAAGTCAAGGAGGAAGACACAACTTAGGGGGCAAGATATGAGGGACATGGCATGGACACTTCAGAAAACAACGAAAAAAAAAAAATTTTTCCAAAGTCAAAGCCATCAAAATGCAGGCAGGCCATACACCAGCAAGTGCAGGCACATGCAGCAAAGCTTGCCAAAATTCATCCCCACTGAAGGCCCAAAGAGAAAAGAAGGACCTACAAACACACTGGAACGGAGACTCCATCAAAGGAATTGCAATTGGAGGAGAAAAAAATGAAATTTGGGAAATCTAGTTACTCTAAGAAAATGGCCCGGGATTATATGAGGTGCAGTGCAAAGGACCAAAAGTTGCAAAAGTTAAGCTAAAGAGATGTTGCAAAATCAGGGGAAATAGTCAAGGAGGAAGACACAACTTACGGGGCAAGATATGAGGGACATGGCATGAACAGTTAAACAAAAAAAAAAAACAAGAAAAAATCTTTCCCAAAGTCAAAGCCATCAAAATGCAGGCAGGCCATACGCCAGCAAGTGCAGACACATGCAGCAAAGCTTGCCAAAATTGATCCCCACTGAAGGCCAAAACCGAAAAGAAGGACCTACAAACGCGGGGCTCCATGTGTGAGGGGCAGGGCTTTTGGCAGCGAGGGGCGGTGCTCTATGTGTGATGGAAGCGGCTCCATGTGTGTGGGGCAGGGCTGCAGCCAGTGATGGGCGGGGCTCCATGTGGGATGGGCATGGCTCCATGAGTGAGGGAAGGGGTTCCATGCGTGAGGGGCGGGGTTCCGGGCTGTGAGGGGTGGGGATCCAGTCAGTGAGGGGTGGGGCTCTAGGCAGTGATTGCCGAGGCTCCATGTGTTAGGGTTAGGGCTGCAGCCAGAGAGGGGCAGGGCTCCATGTGTGAGGGAAAAGGCTCCATGTGTGTGGGGCAGGGCTCCAGCCAGTGATGGGCGGGGCTCCATGTGGGATGGGCAGGGCTCCATGCAGTGAGGGATAGGGCTCCATATTTGAGGGGCGGGGCTTCAAATATGAAGGGCAAGGCCCCATGAGTGAAGGCCGGGGTTCCAGGCTTTCAGGGGTGGGGATCCAGTCAGTGAGGGGCGGGGCTCAGGGCAGTGATGGCCGGGGCTCTTTGTGTTAGTGGCAGGGCTCCAGCCAGAGAGGGGCAAGGCTCCATGTGTGAGGGAAAGGGCTCCATGTTTGTGGGGCAGGGCTCCAGCCAGTGATGGGCAGGGCTCCATGCAGTCAGGGGCAAGGCTCCATATTTGAGGGGCGGGGCTCCAATTATGAAGGGCAAGGCCCCATGAGTGAGGCGCGGGGTTCCAGGCTTTCAGGGGTGGGGATCCAGTCAGTGCGGGGCGGGGCACTAGGCAGTCATGGCTGGGGCTCCCTGTGTGAGGGGCAGGGCTTCAGGCAGTGAGGGGCGGTGGATGGAGACAGCATGGGAAATATTGCATTAGGAAAAGTAAAAATGTAAATTTGGTAAATTTAGTGACTGTAAGAAAATGGCCCGGGATGATGTCAGGTGCAGTGCGAAGGACTAAATGATGCCAAAACAAAGCTCACAGATATTTCAAAAGCAGCGGAAAAAGTCAAGGAGGAAAACACAACTTAGGGGGCAAGATATGAGGGACATGGCATGAATATTTAAAACAAGAAAAAAGAAAAACAAGAAAAAATCGTTCCCAAAGTAAAAGCCTTCAAAATGCAGGCAGGCCATACGCCAGCAAGTGCAGGCACATGCAGCAAAGCTTGCCAAATCTGATCCCCACTGAAGGCCAAAACAGAAAAGAAGGGCCTACAAACAGGCTGGAGCGGAGACACCATCAAAGGAATTGTAATTGGAGGAGAAAAAAAGAAAATTTGGGAAATTTAGTGACTGTAAGAAAATGGCCCGGGATAATATCAGGTGCAGTGCAAAGGACCAAAAGATGCAAAAACTAAGCTCACAGGTGTTGCAAAAGCAGGGGAAAAAGTCAAGGAGGAAGACACAACTTAGGTGGCAAGATATGAGGACATGGCACGGACACTTCAGAAATCAACCAAAAAATGAAAAAAATCTTTCCCCAAGTCAAAGCCACCAAAAGGCATGGCATGCCATCAAGGGCAGGGAAATGCACCAATGATTCTTCGATTCGTCCCCATTGAAATCACAAGATTTCTTTTCCCTTCCCGAAAGGAAATGAAATTTCCTTTCGGGAAGGGAAAAGGAATCTTGTGAATCCCAAAAGAAAGGCTTGCAAACACTCTGGAAAGGAGATAAGTTCAAATGAAATGCAATTGAAAAAAGCAGAAAATCAGTAATTTTAATGTCTTCAAAAAATAGGCTGTGAGGAAATCAGCTGCATTGCAAAGGACCAAAACATGCAAAAAATAGGCTCACAGATGTTGCAAAAGCAGGGGAAAAAGTCAAGGAGGAAGACACAACTTAGGGGGCAAGATATGAGGGACATGGCATGGACACTTCACAAAACAACGAAAAAAAAAAATTTTTCCAAAGTCAAAGCCATCAAAATGCAGGCAGGCCATACACCAGCAAGTGCAGACACATGCAGCAAAGCTTGCCAAAATTGATCCCCACTGAAGGCCAAAACCAAAAAGAAGGACCTACAAACGCGGGGCTCTATGTGTGAGGGGCAGGGCTTCAGGCAGTGAGGGGCGGTGCTCTATGTGTGACGGAAGCGGCTCCATGTGTGTGGGGCAGGGCTGCAGCCAGTGATGGGCGGGGCTCCATGTGGGATGGGCAGGGCTCCATGAGTGAGGGAAGGGGTTCCATGCGTGAGGGGCGGGGTTCCGGGCTGTGAGGGGTGGGGATCCAGTCAGTGAGGGGTGGGGCTCTAGGCAGTGATTGCCGAGGCTCCATGTGTTAGGGTTAGGGCTGCAGCCAGAGAGGGGCAGGGCTCCATGTGTGAGGGAAAAGGCTCCATGTGTGTGGGGCAGGGCTCCAGCCAGTGATGGGCGGGGCTCCATGTGGGATGGGCAGGGCTCCATGCAGTGAGGGATAGGGCTCCATATTTGAGGGGCGGGGCTTCAAATATGAAGGGCAAGGCCCCATGAGTGAAGGCCGGGGTTCCAGGCTTTCAGGGGTGGGGATCCAGTCAGTGAGGGGCGGGGCTCAGGGCAGTGATGGCCGGGGCTCTTTGTGTTAGTGGCAGGGCTCCAGCCAGAGAGGGGCAAGGCTCCATGTGTGAGGGAAAGGGCTCCATGTTTGTGGGGCAGGGCTCCAGCCAGTGATGGGCGGGGATCCATGAGGGATGGGCAGGGCTCCATGCAGTCAGGGGCAAGGCTCCATATTTGAGGGGCGGGGCTCCAATTATGAAGGGCAAGGCCCCATGAGTGAGGCGCGGGGTTCCAGGCTTTCAGGGGTGGGGATCCAGTCAGTGCGGGGCGGGGCACTAGGCAGTCATGGCTGGGGCTCCCTGTGTGAGGGGCAGGGCTTCAGGCAGTGAGGGGCGGTGGATGGAGACAGCATGGGAAATATTGCATTAGGAAAAGTAAAAATGTAAATTTGGTAAATTTAGTGACTGTAAGAAAATGGCCCGGGATTATGTCAGGTGCAGTGCGAAGGACTAAATGATGCCAAAACAAAGCTCACAGATATTTCAAAAGCAGCGGAAAAAGTCAAGGAGGAAAACACAACTTAGGGGGCAAGATATGAGGGACATGGCATGAATATTTAAAACAAGAAAAAAGAAAAACAAGAAAAAATCGTTCCCAAAGTCAAAGCCTTCAAAATGCAGGCAGGCCATACGCCAGCAAGTGCAGGCACATGCAGCAAAGCTTGCCAAATCTGATCCCCACTGAAGGCCAAAACAGAAAAGAAGGGCCTACAAACAGGCTGGAGCGGAGACACCATCAAAGGAATTGTAATTGGAGGAGAAAAAAAGAAAATTTGGGAAATTTAGTGACTGTAAGAAAATGGCCCGGGATAATATCAGGTGCAGTGCAAAGGACCAAAAGATGCAAAAACTAAGCTCACAGGTGTTGCAAAAGCAGGGGAAAAAGTCAAGGAGGAAGACACAACTTAGGTGGCAAGATATGAGGACATGGCACGGACACTTCAGAAATCAACCAAAAAATGAAAAAAATCTTTCCCCAAGTCAAAGCCACCAAAAGGCATGGCATGCCATCAAGGGCAGGGAAATGCACCAATGATTCTTCGATTCGTCCCCATTGAAATCACAAGATTTCTTTTCCCTTCCCGAAAGGAAATGAAATTTCCTTTCGGGAAGGGAAAAGGAATCTTGTGAATCCCAAAAGAAAGGCTTGCAAACACTCTGGAAAGGAGATAAGTTCAAATGAAATGCAATTGAAAAAAGCAGAAAATCAGTAATTTTAATGTCTTCAAAAAATAGGCTGTGAGGAAATCAGCTGCATTGCAAAGGACCAAAACATGCAAAAAATAGGCTCACAGATGTTGCAAAAGCAGGGGAAAAAGTCAAGGAGGAAGACACAACTTAGGGGGCAAGATATGAGGGACATGGCATGGACACTTCAGAAAACAACGAAAAAAAAAAAATTTTTCCAAAGTCAAAGCCATCAAAATGCAGGCAGGCCATACACCAGCAAGTGCAGGCACATGCAGCAAAGCTTGCCAAAATTCATCCCCACTGAAGGCCCAAAGAGAAAAGAAGGACCTCCAAACACACTGGAACGGAGACTCCATCAAAGGAATTGCAATTGGAGGAGAAAAAAAGGAAATTTGGGAAATCTAGTTACTCTAAGAAAATGGCCCGGGATTATATGAGGTGCAGTGCAAAGGACCAAAAGATGCAAAAGTTAAGCTAAAGAGATTTTGCAAAATCAGGGGAAATAGTCAAGGAGGAAGACACAACTTACGGGGCAAGATATGAGGGACATGGCATGAACAGTTAAACAAAAAAAAAAAAACAAGAAAAAATCTTTCCCAAAGTCAAAGCCATCAAAATGCAGGCAGGCCATACGCCAGCAAGTGCAGACACATGCAGCAAAGCTTGCCAAAATTGATCCCCACTGAAGGCCAAAACCGAAAAGAAGGACCTACAAACGCGGGGCTCCATGTGTGAGGGGCAGGGCTTTTGGCAGCGAGGGGCGGTGCTCTATGTGTGACGGAAGCGGCTCCATGTGTGTGGGGCAGGGCTGCAGCCAGTGATGGGCGGGGCTCCATGTGGGATGGGCAGGGCTCCATGAGTGAGGGAAGGGGTTCCATGCGTGAGGGGCGGGGTTCCGGGCTGTGAGGGGTGGGGATCCAGTCAGTGAGGGGAGGGGCTCTAGGCAGTGATTGCCGAGGCTCCATGTGTTAGGGTTAGGGCTGCAGCCAGAGAGGGGCAGGGCTCCATGTGTGAGGGAAAAGGCTCCATGTGTGTGGGGCAGGGCTCCAGCCAGTGATGGGCGGGGCTCCATGTGGGATGGGCAGGGCTCCATGCAGTGAGGGATAGGGCTCCATATTTGAGGGGCGGGGCTTCAAATATGAAGGGCAAGGCCCCATGAGTGAAGGCCGGGGTTCCAGGCTTTCAGGGGTGGGGATCCAGTCAGTGAGGGGCGGGGCTCAGGGCAGTGATGGCCGGGGCTCTTTGTGTTAGTGGCAGGGCTCCAGCCAGAGAGGGGCAAGGCTCCATGTGTGAGGGAAAGGGCTCCATGTTTGTGGGGCAGGGCTCCAGCCAGTGATGGGCAGGGCTCCATGCAGTCAGGGGCAAGGCTTCATATTTGAGGGGCGGGGCTCCAATTATGAAGGGCAAGGCCCCATGAGTGAGGCGCGGGGTTCCAGGCTTTCAGGGGTGGGGATCCAGTCAGTGCGGGGCGGGGCACTAGGCAGTCATGGCTGGGGCTCCCTGTGTGAGGGGCAGGGCTTCAGGCAGTGAGGGGCGGTGGATGGAGACAGCATGGGAAATATTGCATTAGGAAAAGTAAAAATGTAAATTTGGTAAATTTAGTGACTGTAAGAAAATGGCCCGGGATTATGTCAGGTGCAGTACGAAGGACTAAATGATGCCAAAACAAAGCTCACAGATATTTCAAAAGCAGCGGAAAAAGTCAAGGAGGAAAACACAACTTAGGGGGCAAGATATGAGGGACATGGCATGAATATTTAAAACAAGAAAAAAGAAAAACAAGAAAAAATCGTTCCCAAAGTCAAAGCCTTCAAAATGCAGGCAGGCCATACGCCAGCAAGTGCAGGCACATGCAGCAAAGCTTGCCAAATCTGATCCCCACTGAAGGCCAAAACCGAAAATAAGGTCCTACAAACAGGCTGGAGCGGAGACACCATCAAAGGAATTGTAATTGGAGGAGAAAAAAAGAAAATTTGGGAAATTTAGTGACTGTAAGAAAATGGCCCAGGATAATATCAGGTGCAGTGCGAAGGACCAAAAGATGCAAAAACTAAGCTCACAGGTGTTGCAAAAGCAGGGTATAAAGTCAAGGAGGAAGACACAACTTAGGTGGCAAGATATGAGGACATGGCATGGACACTTCAGAAATCAACCAAAAAATGAAAAAAATCTTTCCCCAAGTCAAAGCCACCAAAAGGCATGGCATGCCATCAAGGGCAGGGAAATGCACCAATGATTCTTCGATTTGTTCCCATTGAAATCACAAGATTTCTTTTCCCTTCCCGAAAGGAAATGAAATTTCCTTTCGGGAAGGGAAAAGGAATCTTGTGAATCCCAAAAGAAAGGCTTGCAAACACTCTGGAAAGGAGATAAGTTCAAATGAAATGCAATTGAAAAAAGCAGAAAATCAGTAATTTTAATGTCTTCAAAAAATAGGCTGTGAGGAAATCAGCTGCATTGCAAAGGACCAAAACATGCAAAAAATAGGCTCACAGATGTTGCAAAAGCAGGGGAAAAAGTCAAGGAGGAAGACACAACTTAGGGGGCAAGATATGAGGGACATGGCATGGACACTTCACAAAACAATGAAAAAAAAAAAATTTTTCCAAAGTCAAAGCCATCAAAATGCAGGCAGGCCATACACCAGGAAGTGCAGGCACATGCAGCAAAGCTTGCCAAAATTCATCCCCACTGAAGGCCCAAAGATAAAAGAAGGACCTACAAACACACTGGAACGGAGACTCCATCAAAGGAATTGCAATTGGAGGAGAAAAAAAGGAAATTTGGGAAATCTAGTTACTCTAAGAAAATGGCCCAGGATTATATGAGGTGCAGTGCAAAGGACCAAAAGTTGCAAAAGTTAAGCTAAAGAGATGTTGCAAAATCAGGGGAAATAGTCAAGGAGGAAGACACAACTTACGGGGCAAGATATGAGGGACATGGCATGAACAGTTAAACAAAAAAAAAAAACAAGAAAAAATCTTTCCCAAAGTCAAAGCCATCAAAATGCAGGCAGGCCATACGCCAGCAAGTGCAGACACATGCAGCAAAGCTTGCCAAAATTGATCCCCACTGAAGGCCAAAACCGAAAAGAAGGACCTACAAACGCGGGGCTCCATGTGTGAGGGGCAGGGCTTTTGGCAGCGAGGGGCGGTGCTCTATGTGTGACGGAAGCGGCTCCATGTGTGTGGGGCAGGGCTGCAGCCAGTGATGGGCGGGGCTCCATGTGGGATGGGCAGGGCTCCATGAGTGAGGGAAGGGGTTCCATGCGTGAGGGGCGGGGTTCCGGGCTGTGAGGGGTGGGGATCCAGTCAGTGAGGGGTGGGGCTCTAGGCAGTGATTGCCGAGGCTCCATGTGTTAGGGTTAGGGCTGCAGCCAGAGAGGGGCAGGGCTCCATGTGTGAGGGAAAAGGCTCCATGTGTGTGGGGCAGGGCTCCAGCCAGTGATGGGCGGGGCTCCATGTGGGATGGGCAGGGCTCCATGCAGTGAGGGATAGGGCTCCATATTTGAGGGGCGGGGCTTCAAATATGAAGGGCAAGGCCCCATGAGTGAAGGCCGGGGTTCCAGGCTTTCAGGGGTGGGGATCCAGTCAGTGAGGGGCGGGGCTCAGGGCAGTGATGGCCGGGGCTCTTTGTGTTAGTGGCAGGGCTCCAGCCAGAGAGGGGCAAGGCTCCATGTGTGAGGGAAAGGGCTCCATGTTTGTGGGGCAGGGCTCCAGCCAGTGATGGGCGGGGATCCATGCAGTCAGGGGCAAGGCTCCATATTTGAGGGGCGGGGCTCCAATTATGAAGGGCAAGGCCCCATGAGTGAGGCGCGGGGTTCCAGGCTTTCAGGGGTGGGGATCCAGTCAGTGCGGGGCGGGGCACTAGGCAGTCATGGCTGGGGCTCCCTGTGTGAGGGGCAGGGCTTCAGGCAGTGAGGGGCGGTGGATGGAGACAGCATGGGAAATATTGCATTAGGAAAAGTAAAAATGTAAATTTGGTAAATTTAGTGACTGTAAGAAAATGGCCCGGGATTATGTCAGGTGCAGTGCGAAGGACTAAATGATGCCAAAACAAAGCTCACAGATATTTCAAAAGCAGCGGAAAAAGTCAAGGAGGAAAACACAACTTAGGGGGCAAGATATGAGGGACATGGCATGAATATTTAAAACAAGAAAAAAGAAAAACAACAAAAAAAATCGTTCCCAAAGTCAAAGCCTTCAAAATGCAGGCAGGCCATACGCCAGCAAGTGCAGGCACATGCAGCAAAGCTTGCCAAATCTGATCCCCACTGAAGGCCAAAACCGAAAATAAGGGCCTACAAACAGGCTGGAGCGGAGACACCATCAAAGGAATTGTAATTGGAGGAGAAAAAAAGAAAATTTGGGAAATTTAGTGACTGTAAGAAAATGGCCCGGGATAATATCAGGTGCAGTGCAAAGGACCAAAAGATGCAAAAACTAAGCTCACAGGTGTTGCAAAAGCAGGGGAAAAAGTCAAGGAGGAAGACACAACTTAGGTGGCAAGATATGAGGACATGGCATGGACACTTCAGAAATCAACCAAAAAATGAAAAAAATCTTTCCCCAAGTCAAAGCCACCAAAAGGCATGGCATGCCATCAAGGGCAGGGAAATGCACCAATGATTCTTCGATTCGTCCCCATTGAAATCACAAGATTTCTTTTCCCTTCCCGAAAGGAAATGAAATTTCCTTTCGGGAAGGGAAAAGGAATCTTGTGAATCCCAAAAGAAAGGCTTGCAAACACTCTGGAAAGGAGATAAGTTCAAATGAAATGCAATTGAAAAAAGCAGAAAATCAGTAATTTTAATGTCTTCAAAAAATAGGCTGTGAGGAAATCAGCTGCATTGCAAAGGACCAAAACATGCAAAAAATAGGCTCACAGATGTTGCAAAAGCAGGGGAAAAAGTCAAGGAGGAAGACACAACTTAGGGGGCAAGATATGAGGGACATGGCATGGACACTTCACAAAACAACGAAAAAAAAAAATTTTTCCAAAGTCAAAGCCATCAAAATGCAGGCAGGCCATACACCAGCAAGTGCAGACACATGCAGCAAAGCTTGCCAAAATTGATCCCCACTGAAGGCCAAAACCGAAAAGAAGGACCTACAAACGCGGGGCTCCATGTGTGAGGGGCAGGGCTTCAGGCAGTGAGGGGCGGTGCTCTATGTGTGACGGAAGCGGCTCCATGTGTGTGGGGCAGGGCTCCAGCCAGTGATGGGCGGGGCTCCATGTGGGATGGGCATGGCTCCATGAGTGAGGGAAGGGGTTCCATGCCTGAGAGGCGGGGTTCCGGGCTGTGAGGGGTGGGGATCCAGTCAGTGAGGGGTGGGGCTCTAGGCAGTGATTGCCGAGGCTCCATGTGTTAGGGTTAGGGCTGCAGCCAGAGAGGGGCAGGGCTCCATGTGTGAGGGAAAAGGCTCCATGTGTGTGGGGCAGGGCTCCAGCCAGTGATGGGCGGGGCTCCATGTGGGATGGGCAGGGCTCCATGCAGTGAGGGATAGGGCTCCATATTTGAGGGGCGGGGCTTCAAATATGAAGGGCAAGGCCCCATGAGTGAAGGCCGGGGTTCCAGGCTTTCAGGGGTGGGGATCCAGTCAGGGAGGGGCGGGGCTCAGGGCAGTGATGGCCGGGGCTCTTTGTGTTAGTGGCAGGGCTCCAGCCAGAGAGGGGCAAGGCTCCATGTGTGAGGGAAAGGGCTCCATGTTTGTGGGGCAGGGCTCCAGCCAGTGATGGGCGGGGATCCATGAGGGATGGGCAGGGCTCCATGCAGTCAGGGGCAAGGCTCCATATTTGAGGGGCGGGGCTCCAATTATGAAGGGCAAGGCCCCATGAGTGAGGCACGGGGTTCCAGGCTTTCAGGGGTGGGGATCCAGTCAGTGCGGGGCGGGGCACTAGGCAGTCATGGCTGGGGCTCCCTGTGTGAGGGGCAGGGCTTCAGGCAGTGAGGGGCGGTGGATGGAGACAGCATGGGAAATATTGCATTAGGAAAAGTAAAAATGTAAATTTGGTAAATTTAGTGACTGTAAGAAAATGGCCCGGGATTATGTCAGGTGCAGTGCGAAGGACTAAATGATGCCAAAACAAAGCTCACAGATATTTCAAAAGCAGCGGAAAAAGTCAAGGAGGAAAACACAACTTAGGGGGCAAGATATGAGGGACATGGCATGAATATTTAAAACAAGAAAAAAGAAAAACAAGAAAAAATCGTTCCCAAAGTCAAAGCCTTCAAAATGCAGGCAGGCCATACGCCAGCAAGTGCAGGCACATGCAGCAAAGCTTGCCAAATCTGATCCCCACTGAAGGCCAAAACAGAAAATAAGGGCCTACAAACAGGCTGGAGCGGAGACACCATCAAAGGAATTGTAATTGGAGGAGAAAAAAAGAAAATTTGGGAAATTTAGTGACTGTAAGAAAATGGCCCGGGATAATATCAGGTGCAGTGCGAAGGACCAAAAGATGCAAAAACTAAGCTCACAGGTGTTGCAAAAGCAGGGTATAAAGTCAAGGAGGAAGACACAACTTAGGTGGCAAGATATGAGGACATGGCATGGACACTTCAGAAATCAACCAAAAAATGAAAAAAATCTTTCCCCAAGTCAAAGCCACCAAAAGGCATGGCATGCCATCAAGGGCAGGGAAATGCACCAATGATTCTTCGATTTGTTCCCATTGAAATCACAAGATTTCTTTTCCCTTCCCGAAAGGAAATGAAATTTCCTTTCGGGAAGGGAAAAGGAATCTTGTGAATCCCAAAAGAAAGGCTTGCAAACACTCTGGAAAGGAGATAAGTTCAAATGAAATGCAATTGAAAAAAGCAGAAAATCAGTAATTTTAATGTCTTCAAAAAATAGGCTGTGAGGAAATCAGCTGCATTGCAAAGGACCAAAACATGCAAAAAATAGGCTCACAGATGTTGCAAAAGCAGGGGAAAAAGTCAAGGAGGAAGACACAACTTAGGGGGCAAGATATGAGGGACATGGCATGGACACTTCACAAAACAACGAAAAAAAAAAATTTTTCCAAAGTCAAAGCCATCAAAATGCAGGCAGGCCATACACCAGCAAGTGCAGGCACATGCAGCAAAGCTTGCCAAAATTCATCCCCACTGAAGGCCCAAAGAGAAAAGAAGGACCTACAAACACACTGGAACGGAGACTCCATCAAAGGAATTGCAATTGGAGGAGAAAAAAAGGAAATTTGGGAAATCTAGTTACTCTAAGAAAATGGCCCGGGATTATATGAGGTGCAGTGCAAAGGACCAAAAGATGCAAAAGTTAAGCTAAAGAGATGTTGCAAAATCAGGGGAAATAGTCAAGGAGGAAGACACAACTTACGGGGCAAGATATGAGGGACATGGCATGAAGAGTTAAACAAAAAAAAAAAAAAAACAAGAAAAAATCTTTCCCAAAGTCAAAGCCATCAAAATGCAGGCAGGCCATACGCCAGCAAGTGCAGACACATGCAGCAAAGCTTGCCAAAATTGATCCCCACTGAAGGCCAAAACCAAAAAGAAGGACCTACAAACGCGGGGCTCCATGTGTGAGGGGCAGGGCTTCAGGCAGTGAGGGGCGGTGCTCTATGTGTGACGGAAGCGGCTCCATGTGTGTGGGGCAGGGCTCCAGCCAGTGATGGGCGGGGCTCCATGTGGGATGGGCATGGCTCCATGAGTGAGGGAAGGGGTTCCATGCCTGAGAGGCGGGGTTCCGGGCTGTGAGGGGTGGGGATCCAGTCAGTGAGGGGTGGGGCTCTAGGCAGTGATTGCCGAGGCTCCATGTGTTAGGGTTAGGGCTGCAGCCAGAGAGGGGCAGGGCTCCATGTGTGAGGGAAAAGGCTCCATGTGTGTGGGGCAGGGCTCCAGCCAGTGATGGGCGGGGCTCCATGTGGGATGGGCAGGGCTCCATGCAGTGAGGGATAGGGCTCCATAGTTGAGGGGCGGGGCTTCAAATATGAAGGGCAAGGCCCCATGAGTGAAGGCCGGGGTTCCAGGCTTTCAGGGGTGGGGATCCAGTCAGGGAGGGGCGGGGCTCAGGGCAGTGATGGCCGGGGCTCTTTGTGTTAGTGGCAGGGCTCCAGCCAGAGAGGGGCAAGGCTCCATGTGTGAGGGAAAGGGCTCCATGTTTGTGGGGCAGGGCTCCAGCCAGTGATGGGCGGGGATCCATGCAGTCAGGGGCAAGGCTCCATATTTGAGGGGCGGGGCTCCAATTATGAAGGGCAAGGCCCCATGAGTGAGGCGCGGGGTTCCAGGCTTTCAGGGGTGGGGATCCAGTCAGTGCGGGGCGGGGCACTAGGCAGTCATGGCTGGGGCTCCCTGTGTGAGGGGCAGGGCTTCAGGCAGTGAGGGGCGGTGGATGGAGACAGCATGGGAAATATTGCATTAGGAAAAGTAAAAATGTAAATTTAGTAAATTTAGTGACTGTAAGGAAATGGCCCGGGATTATGTCAGGTGCAGTGCGAAGGACTAAATGATGCCAAAACAAAGCTCACAGATATTTCAAAAGCAGCGGAAAAAGTCAAGGAGGAAAACACAACTTAGGGGGCAAGATATGAGGGACATGGCATGAATATTTAAAACAAGAAAAAAGAAAAACAAGAAAAAATCGTTCCCAAAGTCAAAGCCTTCAAAATGCAGGCAGGCCATACGCCAGCAAGTGCAGGCACATGCAGCAAAGCTTGCCAAATCTGATCCCCACTGAAGGCCAAAACCGAAAATAAGGGCCTACAAACAGGCTGGAGCGGAGACACCATCAAAGGAATTGTAATTGGAGGAGAAAAAAAGAAAATTTGGGAAATTTAGTGACTGTAAGAAAATGGCCCGGGATAATATCAGGTGCAGTGCGAAGGACCAAAAGATGCAAAAACTAAGCTCACAGGTGTTGCAAAAGCAGGGTATAAAGTCAAGGAGGAAGACACAACTTAGGTGGCAAGTTATGAGGACATGGCACGGACACTTCAGAAATCAACCAAAAAATGAAAAAAATCTTTCCCCAAGTCAAAGCCACCAAAAGGCATGGCATGCCATCAAGGGCAGGGAAATGCACCAATGATTCTTCGATTCGTCCCCATTGAAATCACAAGATATCTTTTCCCTTCCCGAAAGGAAATGAAATTTCCTTTCGGGAAGGGAAAAGGAATCTTGTGAATCCCAAAAGAAAGGCTTGCAAACACTCTGGAAAGGAGATAAGTTCAAATGAAATGCAATTGATAAAAGCAGAAAATCAGTAATTTTAATGTCTTCAAAAAATAGGCTGTGAGGAAATCAGCTGCATTGCAAAGGACCAAAACATGCAAAAAATAGGCTCACAGATGTTGCAAAAGCAGGGGAAAAAGTCAAGGAGGAAGACACAACTTAGGGGGCAAGATATGAGGGACATGGCATGGACACTTCACAAAACAACGAAAAAAAAAAATTTTTCCAAAGTCAAAGCCATCAAAATGCAGGCAGGCCATACACCACCAAGGGCAGGCACATGCAGCAAAGCTTGCCAAAATTCATCCCCACTGAAGGCCCAAAGAGAAAAGAAGGACCTACAAACACACTGGAACGGAGACTCCATCAAAGGAATTGCAATTGGAGGAGAAAAAAAGGAAATTTGGGAAATCTAGTTACTCTAAGAAAATGGCCCAGGATTATATGAGGTGCAGTGCAAAGGACCAAAAGATGCAAATATTAAGCTAAGAGATGTTGCAAAATCAGGGGAAATAGTCAAGGAGGAAGACACAACTTACGGGGCAAGATATGAGGGACATGGCATGAAGAGTTAAACAAAAAAAAAAAAAAACAAGAAAAAATCTTTCCCAAAGTCAAAGCCATCAAAATGCAGGCAGGCCATACGCCAGCAAGTGCAGACACATGCAGCAAAGCTTGCCAAAATTGATCCCCACTGAAGGCCAAAACCGAAAAGAAGGACCTACAAACGCGGGGCTCCATGTGTGAGGGGCAGGGCTTCAGGCAGTGAGGGGCGGTGCTCTATGTGTGACGGAAGCGGCTCCATGTGTGTGGGGCAGGGCTGCAGCCAGTGATGGGCGGGGCTCCATGTGGGATGGGCAGGGCTCCATGAGTGAGGGAAGGGGTTCCATGCCTGAGAGGCGGGGTTCCGGGCTGTGAGGGGTGGGGATCCAGTCAGTGAGGGGTGGGGCTCTAGGCAGTGATTGCCGAGGCTCCATGTGTTAGGGTTAGGGCTGCAGCCAGAGAGGGGCAGGGCTCCATGTGTGAGGGAAAAGGCTCCATGTGTGTGGGGCAGGGCTCCAGCCAGTGATGGGCGGGGCTCCATGTGGGATGGGCAGGGCTCCATGCAGTGAGGGATAGGGCTCCATAGTTGAGGGGCGGGGCTTCAAATATGAAGGGCAAGGCCCCATGAGTGAAGGCCGGGGTTCCAGGCTTTCAGGGGTGGGGATCCAGTCAGTGAGGGGCGGGGCTCAGGGCAGTGATGGCCGGGGCTCTTTGTGTTAGTGGCAGGGCTCCAGCCAGAGAGGGGCAAGGCTCCATGTGTGAGGGAAAGGGCTCCATGTTTGTGGGGCAGGGCTCCAGCCAGTGATGGGCGGGGATCCATGAGGGATGGGCAGGGCTCCATGCAGTCAGGGGCAAGGCTCCATATTTGAGGGGCGGGGCTCCAATTATGAAGGGCAAGGCCCCATGAGTGAGGCGCGGGGTTCCAGGCTTTCAGGGGTGGGGATCCAGTCAGTGCGGGGCGGGGCACTAGGCAGTCATGGCTGGGGCTCCCTGTGTGAGGGGCAGGGCTTCAGGCAGTGAGGGGCGGTGGATGGAGACAGCATGGGAAATATTGCATTAGGAAAAGTAAAAATGTAAATTTGGTAAATTTAGTGACTGTAAGGAAATGGCCCGGGATTATGTCAGGTGCAGTGCGAAGGACTAAATGATGCCAAAACAAAGCTCACAGATATTTCAAAAGCAGCGGAAAAAGTCAAGGAGGAAAACACAACTTAGGGGGCAAGATATGAGGGACATGGCATGAATATTTAAAACAAGAAAAAAGAAAAACAAGAAAAAAATCGTTCCCAAAGTCAAAGCCTTCAAAATGCAGGCAGGCCATACGCCAGCAAGTGCAGGCACATGCAGCAAAGCTTGCCAAATCTGATCCCCACTGAAGGCCAAAACCGAAAATAAGGGCCTACAAACAGGCTGGAGCGGAGACACCATCAAAGGAATTGTAATTGGAGGAGAAAAAAAGAAAATTTGGTAAATTTAGTGACTGTAAGAAAATGGCCCGGGATAATATCAGGTGCAGTGCAAAGGACCAAAAGATGCAAAAACTAAGCTCACAGATGTTGCAAAAGCAGGGGAAAAAGTCAAGGAGGTAGACACAACTTAGGTGGCAAGATATGAGGACATGGCATGGACACTTCAGAAATCAACCAAAAAATGAAAAAAATCTTTCCCCAAGTCAAAGCCACCAAAAGGCATGGCATGCCATCAAGGGCAGGGAAATGCACCAATGATTCTTCGATTCGTCCCCATTGAAATCACAAGATTTCTTTTCCCTTCCCGAAAGGAAATGAAATTTCCTTTCGGGAAGGGAAAAGGAATCTTGTGAATCCCAAAAGAAAGGCTTGCAAACACTCTGGAAAGGAGATAAGTTCAAATGAAATGCAATTGAAAAAAGCAGAAAATCAGTAATTTTAATGTCTTCAAAAAATAGGCTGTGAGGAAATCAGCTGCATTGCAAAGGACCAAAACATGCAAAAAATAGGCTCACAGATGTTGCAAAAGCAGGGGAAAAAGTCAAGGAGGAAGACACAACTTAGGGGGCAAGATATGAGGGACATGGCATGGACACTTCACAAAACAACGAAAAAAAAAAATTTTTCCAAAGTCAAAGCCATCAAAATGCAGGCAGGCCATACACCAGCAAGTGCAGGCACATGCAGCAATCTTGCCAAAATTCATCCCCACTGAAGGCCCAAACAGAAAAGAAGGACCTACAAACACACTGGAACGGAGACTCCATCAAAGGAATTGCAATTGGAGGAGAAAAAAAGAAAATTTGGGAAATCTAGTTACTCTAAGAAAATGGCCCAGGATTATATGAGGTGCAGTGAGAAGGACCAAAAGATGCAAAAGTTAAGCTAAGAGATGTTGCAAAATCAGGGGAAATAGTCAAGGAGGAAGACACAACTTACGGGGCAAGATATGAGGGACATGGAATGAAGAGTTAAAGAAAAAAAAAAAAAACAAGAAAAAATTTTTCCAAAAGTCAAAGCCATCAAAATGCAGGCAGGCCATACGCCAGCAAGTGCAGACACATGCAGCAAAGCTTGCCAAAATTGATCCCCACTGAAGGCCAAAACCGAAAAGAAGGACCTACAAACGCGGGGCTCCATGTGTGAGGGGCAGGGCTTCAGGCAGTGAGGGGCGGTGCTCTATGTGTGACGGAAGCGGCTCCATGTGTGTGGGGCAGGGCTGCAGCCAGTGATGGGCGGGGCTCCATGTGGGATGGGCATGGCTCCATGAGTGAGGGAAGGGGTTCCATGCGTGAGGGGCGGGGATCCGGGCTGTGAGGGGTGGGGATCCAGTCAGTGAGGGGTGGGGCTCTAGGCAGTGATTGCCGAGGCTCCATGTGTTAGGGTTAGGGCTGCAGCCAGAGAGGGGCAGGGCTCCATGTGTGAGGGAAAAGGCTCCATGTGTGTGGGGCAGGGCTCCAGCCAGTGATGGGCGGGGCTCCATGTGGGATGGGCAGGGCTCCATGCAGTGAGGGATAGGGCTCCATATTTGAGGGGCGGGGCTTCAAATATGAAGGGCAAGGCCCCATGAGTGAAGGCCGGGGTTCCAGGCTTTCAGGGGTGGGGATCCAGTCAGTGAGGGGCGGGGCTCAGGGCAGTGATGGCCGGGGCTCTTTGTGTTAGTGGCAGGGCTCCAGCCAGAGAGGGGCAAGGCTCCATGTGTGAGGGAAAGGGCTCCATGTTTGTGGGGCAGGGCTCCAGCCAGTGATGGGCGGGGATCCATGAGGGATGGGCAGGGCTCCATGCAGTCAGGGGCAAGGCTCCATATTTGAGGGGCGGGGCTCCAATTATGAAGGGCAAGGCCCCATGAGTGAGGCGCGGGGTTCCAGGCTTTCAGGGTGGGGATCCAGTCAGTGCGGGGCGGGGCACTAGGCAGTCATGGCTGGGGCTCCCTGTGTGAGGGGCAGGGCTTCAGGCAGTGAGGGGCGGTGGATGGAGACAGCATGGGAAATATTGCATTAGGAAAAGTAAAAATGTAAATTTGGTAAATTTAGTGACTGTAAGAAAATGGCCCGGGATTATGTCAGGTGCAGTGCGAAGGACTAAATGATGCCAAAACAAAGCTCACAGATATTTCAAAAGCAGCGGAAAAAGTCAAGGAGGAAAACACAACTTAGGGGGCAAGATATGAGGGACATGGCATGAATATTTAAAACAAGAAAAAAGAAAAACAAGAAAAAATCGTTCCCAAAGTCAAAGCCTTCAAAATGCAGGCAGGCCATACGCCAGCAAGTGCAGGCACATGCAGCAAAGCTTGCCAAATCTGATCCCCACTGAAGGCCAAAACAGAAAATAAGGGCCTACAAACAGGCTGGAGCGGAGACACCATCAAAGGAATTGCAATTGGAGGAAAAAAAAAGAAAATTTGGGAAATTTAGTGACTGTAAGAAAATGGCCCGGGATAATATCAGGTGCAGTGCGAAGGACCAAAAGATGCAAAAACTAAGCTCACAGGTGTTGCAAAAGCAGGGGATAAAGTCAAGGAGGAAGACACAACTTAGGTGGCAAGATATGAGGTCATGGCATGGACACTTCAGAAATCAACCAAAAAATGAAAAAAATCTTTCCCCAAGTCAAAGCCACCAAAAGGCATGGCATGCCATCAAGGGCAGGGAAATGCACCAATGATTCTTCGATTTGTTCCCATTGAAATCACAAGATTTCTTTTCCCTTCCCGAAAGGAAATGAAATTTCCTTTCGGGAAGGGAAAAGGAATCTTGTGAATCCCAAAAGAAAGGCTTGCAAACACTCTGGAAAGGAGATAAGTTCAAATGAAATGCAATTGAAAAAGCAGAAAATCAGTAATTTTAATGTCTTCAAAAAATAGGCTGTGAGGAAATCAGCTGCATTGCAAAGGACCAAAACATGCAAAAAATAGGCTCACAGATGTTGCAAAAGCAGGGGAAAAAGTCAAGGAGGAAGACACAACTTAGGGGGCAAGATATGAGGGACATGGCATGGACACTTCACAAAACAACGAAAAAAAAAAAAATTTTTCCAAAGTCAAAGCCATCAAAATGCAGGCAGGCCATACACCAGCAAGTGCAGGCACATGCAGCAAAGCTTGCCAAAATTCATCCCCACTGAAGGCCCAAAGAGAAAAGAAGGACCTACAAACACACTGGAACGGAGACTCCATCAAAGGAATTGCAATTGGAGGAGAAAAAAAGAAAATTTGGGAAATCTAGTTACTCTAAGAAAATGGCCCAGGATTATATGAGGTGCAGTGCAAAGAACCAAAAGATGCAAAAATTAAGCTAAGAGATGTTGCAAAATCAGGGGAAATAGTCAAGGAGGAAGACACAACTTACGGGGCAAGATATGAGGGACATGGCATGAACAGTTAAACAAAAATAAAAAAACAAGAAAAAATCTTTCCCAAAGTCAAAGCCATCAAAATGCAGGCAGGCCACATGCCAGCAAGTGCAGACACATGCAGCAAAGCTTGCCAAAATTGATCCCCACTGAAGGCCAAAACCGAAAAGAAGGACCTACAAACGCGGGGCTCCATGTGTGAGGGGCAGGGCTTCAGGCAGCGAGGGGCGGTGCTCTATGTGTGACGGAAGCGGCTCCATGTGTGTGGGGCAGGGCTGCAGCCAGTGATGGGCGGGGCTCCATGTGGGATGGGCATGGCTCCATGAGTGAGGGAAGGGGTTCCATGCCTGAGGGGCGGGGTTCCGGGCTGTGAGGGGTGGGGATCCAGTCAGTGAGGGGTGGGGCTCTAGGCAGTGATTGCCGAGGCTCCATGTGTTAGGGTTAGGGCGGCAGCCAGAGAGGGGCAGGGCTCCATGTGTGAGGGAAAAGGCTCCATGTGTGTGGGGCAGGGCTCCAGCCAGTGATGGGCGGGGCTCCATGTGGGATGGGCAGGGCTCCATGCAGTGAGGGATAGGGCTCCATATTTGAGGGGCGGGGCTTCAAATATGAAGGGCAAGGCCCCATGAGTGAAGGCCGGGGTTCCAGGCTTTCAGGGGTGGGGATCCAGTCAGTGAGGGGCGGGGCTCAGGGCAGTGATGGCCGGGGCTCTTTGTGTTAGTGGCAGGGCTCCAGCCAGAGAGGGGCAAGGCTCCATGTGTGAGGGAAAGGGCTCCATGTTTGTGGGGCAGGGCTCCAGCCAGTGATGGGCGGGGATCCATGAGGGATGGGCAGGGCTCCATGCAGTCAGGGGCAAGGCTCCATATTTGAGGGGCGGGGCTCCAATTATGAAGGGCAAGGCCCCATGAGTGAGGCGCGGGGTTCCAGGCTTTCAGGGTGGGGATCCAGTCAGTGCGGGGCGGGGCACTAGGCAGTCATGGCTGGGGCTCCCTGTGTGAGGGGCAGGGCTTCAGGCAGTGAGGGGCGGTGGATGGAGACAGCATGGGAAATATTGCATTAGGAAAAGTAAAAATGTAAATTTGGTAAATTTAGTGACTGTAAGAAAATGGCCCGGGATTATGTCAGGTGCAGTGCGAAGGACTAAATGATGCCAAAACAAAGCTCACAGATATTTCAAAAGCAGCGGAAAAAGTCAAGGAGGAAAACACAACTTAGGGGGCAAGATATGAGGGACATGGCATGAATATTTAAAACAAGAAAAAAGAAAAACAAGAAAAAATCGTTCCCAAAGTCAAAGCCTTCAAAATGCAGGCAGGCCATACGCCAGCAAGTGCAGGCACATGCAGCAAAGCTTGCCAAATCTGATCCCCACTGAAAGCCAAAACAGAAAATAAGGGCCTACAAACAGGCTGGAGCGGAGACACCATCAAAGGAATTGTAATTGGAGGAGAAAAAAAGAAAATTTGGGAAATTTAGTGACTGTAAGAAAATGGCCCGGGATAATATCAGGTGCAGTGCGAAGGACCAAAAGATGCAAAAACTAAGCTCACAGGTGTTGCAAAAGCAGGGGAAAAAGTCAAGGAGGAAGACACAACTTAGGTGGCAAGATATGAGGACATGGCATGGACACTTCAGAAATCAACCAAAAAATGAAAAAAATCTTTCCCCAAGTCAAAGCCACCAAAAGGCATGGCATGCCATCAAGGGCAGGGAAATGCACCAATGATTCTTCGATTCGTCCCCATTGAAATCACAAGATTTCTTTTCCCTTCCCGAAAGGAAATGAAATTTCCTTTCGGGAAGGGAAAAGGAATCTTGTGAATCCCAAAAGAAAGGCTTGCAAACACTCTGGAAAGGAGATAAGTTCAAATGAAATGCAATTGAAAAAAGCAGAAAATCAGTAATTTTAATGTCTTCAAAAAATAGGCTGTGAGGAAATCAGCTGCATTGCAGAGGACCAAAACATGCAAAAAATAGGCTCACAGATGTTGCAAAAGCAGGGGAAAAAGTCAAGGAGGAAGACACAACTTAGGTGGCAAGATATGAGGGACATGGCATGGATACTTCACAAAACAATGAAAAAAAAAAATTTTTCCAAAGTCAAAGCCATCAAAAGGCAGGCAGGCCATACACCAGCAAGTGCAGGCACATGCAGCAAAGCTTGCCAAAATTCATCCCCACTGAAGGCCCAAACAGAAAAGAAGGACCTACAAACACACTGGAACGGAGGCTCCATCAAAGGAATTGCAATTGGAGGAGAAAAAAAGAAAATTTGGGAAATCTAGTTACTCTAAGAAAATGGCCCAGGATTATATGAGGTGCAGTGCGAAGGACCAAAAGATGCAAAAATTAAGCTAAGAGATGTTGCAAAATCAGGGGAAATAGTCAAGGAGGGAGACACAACTTAGGTGGCAAGATATGAGGGACATGGCATGGACACTTCACAAAACAACGAAAAAAAAAAATTTTTCCAAAGTCAAAGCCATCAAAAGGCAGGCAGGCCATACGCCAGCAAGTGCAGACACATGCAGCAAAGCTTGCCAAAATTGATCCCCACTGAAGGCCAAAACCGAAAAGAAGGACCTACAAACGCGGGGCTCCATGTGTGAGGGGCAGGGCTTCAGGCAGTGAGGGGCGGTGCTCTATGTGTGACGGAAGCAGCTCCATGTGTGTGGGGCAGAGCTGCAGCCAGTGATGGGCGGGGCTCCATGTGGGATGGGCAGGGCTCCATGAGTGAGGGAAGGGGTTCCATGCCTGAGGGGCGGGGTTCCGGGCTGTGAGGGGTGGGGATCCAGTCAGTGAGGGGTGGGGCTCTAGGCAGTGATTGCCGAGGCTCCATGTGTTAGGGTTAGGGCTGCAGCCAGAGAGGGGCAGGGCTCCATGTGTGAGGGAAAAGGCTCCATGTGTGTGGGGCAGGGCTCCAGCCAGTGATGGGCGGGGCTCCATGTGGGATGGGCAGGGCTCCATGCAGTGAGGGATATGGCTCCATAGTTGAGGGGCGGGGCTCCAATTATGAAGGGCAAGGCCCCATGAGTGAAGGCCGGGGTTCCAGGCTTTCAGGGGTGGGGATCCAGTCAGTGCGGGGCGGGGCACTAGGCAGTCATGGCTGGGGCTCCCTGTGTGAGGCGCAGGGCTTCAGGCAGTGAGGGGCGGTGGATGGAGACAGCATGGGAAATATTGCATTAGGAAAAGTAAAAATGTAAATTTGGTAAATTTAGTGACTGTAAGAAACTGGCCCGGGATTATGTCAGGTGCAGTGCGAAGGACTAAATGATGCCAAAACAAAGCTCACAGATATTTCAAAAGCAGCGGAAAAAGTCAAGGAGGAACACACAACTTAGGGGGCAAGATATGAGGGACATGGCATGAATATTTAAAACAAGAAAAAAGAAAAACAAGAAAAAATCGTTCCCAAAGAAAAGCCTTCAAAATGCAGGCAGGCCATACGCCAGCAAGTGCAGGCACATGCAGCAAAGCTTGCCAAATCTGATCCCCACTGAAGGCCAAAACAGAAAATAAGGGCCTACAAAAAGGCTGGAGCGGAGACACCATCAAAGGAATTGTAATTGGAGAAGAAAAAAAGAAAATTTGGGAAATTTAGTGACTGTAAGAAAATGGCCCGGGATAATATCAGGTGCAGTGCGAAGGACCAAAAGGTGCAAAAACTAAGCTCACAGATGTTGCAAAATCAGGGGAAATAGTCAAGGAGGAAAACACAACTTACGGGGCAAGATATGAGGGACATGGCATGAACATTTAAAGAAAAAAAAAAAAAAAACAAGAAAAAATCTTTCCCAAAGTCAAAGCCATCAAAATGCAGGCAGGCCATACGCCAGCAAGTGCAGACACATGCAGCAAAGCTTGCCAAAATTGATCCCCAGTGAAGGCCAAAACCGAAAAGAAGGACCTACAAATACGGGGCTCCATGTGTGAGGGGCAGGGCTTCAGGCAGTGAGGGGCGGTGCTCTATGTGTGACGGAAGCGGCTCCATGTGTGTGGGGAAGGGCTCCAGCCAGTGATGTGCGGGGCTCCATGTGGGATGAGCAGGGCTCCATGAGTGAGGGAAGGGGTTCCATGCGTGAGGGGCGGGGTTCCGGGCTGTGAGGGGTGGGGATCCAGTCAGTGAGGGGTGGGGCTCTAGGCAGTGATTGCCGAGGCTCCATGTGTTAGGGTTAGGGCTGCAGCCAGAGAGGGGCAGGGCTCCATGTGTGAGGGAAAAGGCTCCATGTGTGTGGGGCAGGGCTCCAGCCAGTGATGGGCGGGGCTCCATGTGGGATGGGCAGGGCTCCATGCAGTGAGGGATAGGGCTCCATATTTGAGGGGCGGGGTTTCAAATATGAAGGGCAAGGCCCCATGAGTGAAGGCCGGGGTTCCAGGCTTTCAGGGGTGGGGATCCAGTCAGTGAGGGGCGGGGCTCAGGGCAGTGATGGCTGGGGTTCTTTGTGTTAGTGGCAGGGCTCCAGCCAGAGAGGGGCAAGGCTCCATGTGTGAGGGAAAGGGCTCCATGTTTGTGGGGCAGGGCTCCAGCCAGTGATGGGCGGGGATCCATGAGGGATGGGCAGGGCTCCATGCATTCAGGGGCAAGGCTCCATATTTGAGGGGAGGGGCTCCAATTATGAAGGGCAAGGCCCCATGAGTGAGGCGCGGGGTTCCAGGCTTTCAGGGGTGGGGATCCAGTCAGTGCGGGGCGGGGCACTAGGCAGTCATGGCTGGAGCTCCCTGTGTGAGGGGCAGGGCTTCAGGCAGTGAGGGGCGGTGGATGGAGACAGCATGGGAAATATTGCATTAGGAAAATAAAAATGTAAATTTTTGGTAAATTTAGTGACTGTAAGAAAATGGCCCGGGATTATGTCAGGTGCAGTGCGAAGGACTAAATGATGCCAAAACAAAGCTCACAGATATTTCAAAAGCAGCGGAAAAAGTCAAGGAGGAAAGCACAACTTAGGGGGCAAGATATGAGGGACATGGCATGAATATTTAAAACAAGAAAAAAGAAAAACAAGAAAAAATCGTTCCCAAAGTCAAAGCCTTCAAAATGCAGGCAGGCCACTGAAGGCCCAAACAGAAAAGAAGGACCTACAAACACACTGGAACGGAGACTCCATCAAAGGAATTGCAATTGGAGGAGAAAAAAAGGAAATTTGGGAAATCCAGTTCCTCTAAGAAAATGGCCCGGGATTATGTCAGGTGCAGTGCGAAGGACTAAATGATGCCAAAACAAAGCTCACAGATATTTCAAAAGCAGCGGAAAAAGTCAAGGAGGAAAACACAACTTAGGGGGCAAGATATGAGGGACATGGCATGAATATTTAAAACAAGAAAAAAGAAAAACAAGAAAAAATCGTTCCCAAAGTCAAAGCCTTCAAAATGCAGGCAGGCCATACGCCAGCAAGTGCAGACACATGCAGCAAAGCTTGCCAAAATTGATCCCCACTGAAGGCCAAAACCGAAAAGAAGGACCTACAAACGCGGGGCTCCATGTGTGAGGGGCAGGGCTTCAGGCAGCGAGGGGCGGTGCTCTATGTGTGACGGAAGCGGCTCCATGTGTTTGGGGCAGGGCTGCAGCCAGTGATGGGCGGGGCTCCATGTGGGATGGGCAGGGCTCCATGAGTGAGGGAAGGGGTTCCATGCCTGAGGGGCGGGGTTCCGGGCTGTGAGGGGTGGGGATCCAGTCAGTGAGGGGTGGGGCTCTAGGCAGTGATTGCCGAGGCTCCATGTGTTAGGGTTAGGGCGGCAGCCAGAGAGGGGCAGGGCTCCATGTGTGAGGGAAAAGGCTCCATGTGTGTGGGGCAGGGCTCCAGCCAGTGATGGGCGGGGCTCCATGTGGGATGGGCAGGGCTCCATGCAGTGAGGGATAGGGCTCCATAGTTGAGGGGCGGGGCTTCAAATATGAAGGGCAAGGCCCCATGAGTGAAGGCCGGGGTTCCAGGCTTTCAGGGGTGGGGATCCAGTCCGTGAGGGGCGGGGCTCAGGGCAGTGATGGCCGGGGCTCTTTGTGTTAGTGGCAGGGCTCCAGCCAGAGAGGGGCAAGGCTCCATGTGTGAGGGAAAGGGCTCCATGTTTGTGGGGCAGGGCTCCAGCCAGTGATGGGCGGGGATCCATGAGGGATGGGCAGGGCTCCATGCAGTCAGGGGCAAGGCTCCATATTTGAGGGGCGGGGCTCCAATTATGAAGGGCAAGGCCCCATGAGTGAGGCGCGGGGTTCCAGGCTTTCAGGGTGGGGATCCAGTCAGTGCGGGGCGGGGCACTAGGCAGTCATGGCTGGGGCTCCCTGTGTGAGGGGCAGGGCTTCAGGCAGTGAGGGGCGGTGGATGGAGACAGCATGGGAAATATTGCATTAGGAAAAGTAAAAATGTAAATTTGGTAAATTTAGTGACTGTAAGAAAATGGCCCGGGATTATGTCAGGTGCAGTGTGAAGGACTAAATGATGCCAAAACAAAGCTCACAGATATTTCAAAAGCAGCGGAAAAAGTCAAGGAGGAAAACACAACTTAGGGGGCAAGATATGAGGGACATGGCATGAATATTTAAAACAAGAAAAAAGAAAAACAAGAAAAAATCGTTCCCAAAGTCAAAGCCTTCAAAATGCAGGCAGGCCATACGCCAGCAAGTGCAGGCACATGCAGCAAAGCTTGCCAAATCTGATCCCCACTGAAGGCCAAAACAGAAAATAAGGGCCTACAAACAGGCTGGAGCGGAGACACCATCAAAGGAATTGCAATTGGAGGAAAAAAAAAGAAAATTTGGGAAATTTAGTGACTGTAAGAAAATGGCCCGGGATAATATCAGGTGCAGTGCGAAGGACCAAAAGATGCAAAAACTAAGCTCACAGGTGTTGCAAAAGCAGGGGATAAAGTCAAGGAGGAAGACACAACTTAGGTGGCAAGATATGAGGTCATGGCATGGACACTTCAGAAATCAACCAAAAAATGAAAAAAATCTTTCCCCAAGTCAAAGCCACCAAAAGGCATGGCATGCCATCAAGGGCAGGGAAATGCACCAATGATTCTTCGATTTGTTCCCATTGAAATCACAAGATTTCTTTTCCCTTCCCGAAAGGAAATGAAATTTCCTTTCGGGAAGGGAAAAGGAATCTTGTGAATCCCAAAAGAAAGGCTTGCAAACACTCTGGAAAGGAGATAAGTTCAAATGAAATGCAATTGAAAAAGCAGAAAATCAGTAATTTTAATGTCTTCAAAAAATAGGCTGTGAGGAAATCAGCTGCATTGCAAAGGACCAAAACATGCAAAAAATAGGCTCACAGATGTTGCAAAAGCAGGGGAAAAAGTCAAGGAGGAAGACACAACTTAGGGGGCAAGATATGAGGGACATGGCATGGACACTTCACAAAACAACGAAAAAAAAAAAATTTTTCCAAAGTCAAAGCCATCAAAATGCAGGCAGGCCATACACCAGGAAGTGCAGGCACATGCAGCAAAGCTTGCCAAAATTCATCCCCACTGAAGGCCCAAAGAGAAAAGAAGGACCTACAAACACACTGGAACGGAGACTCCATCAAAGGAATTGCAATTGGAGGAGAAAAAAAGAAAATTTGGGAAATCTAGTTACTCTAAGAAAATGGCCCAGGATTATATGAGGTGCAGTGCAAAGAACCAAAAGATGCAAAAATTAAGCTAAGAGATGTTGCAAAATCAGGGGAAATAGTCAAGGAGGAAGACACAACTTACGGGGCAAGATATGAGGGACATGGCATGAACAGTTAAACAAAAATAAAAAAACAAGAAAAAATCTTTCCCAAAGTCAAAGCCATCAAAATGCAGGCAGGCCACATGCCAGCAAGTGCAGACACATGCAGCAAAGCTTGCCAAAATTGATCCCCACTGAAGGCCAAAACCGAAAAGAAGGACCTACAAACGCGGGGCTCCATGTGTGAGGGGCAGGGCTTCAGGCAGCGAGGGGCGGTGCTCTATGTGTGACGGAAGCGGCTCCATGTGTGTGGGGCAGGGCTGCAGCCAGTGATGGGCGGGGCTCCATGTGGGATGGGCATGGCTCCATGAGTGAGGGAAGGGGTTCCATGCCTGAGGGGCGGGGTTCCGGGCTGTGAGGGGTGGGGATCCAGTCAGTGAGGGGTGGGGCTCTAGGCAGTGATTGCCGAGGCTCCATGTGTTAGGGTTAGGGCGGCAGCCAGAGAGGGGCAGGGCTCCATGTGTGAGGGAAAAGGCTCCATGTGTGTGGGGCAGGGCTCCAGCCAGTGATGGGCGGGGCTCCATGTGGGATGGGCAGGGCTCCATGCAGTGAGGGATAGGGCTCCATATTTGAGGGGCGGGGCTTCAAATATGAAGGGCAAGGCCCCATGAGTGAAGGCCGGGGTTCCAGGCTTTCAGGGGTGGGGATCCAGTCAGTGAGGGGCGGGGCTCAGGGCAGTGATGGCCGGGGCTCTTTGTGTTAGTGGCAGGGCTCCAGCCAGAGAGGGGCAAGGCTCCATGTGTGAGGGAAAGGGCTCCATGTTTGTGGGGCAGGGCTCCAGCCAGTGATGGGCGGGGATCCATGAGGGATGGGCAGGGCTCCATGCAGTCAGGGGCAAGGCTCCATATTTGAGGGGCGGGGCTCCAATTATGAAGGGCAAGGCCCCATGAGTGAGGCGCGGGGTTCCAGGCTTTCAGGGTGGGGATCCAGTCAGTGCGGGGCGGGGCACTAGGCAGTCATGGCTGGGGCTCCCTGTGTGAGGGGCAGGGCTTCAGGCAGTGAGGGGCGGTGGATGGAGACAGCATGGGAAATATTGCATTAGGAAAAGTAAAAATGTAAATTTGGTAAATTTAGTGACTGTAAGAAAATGGCCCGGGATTATGTCAGGTGCAGTGCGAAGGACTAAATGATGCCAAAACAAAGCTCACAGATATTTCAAAAGCAGCGGAAAAAGTCAAGGAGGAAAACACAACTTAGGGGGCAAGATATGAGGGACATGGCATGAATATTTAAAACAAGAAAAAAGAAAAACAAGAAAAAATCGTTCCCAAAGTCAAAGCCTTCAAAATGCAGGCAGGCCATACGCCAGCAAGTGCAGGCACATGCAGCAAAGCTTGCCAAATCTGATCCCCACTGAAGGCCAAAACAGAAAATAAGGGCCTACAAACAGGCTGGAGCGGAGACACCATCAAAGGAATTGCAATTGGAGGAGAAAAAAAGAAAATTTGGGAAATTTAGTGACTGTAAGAAAATGGCCCGGGATAATATCAGGTGCAGTGCGAAGGACCAAAAGATGCAAAAACTAAGCTCACAGGTGTTGCAAAAGCAGGGGATAAAGTCAAGGAGGAAGACACAACTTAGGTGGCAAGATATGAGGTCATGGCATGGACACTTCAGAAATCAACCAAAAAATGAAAAAAATCTTTCCCCAAGTCAAAGCCACCAAAAGGCATGGCATGCCATCAAGGGCAGGGAAATGCACCAATGATTCTTCGATTTGTTCCCATTGAAATCACAAGATTTCTTTTCCCTTCCCGAAAGGAAATTTCATTTCCTTTCGGGAAGGGAAAAGGAATCTTGTGAATCCCAAAAGAAAGGCTTGCAAACACTCTGGAAAGGAGATAAGTTCAAATGAAATGCAATTGAAAAAGCAGAAAATCAGTAATTTTAATGTCTTCAAAAAATAGGCTGTGAGGAAATCAGCTGCATTGCAAAGGACCAAAACATGCAAAAAATAGGCTCACAGATGTTGCAAAAGCAGGGGAAAAAGTCAAGGAGGAAGACACAACTTAGGGGGCAAGATATGAGGGACATGGCATGGACACTTCACAAAACAACGAAAAAAAAAAAATTTTTCCAAAGTCAAAGCCATCAAAATGCAGGCAGGCCATACACCAGGAAGTGCAGGCACATGCAGCAAAGCTTGCCAAAATTCATCCCCACTGAAGGCCCAAAGAGAAAAGAAGGACCTACAAACACACTGGAACGGAGACTCCATCAAAGGAATTGCAATTGGAGGAGAAAAAAAGAAAATTTGGGAAATCTAGTTGCTCTAAGAAAATGGCCCAGGATTATATGAGGTGCAGTGCAAAGGACCAAAAGATGCAAAAATTAAGCTAAGAGATGTTGCAAAATCAGGGGAAATAGTCAAGGAGGAAGACACAACTTACGGGGCAAGATATGAGGGACATGGCATGAAGAGTTAAAGAAAAAAAAAAAAAACAAGAAAAAATCGTTCCCAAAGTCAAAGCCATCAAAATGCAGGCAGGCCATACGCCAGCAAGTGCAGACACATGCAGCAAAGCTTGCCAAAATTGATCCCCACTGAAGGCCAAAACCGAAAAGAAGGACCTACAAACGCGGGGCTCCATGTGTGAGGGGCAGGGCTTCAGGCAGCGAGGGGCGGTGCTCTATGTGTGACGGAAGCGGCTCCATGTGTTTGGGGCAGGGCTGCAGCCAGTGATGGGCGGGGCTCCATGTGGGATGGGCAGGGCTCCATGAGTGAGGGAAGGGGTTCCATGCCTGAGGGGCGGGGTTCCGGGCTGTGAGGGGTGGGGATCCAGTCAGTGAGGGGTGGGGCTCTAGGCAGTGATTGCCGAGGCTCCATGTGTTAGGGTTAGGGCGGCAGCCAGAGAGGGGCAGGGCTCCATGTGTGAGGGAAAAGGCTCCATGTGTGTGGGGCAGGGCTCCAGCCAGTGATGGGCGGGGCTCCATGTGGGATGGGCAGGGCTCCATGCAGTGAGGGATAGGGCTCCATAGTTGAGGGGCGGGGCTTCAAATATGAAGGGCAAGGCCCCATGAGTGAAGGCCGGGGTTCCAGGCTTTCAGGGGTGGGGATCCAGTCCGTGAGGGGCGGGGCTCAGGGCAGTGATGGCCGGGGCTCTTTGTGTTAGTGGCAGGGCTCCAGCCAGAGAGGGGCAAGGCTCCATGTGTGAGGGAAAGGGCTCCATGTTTGTGGGGCAGGGCTCCAGCCAGTGATGGGCGGGGATCCATGAGGGATGGGCAGGGCTCCATGCAGTCAGGGGCAAGGCTCCATATTTGAGGGGCGGGGCTCCAATTATGAAGGGCAAGGCCCCATGAGTGAGGCGCGGGGTTCCAGGCTTTCAGGGTGGGGATCCAGTCAGTGCGGGGCGGGGCACTAGGCAGTCATGGCTGGGGCTCCCTGTGTGAGGGGCAGGGCTTCAGGCAGTGAGGGGCGGTGGATGGAGACAGCATGGGAAATATTGCATTAGGAAAAGTAAAAATGTAAATTTGGTAAATTTAGTGACTGTAAGAAAATGGCCCGGGATTATGTCAGGTGCAGTGTGAAGGACTAAATGATGCCAAAACAAAGCTCACAGATATTTCAAAAGCAGCGGAAAAAGTCAAGGAGGAAAACACAACTTAGGGGGCAAGATATGAGGGACATGGCATGAATATTTAAAACAAGAAAAAAGAAAAACAAGAAAAAATCGTTCCCAAAGTCAAAGCCTTCAAAATGCAGGCAGGCCATACGCCAGCAAGTCCAGGCACATGCAGCAAAGCTTGCCAAATCTGATCCCCACTGAAAGCCAAAACAGAAAATAAGGGCCTACAAACAGGCTGGAGCGGAGACACCATCAAAGGAATTGTAATTGGAGGAGAAAAAAGAAAATTTGGGAAATTTAGTGACTGTAAGGAAATGGCCCGGGATAATATCAGGTGCAGTGCGAAGGACCAAAAGATGCAAAAACTAAGCTCACAGGTGTTGCAAAAGCAGGGGAAAAAGTCAAGGAGGAAGACACAACTTAGGTGGCAAGATATGAGGACATGGCATGGACACTTCAGAAATCAACCAAAAAATGAAAAAAATCTTTCCCCAAGTCAAAGCCACCAAAAGGCATGGCATGCCATCAAGGGCAGGGAAATGCACCAATGATTCTTCGATTCGTCCCCATTGAAATCACAAGATTTCTTTTCCCTTCCCGAAAGGAAATGAAATTTCCTTTCGGGAAGGGAAAAGGAATCTTGTGAATCCCAAAAGAAAGGCTTGCAAACACTCTGGAAAGGAGATAAGTTCAAATGAAATGCAATTGAAAAAAGCAGAAAATCAGTAATTTTAATGTCTTCAAAAAATAGGCTGTGAGGAAATCAGCTGCATTGCAGAGGACCAAAACATGCAAAAAATAGGCTCACAGATGTTGCAAAAGCAGGGGAAAAAGTCAAGGAGGAAGACACAACTTAGGTGGCAAGATATGAGGGACATGGCATGGACACTTCACAAAACAACGAAAAAAAAAATTTTTCCAAAGTCAAAGCCATCAAAAGGCAGGCAGGCCATACACCAGCAAGTGCTGGCACATGCAGCAAAGCTTGCCAAAATTCATCCCCACTGAAGGCCCAAACAGAAAAGAAGGACCTACAAACACACTGGAACGGAGACTCCATCAAAGGAATTGCAATTGGAGGAGAAAAAAAGAAAATTTGGGAAATCTAGTTACTCTAAGAAAATGGCCCAGGATTATATGAGGTGCAGTGCGAAGGACCAAAAGATGCAAAAATTAGGCTAAGAGATGTTGCAAAATCAGGGGAAATAGTCAAGGAGGAAGACACAACTTAGGTGGCAAGATATGAGGGACATGGCATGGACACTTCACAAAACAACGAAAAAAAAAAATTTTTCCAAAGTCAAAGCCATCAAAAGGCAGGCAGGCCATACGCCAGCAAGTGCAGACACATGCAGCAAAGCTTGCCAAAATTGATCCCCACTGAAGGCCAAAACCAAAAAGAAGGACCTACAAACGCGGGGCTCCATGTGTGAGGGGCAGGGCTTCAGGCAGTGAGGGGCGGTGCTCTATGTGTGACGGAAGCAGCTCCATGTGTGTGGGGCAGGGCTGCAGCCAGTGATGGGCGGGGCTCCATGTGGGATGGGCAGGGCTCCATGAGTGAGGGAAGGGGTTCCATGCCTGAGGGGCGGGGTTCCGGGCTGTGACGGGGTGGGGATCCAGTCAGTGAGGGGTGGGGCTCTAGGCAGTGATTGCCGAGGCTCCATGTGTTAGGGTTAGGGCTGCAGCCAGAGAGGGGCAGGGCTCCATGTGTGAGGGAAAAGGCTCCATGTGTGTGGGGCAGGGCTCCAGCCAGTGATGGGCGGGGCTCCATGTGGGATGGGCAGGGCTCCATGCAGTGAGGGATAGGGCTCCATAGTTGAGGGGCGGGGCTTCAAATATGAAGGGCAAGGCCCCATGAGTGAAGGCCGGGGTTCCAGGCTTTCAGGGGTGGGGATCCAGTCCGTGAGGGGCGGGGCTCACGGCAGTGATGGCCGGGGCTCTTTGTGTTAGTGGCAGGGCTAGAGCCAGAGAAGGGCAAGGCTCCATGTGTGAGGGAAAAGGCTCCATGTGTGTGGGGCAGGGCTCCAGCCAGTGATGGGCGGGGCTCCATGTGGGATGGGCAGGGCTCCATGCAGTGAGGGATAGGGCTCCATATTTGAGGGGTGGGGTTCCAATTATGAAGGGCAAGGCCCCATGAGTGAAGGCCGGGGTTCCAGGCTTTCAGGGGTGGGGATCCAGTCATTGAGTGGCGGGGCTCAGGGCAGTGATGGCCGGGGCTCTTTGTGTTAGTGGCAGGGCTCCAGCCAGAGAGGGGCAAGGCTCCATGTGTGAGGGAAAGGGCTCCATGTTTGTGGGGCAGGGCTCCAGCCAGTGATGGGCGGGGATCCATGAGGGATGGGCAGGGCTCCATGCAGTCAGGGGCAAGGCTCCATATTTGAGGGGCGGGGCTCCAATTATGAAGGGCAAGGCCCCATGAGTGAGGCGCGGGGTTCCAGGCTTTCAGGGTGGGGATCCAGTCAGTGCGGGGCGGGGCACTAGGCAGTCATGGCTGGGGCTCCCTGTGTGAGGGGCAGGGCTTCAGGCAGTGAGGGGCGGTGGATGGAGACAGCATGGGAAATATTGCATTAGGAAAAGTAAAAATGTAAATTTGGTAAATTTAGTGACTGTAAGAAAATGGCCCGGGATTATGTCAGGTGCAGTGCGAAGGACTAAATGATGCCAAAACAAAGCTCACAGATATTTCAAAAGCAGCGGAAAAAGTCAAGGAGGAAAACACAACTTAGGGGGCAAGATATGAGGGACATGGCATGAATATTTAAAACAAGAAAAAAGAAAAACAAGAAAAAATCGTTCCCAAAGTCAAAGCCTTCAAAATGCAGGCAGGCCATACGCCAGCAAGTGCAGGCACATGCAGCAAAGCTTGCCAAATCTGATCCCCACTGAAGGCCAAAACAGAAAATAAGGGCCTACAAACAGGCTGGAGCGGAGACACCATCAAAGGAATTGCAATTGGAGAAGAAAAAAAGAAAATTTGGGAAATTTAGTGACTGTAAGAAAATGGCCCGGGATAATATCAGGTGCAGTGCGAAGGACCAAAAGGTGCAAAAACTAAGCTCACAGATGTTGCAAAATCAGGGGAAATAGTCAAGGAGGAAGACACAACTTAGGTGGCAAGATATGAGGGACATGGCATGAACATTTAAAGAAAAAAAAAAAAAAAACAAGAAAAAATCTTTCCCAAAGTCAAAGCCATCAAAATGCAGGCAGGCCATACGCCAGCAAGTGCAGACACATGCAGCAAAGCTTGCCAAAATTGATCCCCACTGAAGGCCAAAACCGAAAAGAAGGACCTACAAATACGGGGCTCCATGTGTGAGGGGCAGGGCTTCAGGCAGTGAGGGGCGGTGCTCTATGTGTGACGGAAGCGGCTCCATGTGTGTGGGGAAGGGCTCCAGCCAGTGATGTGCGGGGTTCCATGTGGGATGAGCAGGGCTCCATGAGTGAGGGAAGGGGTTCCATGCGTGAGGGGCGGGGTTCCGGGCTGTGAGGGGTGGGGATCCAGTCAGTGAGGGGTGGGGCTCTAGGCAGTGATTGCCGAGGCTCCATGTGTTAGGGTTAGGGCTGCAGCCAGAGAGGGGCAGGGCTCCATGTGTGAGGGAAAAGGCTCCATGTGTGTGGGGCAGGGCTCCAGCCAGTGATGGGCGGGGCTCCATGTGGGATGGGCAGGGCTCCATGCAGTGAGGGATAGGGCTCCATATTTGAGGGGCGGGGCTTCAAATATGAAGGGCAAGGCCCCATGAGTGAAGGCCGGGGTTCCAGGCTTTCAGGGGTGGGGATCCAGTCAGTGAGGGGCGGGGCTCAGGGCAGTGATGGCTGGGGTTCTTTGTGTTAGTGGCAGGGCTCCAGCCAGAGAGGGGCAAGGCTCCATGTGTGAGGGAAAGGGCTCCATGTTTGTGGGGCAGGGCTCCAGCCAGTGATGGGCGGGGATCCATGAGGGATGGGCAGGGCTCCATGCATTCAGGGGCAAGGCTCCATATTTGAGGGGCGGGGCTCCAATTATGAAGGGCAAGGCCCCATGAGTGAGGCGCGGGGTTCCAGGCTTTCAGGGGTGGGGATCCAGTCAGTGCGGGGCGGGGCACTAGGCAGTCATGGCTGGAGCTCCCTGTGTGAGGGGCAGGGCTTCAGGCAGTGAGGGGCGGTGGATGGAGACAGCATGGGAAATATTGCATTAGGAAAATAAAAATGTAAATTTTTGGTAAATTTAGTGACTGTAAGAAAATGGCCCGGGATTATGTCAGGTGCAGTGCGAAGGACTAAATGATGCCAAAACAAAGCTCACAGATATTTCAAAAGCAGCGGAAAAAGTCAAGGAGGAAAGCACAACTTAGGGGGCAAGATATGAGGGACATGGCATGAATATTTAAAACAAGAAAAAAGAAAAACAAGAAAAAATCGTTCCCAAAGTCAAAGCCTTCAAAATGCAGGCAGGCCACTGAAGGCCCAAACAGAAAAGAAGGACCTACAAACACACTGGAACGGAGACTCCATCAAAGGAATTGCAATTGGAGGAGAAAAAAAGGAAATTTGGGAAATCTAGTTCCTCTAAGAAAATGGCCCGGGATTATATGAGGTGCAGTGCGAAGGACCAAAAGATGCAAAAATTAAGCTAAGAGATGTTGCAAAAGCAGCGGAAAAAGTCAAGGAGGAAAACACAACTTAGGGGGCAAGATATGAGGGACATGGCATGAATATTTAAAACAAGAAAAAAGAAAAACAAGAAAAAATCGTTCCCAAAGTCAAAGCCTTCAAAATGCAGGCAGGCCATACGCCAGCAAGTGCAGGCACATGCAGCAAAGCTTGCCAAATCTGATCCCCACTGAAGGCCAAAACAGAAAATAAGGGCCTACAAACAGGCTGGAGCGGAGACACCATCAAAGGAATTGCAATTGGAGGAGAAAAAAAGAAAATTTGGGAAATTTAGTGACTGTAAGAAAATGGCCCGGGATAATATCAGGTGCAGTGCGAAGGACCAAAAGATGCAAAAACTAAGCTCACAGATGTTGCAAAAGCAGGGGAAAAAGTCAAGGAGGAAGACACAACTTAGGTGGCAAGATATGAGGACATGGCATGGACACTTCAGAAATCAACCAAAAAATGAAAAAAATCTTTCCCCAAGTCAAAGCCACCAAAAGGCATGGCATGCCATCAAGTGCAGGGAAATGCACCAATGATTCTTCGATTCGTCCCCATTGAAATCACAAGATTTCTTTTCCCTTCCCGAAAGGAAATGAAATTTCCTTTCGGGAAGGGAAAAGGAATCTTGTGAATCCCAAAAGAAAGGCTTGCAAACACTCTGGAAAGGAGATAAGTTCAAATGAAATGCAATTGAAAAAAGCAGAAAATCAGTAATTTTAATGTCTTCAAAAAATAGGCTGTGAGGAAATCAGCTGCATTGCAAAGGACCAAAACATGCAAAAAATAGGCTCACAGATGTTGCAAAAGCAGGGGAAAAAGTCAAGGAGGAAGACACAACTTAGGGGGCAAGATATGAGGGACATGGCATTGACACTTCACAACGAAACAACGAAAAAAATATTTTTCCAAATTCAAAGCCATCAAAATGCAGGCAGGCCATACACCAGCAAGTCCAGGCACATGCAGCAAAGCTTGCCAAAATTCATCCCCACTGAAGGCCCAAACAGAAAAGAAGGACCTACAAACACACTGGAACGGAGACTCCATCAAAGGAATTGCAATTGGAGGAGAAAAAAAGGAATTTTGGGAAATCTAGTTACTCTAAGAAAATGGCCCGGGATTATATGAGGTGCAGTGCGAAGGACCAAAAGGTGCAAAAATTAGGCTAAGAGATGTTGCAAAATCAGGGGAAATAGTCAAGGAGGAAGACACAACTTACGGGGCAAGATATGAGGGACATGGCATGAACAGTTAAACAAAAAAAAAAAAAAAACAAGAAAAAATCTTTCCCAAAGTCAAAGCCATCAAAATGCAGGCAGGCCATACGCCAGCAAGTGCAGACACATGCAGCAAAGCTTGCCAAAATTGATCCCCACTGAAGGCCAAAACCGAAAAGAAGGACCTACAAACGCGGGGCTCCATGTGTGAGGGGCAGGGCTTCAGGCAGTGAGGGGCGGTGCTCTATGTGTGACGGAAGCGGCTCCATGTGTGTGGGGCAGGGCTCCAGCCAGTGATGGGCGGGGATCCATGAGGGATGGGCAGGGCTCCATGCAGTCAGGGGCAAGGCTCCATATTTGAGGGGCGGGGCTCCAATTATGAAGGGCAAGGCCCCATGAGTGAGGCGCGGGGTTCCAGGCTTTCAGGGTGGGGATCCAGTCAGTGCGGGGCGGGGCACTAGGCAGTCATGGCTGGGGCTCCCTGTGTGAGGGGCAGGGCTTCAGGCAGTGAGGGGCGGTGGATGGAGACAGCATGGGAAATATTGCATTAGGAAAAGTAAAAATGTAAATTTGGTAAATTTAGTGACTGTAAGAAAATGGCCCGGGATTATGTCAGGTGCAGTGCGAAGGACTAAATGATGCCAAAACAAAGCTCACAGATATTTCAAAAGCAGCGGAAAAAGTCAAGGAGGAAAACACAACTTAGGGGGCAAGATATGAGGGACATGGCATGAATATTTAAAACAAGAAAAAAGAAAAACAAGAAAAAATCGTTCCCAAAGTCAAAGCCTTCAAAATGCAGGCAGGCCATATGCCAGCAAGTGCAGGCACATGCAGCAAAGCTTGCCAAATCTGATCCCCACTGAAGGCCAAAACTGAAAATAAGGGCTTACAAACAGGCTGGAGCGGAGACACCATCAAAGGAATTGTAATTGGAGGAGAAAAAAAGAAAATTTGGGAAATTTAGTGACTGTAAGGAAATGGCCCGGGATAATATCAGGTGCAGTGCGAAGGACCAAAAGATGCAAAAACTAAGCTCACAGGTGTTGCAAAAGCAGGGGAAAAAGTCAAGGAGGAAGACACAACTTAGGTGGCAAGATATGAGGACATGGCATGGACACTTCAGAAATCAACCAAAAAATGAAAAAAATCTTTCCCCAAGTCAAAGCCACCAAAAGGCATGGCATGCCATCAAGGGCAGGGAAATGCACCAATGATTCTTCGATTCGTCCCCATTGAAATCACAAGATTTCTTTTCCCTTCCCGAAAGGAAATGAAATTTCCTTTCGGGAAGGGAAAAGGAATCTTGTGAATCCCAAAAGAAAGGCTTGCAAACACTCTGGAAAGGAGATAAGTTCAAATGAAATGCAATTGAAAAAAGCAGAAAATCAGTAATTTTAATGTCTTCAAAAAATAGGCTGTGAGGAAATCAGCTGCATTGCAAAGGACCAAAACATGCAAAAAATAGGCTCACAGATGTTGCAAAAGCAGGGGAAAAAGTCAAGGAGGAAGACACAACTTAGGGGGCAAGATATGAGGGACATGGCATGGACACTTCACAAAACAACGAAAAAAAAAAAAATTTTCCAAAGTCAAAGCCATCAAAAGGCAGGCAGGCCATACACCAACAAGTGCAGGCACATGCAGCAAAGCTTGCCAAAATTCATCCCCACTGAAGGCCCAAAGAGAAAAGAAGGACCTACAAACACACTGGAACGGAGACTCCATCAAAGGAATTGCAATTGGAAGAGGAAAAAAGGAAATTTGGGAAATCTAGTTACTCTAAGAAAATGGCCCAGGATTATATGAGGTGCAGTGCAAAGGACCAAAAGATGCAAAAATTAAGCTAAGAGATGTTGCAAAATCAGGGGAAATAGTCAAGGAGGAAGACACAACTTACGGGGCAAGATATGAGGGACATGGCATGAACAGTTAAACAAAAATAAAAAAACAAGAAAAAATCTTTCCCAAAGTCAAAGCCATCAAAATGCAGGCAGGCCACACGCCAGCAAGTGCAGACACATGCAGCAAAGCTTGCCAAAATTGATCCCCACTGAAGGCCAAAACCGAAAAGAAGGACCTACAAACGCGGGGCTCCATGTGTGAGGGGCAGGGCTTCAGGCAGCGAGGGGCGGTGCTCTATGTGTGACAGAAGCGGCTCCATGTGTGTGGGGCAGGGCTGCAGCCAGTGATGGGCGGGGCTCCATGTGGGATGGGCATGGCTCCATGAGTGAGGGAAGGGGTTCCATGCCTGAGGGGCGGGGTTCCGGGCTGTGAGGGGTGGGGATCCAGTCAGTGAGGGGTGGGGCTCTAGGCAGTGATTGCCGAGGCTCCATGTGTTAGGGTTAGGGCGGCAGCCAGAGAGGGGCAGGGCTCCATGTGTGAGGGAAAAGGCTCCATGTGTGTGGGGCAGGGCTCCAGCCAGTGATGGGCGGGGCTCCATGTGGGATGGGCAGGGCTCCATGCAGTGAGGGATAGGGCTCCATATTTGAGGGGCGGGGCTTCAAATATGAAGGGCAAGGCCCCATGAGTGAAGGCCGGGGTTCCAGGCTTTCAGGGGTGGGGATCCAGTCAGTGAGGGGCGGGGCTCAGGGCAGTGATGGCCGGGGCTCTTTGTGTTAGTGGCAGGGCTCCAGCCAGAGAGGGGCAAGGCTCCATGTGTGAGGGAAAGGGCTCCATGTTTGTGGGGCAGGGCTCCAGCCAGTGATGGGCGGGGATCCATGAGGGATGGGCAGGGCTCCATGCAGTCAGGGGCAAGGCTCCATATTTGAGGGGCGGGGCTCCAATTATGAAGGGCAAGGCCCCATGAGTGAGGCGCGGGGTTCCAGGCTTTCAGGGTGGGGATCCAGTCAGTGCGGGGCGGGGCACTAGGCAGTCATGGCTGGGGCTCCCTGTGTGAGGGGCAGGGCTTCAGGCAGTGAGGGGCGGTGGATGGAGACAGCATGGGAAATATTGCATTAGGAAAAGTAAAAATGTAAATTTGGTAAATTTAGTGACTGTAAGAAAATGGCCCGGGATTATGTCAGGTGCAGTGCGAAGGACTAAATGATGCCAAAACAAAGCTCACAGATATTTCAAAAGCAGCGGAAAAAGTCAAGGAGGAAAACACAACTTAGGGGGCAAGATATGAGGGACATGGCATGAATATTTAAAACAAGAAAAAAGAAAAACAAGAAAAAATCGTTCCCAAAGTCAAAGCCTTCAAAATGCAGGCAGGCCATACGCCAGCAAGTGCAGGCACATGCAGCAAAGCTTGCCAAATCTGATACCCACTGAAAGCCAAAACAGAAAATAAGGGCCTACAAACAGGCTGGAGCGGAGACACCATCAAAGGAATTGTAATTGGAGGAGAAAAAAAGAAAATTTGGGAAATTTAGTGACTGTAAGAAAATGGCCCGGGATAATATCAGGTGCAGTGCGAAGGACCAAAAGATGCAAAAACTAAGCTCACAGGTGTTGCAAAAGCAGGGGAAAAAGTCAAGGAGGAAGACACAACTTAGGTGGCAAGATATGAGGACATGGCATGGACACTTCAGAAATCAACCAAAAAATGAAAAAAATCTTTCCCCAAGTCAAAGCCACCAAAAGGCATGGCATGCCATCAAGGGCAGGGAAATGCACCAATGATTCTTCGATTCGTCCCCATTGAAATCACAAGATTTCTTTTCCCTTCCCGAAAGGAAATGAAATTTCCTTTCGGGAAGGGAAAAGGAATCTTGTGAATCCCAAAAGAAAGGCTTGCAAACACTCTGGAAAGGAGATAAGTTCAAATGAAATGCAATTGAAAAAAGCAGAAAATCAGTAATTTTAATGTCTTCAAAAAATAGGCTGTGAGGAAATCAGCTGCATTGCAGAGGACCAAAACATGCAAAAAATAGGCTCACAGATGTTGCAAAAGCAGGGGAAAAAGTCAAGGAGGAAGACACAACTTAGGTGGCAAGATATGAGGGACATGGCATGGACACTTCACAAAACAACGAAAAAAAAAAATTTTTCCAAAGTCAAAGCCATCAAAAGGCAGGCAGGCCATACACCAGCAAGTGCTGGCACATGCAGCAAATCTTGCCAAAATTCATCCCCACTGAAGGCCCAAACAGAAAAGAAGGACCTACAAACACACTGGAACGGAGACTCCATCAAAAGAATTGCAATTGGAGGAGAAAAAAAGAAAATTTGGGAAATCTAGTTACTCTAAGAAAATGGCCCAGGATTATATGAGGTGCAGTGCGAAGGACCAAAAGATGCAAAAATTAAGCTAAGAGATGTTGCAAAATCAGGGGAAATAGTCAAGGAGGAAGACACAACTTAGGTGGCAAGATATGAGGGACATGGCATGGACACTTCACAAAACAACGAAAAATAAAAATTTTTCCAAAGTCAAAGCCATCAAAAGGCAGGCAGGCCATACGCCAGCAAGTGCAGACACATGCAGCAAAGCTTGCCAAAATTGATCCCCACTGAAGGCCAAAACCGAAAAGAAGGACCTACAAACGCGGGGCTCCATGTGTGAGGGGCAGGGCTTCAGGCAGTGAGGGGCGGTGCTCTATGTGTGACGGAAGCAGCTCCATGTGTGTGGGGCAGGGCTGCAGCCAGTGATGGGCGGGGCTCCATGTGGGATGGGCAGGGCTCCATGAGTGAGGGAAGGGGTTCCATGCCTGAGGGGCGGGGTTCCGGGCTGTGACGGGGTGGGGATCCAGTCAGTGAGGGGTGGGGCTCTAGGCAGTGATTGCCGAGGCTCCATGTGTTAGGGTTAGGGCTGCAGCCAGAGAGGGGCAGGGCTCCATGTGTGAGGGAAAAGGCTCCATGTGTGTGGGGCAGGGCTCCAGCCAGTGATGGGCGGGGCTCCATGTGGGATGGGCAGGGCTCCATGCAGTGAGGGACAGGGCTCCATAGTTGAGGGGCGGGGCTTCAAATATGAAGGGCAAGGCCCCATGAGTGAAGGCCGGGGTTCCAGGCTTTAAGGGGTGGGGATCCAGTCCGTGAGGGGCGGGGCTCAGGGCAGTGATGGCCGGGGCTCTTTGTGTTAGTGGCAGGGCTAGAGCCAGAGAAGGGCAAGGCTCCATGTGTGAGGGAAAAGGCTCCATGTGTGTGGGGCAGGGCTCCAGCCAGTGATGGGCGGGGCTCCATGTGGGATGGGCAGGGCTCCATGCAGTGAGGGATAGGGCTCCATATTTGAGGGGTGGGGTTCCAATTATGAAGGGCAAGGCCCCATGAGTGAAGGCCGGGGTTCCAGGCTTTCAGGGGTGGGGATCCAGTCATTGAGTGGCGGGGCTCAGGGCAGTGATGGCCGGGGCTCTTTGTGTTAGTGGCAGGGCTCCAGCCAGAGAGGGGCAAGGCTCCATGTGTGAGGGAAAGGGCTCCATGTTTGTGGGGCAGGGCTCCAGCCAGTGATGGGCGGGGATCCATGAGGGATGGGCAGGGCTCCATGCAGTCAGGGGCAAGGCTCCATATTTGAGGGGCGGGGCTCCAATTATGAAGGGCAAGGCCCCATGAGTGAGGCGCGGGGTTCCAGGCTTTCAGGGTGGGGATCCAGTCAGTGCGGGGCGGGGCACTAGGCAGTCATGGCTGGGGCTCCCTGTGTGAGGGGCAGGGCTTCAGGCAGTGAGGGGCGGTGGATGGAGACAGCATGGGAAATATTGCATTAGGAAAAGTAAAAATGTAAATTTGGTAAATTTAGTGACTGTAAGAAACTGGCCCGGGATTATGTCAGGTGCAGTGCGAAGGACTAAATGATGCCAAAACAAAGCTCACAGATATTTCAAAAGCAGCGGAAAAAGTCAAGGAGGAAAACACAACTTAGGGGGCAAGATATGAGGGACATGGCATGAATATTTAAAACAAGAAAAAAGAAAAACAAGAAAAAATCGTTCCCAAAGTCAAAGCCTTCAAAATGCAGGCAGGCCATACGCCAGCAAGTGCAGGCACATGCAGCAAAGCTTGCCAAATCTGATCCCCACTGAAGGCCAAAACAGAAAATAAGGGCCTACAAACAGGCTGGAGCGGAGACACCATCAAAGGAATTGTAATTGGAGAAGAAAAAAAGAAAATTTGGGAAATTTAGTGACTGTAAGAAAATGGCCCGGGATAATATCAGGTGCAGTGCGAAGGACCAAAAGGTGCAAAAACTAAGCTCACAGATGTTGCAAAATCAGGGGAAATAGTCAAGGAGGAAGACACAACTTAGGTGGCAAGATATGAGGGACATGGCATGAACATTTAAAGAAAAAAAAAAAAAAAACAAGAAAAAATCTTTCCCAAAGTCAAAGCCATCAAAATGCAGGCAGGCCATACGCCAGCAAGTGCAGACACATGCAGCAAAGCTTGCCAAAATTGATCCCCACTGAAGGCCAAAACCGAAAAGAAGGACCTACAAATACGGGGCTCCATGTGTGAGGGGCAGGGCTTCAGGCAGTGAGGGGCGGTGCTCTATGTGTGACGGAAGCGGCTCCATGTGTGTGGGGAAGGGCTCCAGCCAGTGATGTGCGGGGCTCCATGTGGGATGAGCAGGGCTCCATGAGTGAGGGAAGGGGTTCCATGCGTGAGGGGCGGGGTTCCGGGCTGTGAGGGGTGGGGATCCAGTCAGTGAGGGGTGGGGCTCTAGGCAGTGATTGCCGAGGCTCCATGTGTTAGGGTTAGGGCTGCAGCCAGAGAGGGGCAGGGCTCCATGTGTGAGGGAAAAGGCTCCATGTGTGTGGGGCAGGGCTCCAGCCAGTGATGGGCGGGGCTCCATGTGGGATGGGCAGGGCTCCATGCAGTGAGGGATAGGGCTCCATATTTGAGGGGCGGGGCTTCAAATATGAAGGGCAAGGCCCCATGAGTGAAGGCCGGGGTTCCAGGCTTTCAGGGGTGGGGATCCAGTCAGTGAGGGGCGGGGCTCAGGGCAGTGATGGTTGGGGTTCTTTGTGTTAGTGGCAGGGCTCCAGCCAGAGAGGGGCAAGGCTCCATGTGTGAGGGAAAGGGCTCCATGTTTGTGGGGCAGGGCTCCAGCCAGTGATGGGCGGGGATCCATGAGGGATGGGCAGGGCTCCATGCAGTCAGGGGCAAGGCTCCATATTTGAGGGGAGGGGCTCCAATTATGAAGGGCAAGGCCCCATGAGTGAGGCGCGGGGTTACAGGCTTTCAGGGGTGGGGATCCAGTCAGTGCGGGGCGGGGCACTAGGCAGTCATGGCTGGGGCTCCCTGTGTGAGGGGCAGGGCTTCAGGCAGTGAGGGGCGGTGGATGGAGACAGGATGGGAAATATTGCATTAGGAAAATAAAAATGTAAATTTTTGGTAAATTTAGTGACTGTAAGAAAATGGCCCGGGATTATGTCAGGTGCAGTGCGAAGGACTAAATGATGCCAAAACAAAGCTCACAGATATTTCAAAAGCAGCGGAAAAAGTCAAGGAGGAAAGCACAACTTAGGGGGCAAGATATGAGGGACATGGCATGAATATTTAAAACAAGAAAAAAGAAAAACAAGAAAAAATCGTTCCCAAAGTCAAAGCCTTCAAAATGCAGGCAGGCCACTGAAGGCCCAAACAGAAAAGAAGGACCTACAAACACACTGGAACGGAGACTCCATCAAAGGAATTGCAATTGGAGGAGAAAAAAAGGAAATTTGGGAAATCTAGTTCCTCTAAGAAAATGGCCCGGGATTATATGAGGTGCAGTGCGAAGGACCAAAAGATGCAAAAATTAAGCTAAGAGATGTTGCAAAAGCAGCGGAAAAAGTCAAGGAGGAAAACACAACTTAGGGGGCAAGATATGAGGGACATGGCATGAATATTTAAAACAAGAAAAAAGAAAAACAAGAAAAAATCGTTCCCAAAGTCAAAGCCTTCAAAATGCAGGCAGGCCATACGCCAGCAAGTGCAGGCACATGCAGCAAAGCTTGCCAAATCTGATCCCCACTGAAGGCCAAAACAGAAAATAAGGGCCTACAAACAGGCTGGAGCGGAGACACCATCAAAGGAATTGCAATTGGAGGAGAAAAAAAGAAAATTTGGGAAATTTAGTGACTGTAAGAAAATGGCCCGGGATAATAGCAGGTGCAGTGCGAAGGACCAAAAGATGCAAAAACTAAGCTCACAGATGTTGCAAAAGCAGGGGAAAAAGTCAAGGAGGAAGACACAACTTAGGTGGCAAGATATGAGGACATGGCATGGACAATTCAGAAATCAACCAAAAAATGAATAAAATCTTTCCCCAAGTCAAAGCCACCAAAAGGCATGGCATGCCATCAAGGGCAGGGAAATGCACCAATGATTCTTCGATTTGTTCCCATTGAAATCACTAGATTTCTTTTCCCTTCCCGAAAGGAAATGAAATTTCCTTTCGGGAAGGGAAAAGGAATCTTGTGAATCCCAAAAGAAAGGCTTGCAAACACTCTGGAAAGGAGATAAGTTCAAATGAAATGCAATTGAAAAAAGCAGAAAATCAGTAATTTTAATGTCTTCAAAAAATAGGCTGTGAGGAAATCAGCTGCATTGCAAAGGACCAAAACATGCAAAAAATAGGCTCACAGATGTTGCAAAAGCAGGGGAAAAAGTCAAGGAGGAAGACACAACTTAGGGGGCAAGATATGAGGGACATGGCATTGACACTTCACAACGAAACAACGAAAAAAAAATTTTTCCAAATTCAAAGCCATCAAAATGCAGGCAGGCCATACACCAGCAAGTCCAGGCACATGCAGCAAAGCTTGCCAAAATTCATCCCCACTGAAGGCCCAAACAGAAAAGAAGGACCTACAAACACACTGGAACGGAGACTCCATCAAAGGAATTGCAATTGGAGGAGAAAAAAAGGAATTTTGGGAAATCTAGTTACTCTAAGAAAATGGCCCGGGATTATATGAGGTGCAGTGCGAAGGACCAAAAGGTGCAAAAATTAGGCTAAGAGATGTTGCAAAATCAGGGGAAATAGTCAAGGAGGAAGACACAACTTACGGGGCAAGATATGAGGGACATGGCATGAACAGTTAAACAAAAAAAAAAAAAAACAAGAAAAAATCTTTCCCAAAGTCAAAGCCATCAAAATGCAGGCAGGCCATACGCCAGCAAGTGCAGACACATGCAGCAAAGCTTGCCAAAATTGATCCCCACTGAAGGCCAAAACCGAAAAGAAGGACCTACAAACGCGGGGCTCCATGTGTGAGGGGCAGGGCTTCAGGCAGTGAGGGGCGGTGCTCTATGTGTGACGGAAGCGGCTCCATGTGTGTGGGGCAGGGCTGCAGCCAGTGATGGGCGGGGCTCCATGTGGGATGGGCAGGGCTCCATGAGTGAGGGAAGGGGTTCCATGCGTGAGGGGCGGGGTTCCGGGCTGTGAGGGGTGGGGATCCAGTCAGTGAGGGGTGGGGCTCTAGGCAGTGATTGCCGAGGCTCCATGTGTTAGGGTTAGGGCTGCAGCCAGAGAGGGGCAGGGCTCCATGTGTGAGGGAAAAGGCTCCATGTGTGTGGGGCAGGGCTCCAGCCAGTGATGGGCGGGGCTCCATGTGGGATGGGCAGGGCTCCATGCAGTGAGGGATAGGGCTCCATAGTTGAGGGGCGGGGCTTCAAATATGAAGGGCAAGGCCCCATGAGTGAAGGCCGGGGTTCCAGGCTTTCAGGGGTGGGGATCCAGTCAGTGAGGGGCGGGGCTCAGGACAGTGATGGCCGGGGCTCTTTGTGTTAGTGGCAGGGCTCCAGCCAGAGAGGGGCAAGGCTCCATGTGTGAGGGAAAGGGCTCCATGTTTGTGGGGCAGGGCTCCAGCCAGTGATGGGCGGGGATCCATGTGGGATGGGCAGGGCTCCATGCAGTCAGGGGCAAGGCTCCATATTTGAGGGGCGGGGCTCCAATTATGAAGGGCAAGGCCCCATGAGTGAGGCGCGGGGTTCCAGGCTTTCAGGGGTGGGGATCCAGTCAGCGCGGGGCGGGGCACTAGGCAGTCATGGCTGGGGCTCCCTGTGTGAGGGGCAGGGCTTCAGGCAGTGAGGGGCGGTGGATGGAGACAGCATGGGAAATATTGCATTAGGAAAAGTAAAAATGTAAATTTGGTAAATTTAGTGACTGTAAGAAAATGGCCTGGGATTATGTCAGGTGCAGTGCGAAGGACTAAATGATGCCAAAACAAAGCTCACAGATATTTCAAAAGCAGCGGAAAAAGTCAAGGAGGAAAACACAACTTAGGGGGCAAGATATGAGGGACATGGCATGAATATTTAAAACAAGAAAAAAGAAAAACAAGAAAAAATCGTTCCCAAAGTCAAAGCCTTCAAAATGCAGGCAGGCCATACGCCAGCAAGTGCAGGCACATGCAGCAAAGCTTGCCAAATCTGATCCCCACTGAAGGCCAAAACAGAAAATAAGGGCCTACAAACAGGCTGGAGCGGAGACACCATCAAAGGAATTGTAATTGGAGGAGAAAAAATGAAAATTTGGGAAATTTAGTGACTGTAAGAAAATGGCCCGGGATAATATCAGGTGCAGTGCGAAGGACCAAAAGATGCAAAAACTAAGTTCACAGATGTTGCAAAAGCAGGGGAAAAAGTCAAGGAGGAAGACACAACTTAGGTGGCAAGATATGAGGACATGGCATGGACACTTCAGAAATCAACCAAACAATGAAAAAAATCTTTCCCCAAGTCAAAGCCACCAAAAGGCATGGCATGCCATCAAGGGCAGGGAAATGCACCAATGATTCTTCAATTCGTCCCCATTGAAATCACAAGATTTCTTTTCCCTTCCCGAAAGGAAATGAAATTTCCTTTCGGGAAGGGAAAAGGAATCTTGTGAATCCCAAAAGAAAGGCTTGCAAACACTCTGGAAAGGAGATAAGTTCAAATGAAATGCAATTGAAAAAAGCAGAAAATCAGTAATTTTAATGTCTTCAAAAAATAGGCTGTGAGGAAATCAGCTGCATTGCAAAGGACCAAAACATGCAAAAAATAGGCTCACAGATGTTGCAAAAGCAGGGGAAAAAGTCAAGGAGGAAGACAAAACTTAGGGGGCAAGATATGAGGGACATGGCATGGACTACACAAAACAACAACAAAAAAAAAGGTTTTTCCAAAGTCAAAGCCATCAAAATGCAGGCAGGCCATACACCAGCAAGTCCAGGCACATGCAGCAAAGCTTGCCAAAATTCATCCCCACTGAAGGCCCAAACAGAAAAGAAGGACTTACAACCACACTGGAACGGAGACTCCATCAAAGGAATTGCAATTGGAGGAGAAAAAAAGGAAATTTGGGAAATCTAGTTCCTCTATAAAATGGCCCGGGATTATATGAGGTGCAGTGCGAAGGACTAAAAGATGCAAAGATTAAGCTAAGAGATGTTGCAAATTCAGGGGAAATAGTCAAGGAGGAAGACACAACTTACGGGGCAAGATATGAGGGACATGGCATGAACAGTTAAACAAAAAAAAAAAAAAAAAGTAAAAATCTTTCCCAAAGTCAAAGCCATCAAAATGCAGGCAGGCCATACGCCAGCAAGTGCAGACACATGCAGCAAAGCTTGCCAAAATTGATCCCCACTGAAGGCCAAAACCGAAAAGAAGGACCTACAAACGCGGGGCTCCATGTGTGAGGGGCAGGGCTTCAGGCAGCGAGGGGCGGTGCTCTATGTGTGACGGAAGCGGCTCCATGTGTGTGGGGCAGGGCTGCAGCCAGTGATGGGCGGGGCTCCATGTGGGATGGGCAGGGCTCCATGAGTGAGGGAAGGGGTTCCATGCGTGAGGGGCGGGGTTCCGGGCTGTGAGGGGTGGGGATCCAGTCAGTGAGGGGTGGGGCTCTAGGCAGTGATTGCCAAGGCTCCATGTGTTAGGGTTAGGGCTGCAGCCAGAGAGGGGCAGGGCTCCATGTGTGAGGGAAAAGGCTCCATGTGTGTGGGGCAGGGCTCCAGCCAGTGATGGGCGGGGCTCCATGTGGGATGGGCAGGGCTCCATGCAGTGAGGGATAGGGCTCCATATTTGAGGGGCGGGGCTTCAAATATGAAGGGCAAGGCCCCATGAGTGAAGGCCGGGGTTCCAGGCTTTCAGGGGTGGGGATCCAGTCAGTGAGGGGCGGGGCTCAGGGCAGTGATGGCCGGGGCTCTTTGTGTTAGTGGCAGGGCTCCAGCCAGAGAGGGGCAAGGCTCCATGTGTGAGGGAAAGGGCTCCATGTTTGTGGGGCAGGGCTCCAGCCAGTGATGGGCGGGGATCCATGAGGGATGGGCAGGGCTCCATGCAGTCAGGGGCAAGGCTCCATATTTGAGGGGCGGGGCTCCAATTATGAAGGGCAAGGCCCCATGAGTGAGGCGCGGGGTTCCAGGCTTTCAGGGGTGGGGATCCAGTCAGTGTGGGGCGGGGCACTAGGCAGTCATGGCTGGGGCTCCCTGTGTGAGGGGCAGGGCTTCAGGCAGTGAGGGGCGGTGGATGGAGACAGCATGGGAAATATTGCATTAGGAAAAGTAAAAATGTAAATTTGGTAAATTTAGTGACTGTAAGAAAATGGCCCGGGATTATGTCAGGTGCAGTGCGAAGGACTAAATGATGCCAAAACAAAGCTCACAGATATTTCAAAAGCAGCGGAAAAAGTCAAGGAGGAAAACACAACTTAGGGGGCAAGATATGAGGGACATGGCATGAATATTTAAAACAAGAAAAAAGAAAAACAAGAAAAAATCGTTCCCAAAGTCAAAGCCTTCAAAATGCAGGCAGGCCATACGCCAGCAAGTGCAGGCACATGCAGCAAAGCTTGCCAAATCTGATCCCCACTGAAGGCCAAAACAGAAAATAAAAGCCTACAAACAGGCTGGAGTGGAGACACCATCAAAGGAATTGTAATTGGAGGAGAAAAAAAGAAAATTTGGGAAATTTAGTGACTGTGAGAAAATGGCCCAGGATAATAGCAGGTGCAGTGCGAAGGACCAAAAGATGCAAAAACTAAGCTCACAGATGTTGCAAAAGCAGGGGATAAAGTCAAGGAGGAAGACACAACTTAGGTGGCAAGATATGAGGACATGGCATGGACACTTCAGAAATCAACCAAAAAATGAAAAAAATCTTTCCCCAAGTCAAAGCCACCAAAAGGCAGGGCATGCCATCAAGTGCAGGGAAATGCACCAATGATTCTTCAATTCGTCCCCATTGAAATTACAAGATTTCTTTTCCCTTCCCGAAAGGAAATGAAATTTCCTTTCGGGAAGGGAAAAGGAATCTTGTGAATCCCATAAGAAAGGCTTGCAAACACTCTGGAAAGGAGATAAGTTCAAATGAAATGCAATTGAAAAAAGCAGAAAATCAGTAATTTTAATGTCTTCAAAAAATAGGCTGTGAGGAAATCAGCTGCATTGCAAAGGACCAAAACATGCAAAAAATAGGCTCACAGATGTTGCAAAAGCAGGGGAAAAAGTCAAGGAGGAAGACACAACTTAGGGGGCAAGATATGAGGGACATGGTATGAATACTTAAAATAATAAAAAAAAAAAAAGAAAAAATCATTAACAAAGTCAAAGCCATCAAAATGCAGGCAGGCCATACGCCAGCAAGGGCAGGCACATGCAGCAAAGCTTGCCAAAATTGATCCCCACTGAAGGCCAAAACCGAAAAGAAGGACCTACAAACACGCTGGAATGGAGACAACATCGAAGGAAATGCAATTGGAGGAGAAAAAATGAAAAATTGGGAAATTTAGTGACTCTAAGAAAATGGCCCGTGGTTTTATCAGGTGCAGTGCAAAGGACCAAAAGATGCCAAAACTAAGCTCACAGATGTTGCAAAAGCAGGGGAAAAAGTCAAGGAGGAAGACACAACTTAGGGGGCAAGATATGAGGGACATGGTATGAATACTTAAAATAATAAAAAAAAAAAAAAGAAAAAATCATTAACAAAGTCAAAGCCATCAAAATGCAGGCAGGCCATACGCCAGCAAGGGCAGGCACATGCAGCAAAGCTTGCCAAAATTGATCCCCACTGAAGGCCAAAACAGAAAAGAAGGACCTACAAACACGCTGGAATGGAGACAACATCGAAGGAAATGCAATTGGAGGAGAAAAAATGAAAAATTGGGAAATTTAGTGACTCTAAGAAAATGGCCTGGGGTTTTATCAGGTGCAGTGCAAAGGACCAAAAGGTGCCAAAACTAAGCTCACAGATGTTGCAAAAGCAGGGGAAAAAGTCAAGGAGGAAGACACAACTTAGGGGGCAAGATATGAGGGACATGTCATGAATATTTTAAACAAAAAAAAATTAAAACAAGAAAAAATCTTTCCAAAAGACAAAGCCATCAAAATGCAGGCAGGCCATATGCCGCCAAGGGCAGGCACATGCAGCAGATCTTGCCAAAATTGATCCCCACTGAAGGCCAAAACAGAAAAGAAGGACTTACAAACACGGTTTAATAGAGAAAACATCAAAGGAATTCAATTTCTATGAGAAAAAAAGAAAATTTGGGTAAGTTAGTGATTCTAAGAAAATGGCCTGGGTTCATATCAGGTGCAGTGCAAAGGACGAAAAGATGCCTAAACTAAGCTCACAGATGTTGCAAAAGCAGGGGAAAAAGTCAAGGAGGAAGACACAACTTAGGGGGCAAGATATGAGGGACATGGCATGAACACTTCAGAAAACAACCAAAAAAAGAAAAAAATCTTTCCCAAAGTCAAAGACATCAAAAGGCATAGCCTGCCATCAAGTGCAGGGACATGCACCAAAATTCCTCTATTGGTCCCCATTGAAATCGCAAGATTCCTTTTCCCTTCCCAAAAGGAAATGAAATTTCCTTTCGGGAAGGGAAAAGGAATCTTGCGAATCCCAAAAGAAAGGCTTACAAACACTCTGGAAAGGAGATAGGTTCAAATGAAATGCAATTGAAAAAAGCAGAAAATCGGGAATTTGAGTCTCTTCAAAAAACAGGCTGTGAGGAAATCAGCTGCATTGCAAAGGACCAAAAGGTGGCAAAACTAAGCTCACAGATGTTGCAAAAGCAGGGGAAAAAGTCAAGGAGGAAGACACAACTTAGGGGGCAAGATATGAGGGACATGGCATGAATACTTAAAACAAAAAAAAAAAAAAAGAAAAAATCGTTCCCAAAGTCAAAGCCATCAAAATGCAGGCAGGCCATACGCCAGGAAGTGCAGGCACATGCAGCAAAGCTTGCCAAAACTGATCCCCACTGAAGGCCAAAACAGAAAAGAAGGACCTACAAACACGCTGGAAAGGAGACAACATCAAAGGAATTGCAATTGGAGGAGAAAAAAAGAAAATTTGGGAAATTTAGTGACTCTAAGAAAGTGGCCTGGGGTTTTAGCAGGTGCAGTGCAAAGGACCAAAAGGTGCCAAAACTAAGCTCACAGATGTTGCAAAAGCGGGGGAAAAAGTCAAGGAGGAAGACACAACTTAGGGGGCAAGATATGAGGGACATGGCATGAACACTTCAGAAAACAACCAAAAAAAGAAAAAAATATTTCCCAAAGTCAAAGCCATCAAAATGCAGGCAGGCCATACGCCAGCAAGGGCAGGCACATGCAGCAAAGCTTGCCAAAATTGATCCCCACTGAAGGCCAAAACAGAAAAGAAGGACCTACAAACACGCTGGAAAGGAGTCAACATCAAAGGAATTGCAATTGGAGGAGAAAAATGAAAATTTTGGAAATTAAGTGACTCTAAGAAAATGGCCTGGGTTTATAACAGGTGCAGTGCAAAGGACCAAAAGGTGACAAAACTAAGCTCACAGATGTTGCAAAAGCAGGGGAAAAAGTCAAGGAGGAAGACACAACTTAGGGGGCAAGATATGAGGGACATGGCATGAATACTTAAAACAAAAAAGAAAAAAAAAAGAAAAAATCTTTCCCAAAGTCAAAGTCATCAAAAGGCAGGCAGGCCATACGCCACCAAGGTCAGGGAAATGCACCAATGATTCTTCGATTCGTCCCCATTGAAATCGCAGGATTCCTTTTCCCTTTCCGAAAGGAAATGAAATTTCCTTTCGGGAAGGGAAAAGGAATCTTGCGAATCCCAAAAGAAAGGCTTACAAACACTCTGGAAAGGAGATAGGTTCAAATGAAATGCAATTGAAAAAGGCAGAAATCTGGAATATTCGTGTCTGAAAAAATAGGCTGTGAGGAAATCAGCTGCACTGCAAAGGACCAAAAGGTGGCAAAACTAAGCTCACAGATGTTGCAAAAGCAGGGGAAAAAGTCAAGGAGGAAGACACAACTTAGGGGGCAAGATATGAGGGACATGGCATGAATACTTAAAACAAAAAAAAAAAAAAAAAAAAAAAAAAAATCTTTCCCAAAGTCAAAGCCATCAAAATGCAGGCAGGCCATACGCCAGCAAGGGCTGGCACATGCAGCAAAGCTTGCCAAAATTGATCCCCACTGAAGGCCAAAACAGAAAAGAAGGACCTACAAACACGCTGGAAAGGAGACAACATCAAAGGAATTGCAATTGGAGGAGAAAAAAAGAAAATTTTGGAAATTAAGTGACTCTAAGAAAATGGCCTGGGTTTATAACAGGTGCAGTGCAAGGACCAAAAGGTGCCAAAACTAAGCTCACAGATGTTGCAAAAGCAGGGGAAAAAGTCAAGGAGGAAGACACCACTTAGGGGGCAAGATATGAGGGACATGGCATGAATATTTAAAACAAAAAAGAAAAAAAAAGAAAAAATCTTTCCCAAAGTCAAAGCCATCAAAATGCAGGCAGGCCATACGCCACCAAGGGCACGCACATGTAGAAAAGCTTGCCAAAATTGATCCACACTGAAGGCCAAAACAGAAAAGAAGGACCTACAAACATGCTGGAAAGGAGTCAACATCAAAGGAATTGCAATTGGAGGAGAAAAAAAGAAAATTTGGGAAATTTAGTGGCTCTAAGAAAATGGCCTGGGGTTTTATCAGGGGCATTGCAAAGGACCAAAAGGTGCCAAAACTAAGCTCACAGATGTTGCAAAATCAGGGGAAAAAGTCAAGGAGGAAGACACAACTTAGGGGGCAAGATATGAGGGACATGGCATGAACACTTCAGAAAACAACCAAAAAAAGAAAAAAATCTTTCCCAAAGTCAAAGCCTTCAAAAGGCATGGCCTGCCATCAAGTGCAGGGACATGCACCAAAGATTCCTCTATTTGTCCCCATTGAAATCGCAAGATTCCTTTTCCCTTCCCAAAAGGAAATGAAATTTCCTTTCGGGAAGAGAAAAGGAATCTTGCGAATCCCAAAAGAAAGGCTTACAAACACTCTGGAAAGGAGATAGGTTCAAATGAAATGCAATTGCAAAAAGCAGAAAATCGGGAATTTTAATCTCTACAAAAAATAGGCTGTGAGGAAATCAGCTGCATTGCAAAGGACCAAAAGGTGCCAAAACTAAGCTCACAGATGTTGCAAAAGCAGGGGAAAAAGTCAAGGAGGAAGACACAACTTAGGGGGCAAGATATGAGGGACATGGTATGAATACTTAAAATAATAAAAAAAAAAAAAGAAAAAATCATTAACAAAGTCAAAGCCATCAAAATGCAGGCAGGCCATACGCCAGCAAGGGCAGGCACATGCAGCAAAGCTTGCCAAAACTGATCCCCACTGAAGGCCAAAACCGAAAAGAAGGACCTACAAACACGCTGGAATGGAGACAACATCGAAGGAAATGCAATTGGAGGAGAAAAAATGAAAAATTGGGAAATTTAGTGACTCTAAGAAAATGGCCCAGGGTTTTATCAGGTGCAGTGCAAACGACCAAAAGATGCCAAAACTAAGCTCACAGATGTTGCAAAAGCAGGGGAAAAAGTCAAGGAGGAAGACACAACTTAGGGGGCAAGATATGAGGGACATGTCATGAATATTTTAAACAAAAAAAAATTAAAACAAGAAAAAATCTTTCCAAAAGACAAAGCCATCAAAATGCAGGCAGGCCATATGCCGCCAAGGGCAGGCACATGCAGCAAAGCTTGCCAAAATTGATCCCCACTGAAGGCCAAAACAGAAAAGAAGGACTTACAAACACGGTTTAATAGAGAAAACATCAAAGGAATTCAATTTCTATGAGAAAAAAAGAAAATTTGGGTAAGTTAGTGATTCTAAGAAAATGGCCTGGGTTTATATCAGGTGCAGTGCAAAGGACGAAAAGATGCCTAAACTAAGCTCACAGATGTTGCAAAAGCAGGGGAAAAAGTCAAGGAGGAAGACACAACTTAGGGGGCAAGATATGAGGGACATGGCATGAACACTTCAGAATACAACCAAAAAAAGAAAAAAATCTTTCCCAAAGTCAAAGACATCAAAAGGCATAGCCTGCCATCAAGTGCAGGGACATGCACCAAAATTCCTCTATTGGTCCCCATTGAAATCACAAGATTCCTTTTCCCTTCCCAAAAGGAAATGAAATTTCCTTTCGGGAAGGGAAAAGGAATCTTGCGAATCCCAAAAGAAAGGCTTACAAACACTCTGGAAAGGAGATAAGTTCAAATGAAATGCAATTGAAAAAAGCAGAAAATCGGGAATTTGAGTCTCTTCAAAAAACTGGCTGTGAGGAAATCAGCTGCATTGCAAAGGACCAAAAGGTGGCAAAACTAAGCTCACAGATGTTGCAAAAGCAGGGAAAAAGTCAAGGAGGAAGACACAACTTAGGGGGCAAGATATGAGGGACATGGCATGAATACTTAAAACAAAAAAAAAAAAAAAGAAAAAATCTATCCCAGAGTCAAAGCCATCAAAATGCAGGCAGGCCATACGCCAGGAAGTGCAGGCATATGCAGCAAAGCTTGCCAAAACTGATCCCCACTGAAGGCCAAAACAGAAAAGAAGGACCTACAAACACGCTGGAAAGGAGACAACATCAAAGGAATTGCAATTGGAGGAGAAAAAAAGAAAATTTGGGAAATTTAGTGACTCTAAGAAAGTGGCCTGGGGTTTTAGCAGGTGCAGTGCAAAGGACCAAAAGATGCCAAAACTAAGCTCACAGATGTTGCAAAAGCAGGGGAAAAAGTCAAGGAGGAAGACACAACTTAGGGGGCAAGATATGAGGGACATGGCATGAACACTTCAGAAAACAACCAAAAAAAGAAAAAAATATTTCCCAAAGTCAAAGCCATCAAAATGCAGGCAGGCCATACGCCCCGAAGGGCAGGCACATGCAGCAAAGCTTGCCAAAATTGATCCCCACTGAAGGCCAAAACAGAAAAGAAGGACCTACAAACACGCTGGAAAGGAGTCAACATCAAAGGAATTGCAATTGGAGGAGAAAAATGAAAATTTTGGAAATTAAGTGACTCTAAGAAAATGGCCTGGGTTTATAACAGGTGCAGTGCAAAGGACCAAAAGGTGACAAAACTAAACTCACAGATGTTGCAAAAGCAGGGGAAAAAGTCAAGGAGGAAGACACAACTTAGGGGGCAAGATATGAGGGACATGGCATGAATACTTAAAACAAAAAAGAAAAAAAAAAGAAAAAATCTTTCCCAAAGTCAAAGTCATCAAAATGCAGGCAGGCCATACGCCACCAAGGGCAGGCACATGCAGCAAAGATTCCTCTATTGGTCCCCATTGTAATCGCAGGATTCCTTTTCCCTTTCCGAAAGGAAATGTAATTTCCTTTCGGGAAGGGAAAAGGAATCTTGCGAATCCCAAAAGAAAGGCTTACAAACACTCTGGAAAGGAGATAGGTTCAAATGAAATGCAATTGAAAAAAGCAGAAAATCTGGAATATTCGTGTCTGAAAAAATAGGCTGTGAGGAAATGAGCTGCATTGCAAAGGACCAAAAGGTGGCAAAACTAAGCTCACAGATGTTGCAAAAGCAGGGGAAAAAGTCAAGGAGGAAGACACAACTTAGCGGCAAGATATGAGGGACATGGCATGAATACTTAAAACAAAAAAAAAAAAAAAAAAAAAAAATCTTTCCCAAAGTCAAAGCCATCAAAATGCAGGCAGGCCATACGCCAGCAAGTGCAGGCACATGCAGAAAATCTTGCCAAAACTGATCCCCACTGAAGGCCAAAAGAGAAAAGAAGGACCTACAAACACGCTGGAAAGGAGTCAACATCAAAGGAATTGCAATTGGAGGAGAAAAAAAGAAAATTTGGGAAATTTAATGACTCTTAGAAAGTGGCCTGGGGTTTTAGCAGGTGCAGTGCAAAGGACCAAAAGGTGGCAAAACTAAGCTCACAGATGTTGCAAAAGCAGGGGAAAAAGTCAAGGAGGAAGACACAACTTAGGGGGCAAGATATGAGGGACATGGCATGAAAACTTAAAATAATAAAAAAAAGAAAAAAGAAAAAATCTTTCCCAAAGTCAAAGCCATCAAAATGCAGGCAGGCCATACACCACCAAGGGCAGGCACATGCAGCAAAGCTTGCCAAAATTGATCCCCACTGAAGGCCAAAACCGAAAAGAAGGACCTATAAACACGCTGGAATGGAGACAACATCAAAGGATTTTCAATTGGAGGAGAAAAACAGAAAATTTTGGAAATTTAGTGACTCTAAGAAAATGGCCTGGGTTTATATCAGGTGCACTGTAAAGGACGAAAAGATGCCAAAACTAAGCTCACAGATGTTGCAAAAGCAGGGGAAAAAGTCAAGGAGGAAGACACAACTTAGGGGGCAAGATATGAGGGACATGGCATGAACACTTCAGAAAACAACCAAAAAAAGAAAAAAATCTTTCCCAAAGTCAAAGCCATCAAAATGCAGGCAGGCCATACGCCACCAGGGGCAGGCACATGCTGCAAAGCTTGCCAAAACTGATCCCCACTGAAGGCCAAAAGAGAAAAGAAGGACCTACAGACACGCTGGAAAGGAGTCAACATCAAAGTAATTGCAATTGGAGGAAAAAAAAAGAAAATTTGGGAAATTTAGTGACTCTAAGAATATGGCTTGGGCTTTATCTGGTGCATTGCAAAGGACCAAAAGGTGCCAAAACTAAGCTCACAAATGTTGCAAAAGCAGGGGAAAAAGTCAAGGAGGAAGACACAACTTAGGGGGCAAGATATGAGGGACATGGCATGAACACTTCAGAAAACAACCAAAAAAAGAAAAAAATCTTTCCCAAAGTCAAAGTCATCAAAAGGCATGGCCTGCCATCAAGGTCAGGGAAATGCACCAATGATTCTTCGATTCGTCCCCATTGAAATCACTAGATTTCTTTTCCCTTCCCAAAAGGAAATGAAATTTCCTTTCGGGAAGGGAAAAGGAATCTTGCGAATCCCAAAAGAAAGGCTTACAAACACTCTGGAAAGGAGATAGGTTCAAATGAAATGCAATTGGAAAAAGCAGAAAATCTGGAATTTTAGTCTCTTCAAAAAATAGGCTGTGAGGAAATCAGCTGCATTGCAAAGGACAAGAAGGTGCCAAAACTAAGCTCACAGATGTTGCAAAAGCAGGGGAAAAAGTCAAGGAGGAAGACAGAACTTAGGGGGCAAGATATGAGGGACATGGCATGAACACTTCAGAAAACAACCAAAAAAAGAAAAAAATCTTTCCCAAAGTCAAAGACATCAAAAGGCATAGCCTGCCATCAAGTGCAGGGACATGCACCAAAATTCCTCTATTGGTCCCCATTGAAATCGCAAGATTCCTTTTCCCTTCCCAAAAGGAAATGAAATTTCCTTTCGGGAAGGGAAAAGGAATCTTGCGAATCCCAAAAGAAAGGCTTACAAACACTCTGGAAAGGAGATAAGTTCAAATGAAATGCAATTGAAAAAAGCAGAAAATCGGGAATTTGTGTCTCTTCAAAAAACAGGCTGTGAGGAAATCAGCTGCATTGCAAAGGACCAAAAGGTGGCAAAACTAAGCTCACAGATGTTGCAAAAGCAGGGGAAAAAGTCAAGGAGGAAGACACAACTTAGGGGGCAAGATATGAGGGACATGGCATGAATACTTAAAACAAAAAAAAAAAAAAAGAAAAAATCTATCCCAGAGTCAAAGCCATCAAAATGCAGGCAGGCCATACGCCAGGAAGTGCAGGCACATGCAGCAAAGCTTGCCAAAACTGATCCCCACTGAAGGCCAAAACAGAAAAGAAGGACCTACAAACACTCTGGAAAGGAGATAGGTTCAAATGAAATGCAATTGGAAAAAGCAGAAAATCTGGAATTTTAGTCTCTTCAAAAAATAGGCTGTGAGGAAATCAGCTGCATTGCAAAGGACAAGAAGGTGCCAAAACTAAGCTCACAGATGTTGCAAAAGCAGGGGAAAAAGTCAAGGAGGAAGACACAACTTAGGGGGCAAGATATGAGGGACATGGCATGAATACTTAAAACAAAAAAAAAAAAAAAAAAGAAAAAATCTTTCCCAAAGACAAAGCCATCAAAATGCAGGCAGGCCATATGCCGCCAAGTACAGGCACATGCAGCAAAGCTTGCCAAAATTGATCCCCACTGAAGGCCAAAACAGAAAAGAAGGACCTACAAACACGCTTTAATAGAGAAAACATGAAAGGAATTCAATTTCTATGAGAAAAAAAGAAAATTTGGGTAAGTTAGTGATTCTTAGAAAATGGCCTGTGTTTATATCAGGTGCAGTGCAAAGGACGAAAAGATGCCTAAACTAAGCTCACAGATGTTGCAAAAGCAGGGGAAAAAGTGAAGGAGGAAGACACAACTTAGGGGGCAAGATATGAGGGACATGGCATGAACACTTCAGAAAACAACCAAAAAAAGAAAAAATCTTTCCCAAAGACAAAGCCATCAAAATGCAGGCACGCCATACGCCAGCAAGGGCAGGCACATGCAGCAAAGCTTGCCAAAATTGATCCCCACTGAAGGCCAAAACAGAAAAGAAGGACCTACAAACACGCTGGAAAGGAGACAACATCAAAGGAATTGCAATTGGAGGAGAAAAAAAGAAAATTTTGGAAATTAAGTGATTCTAAGAAAATGGCCTGGGTTTAAACCAGGTGCAGTGCAAGGACCAAAAGGTCCCAAAACTAAGCTCACAGATGTTGCAAAAGCAGGGGAAAAAGTCAAGGAGGAAGACACAACTTAGGGGGCGAGATATGAGGGACATGGCATGAATATTTAAAACAAGAAAGAAAAAAAAAAGAAAAAATCTTTCCCAAAGTCAAAGCCATCAAAATGCAGGCAGGCCATACGCCACCAAGGGCAGGCACATGCAGCAAAGATTCCTCTATTGGTCCCCATTGAAATCGCAGGATTCCTTTTCCCTTTCCGAAAGGAAATGAAATTTCCTTTCGGGAAGGGAAAAGGAATGTTGCGAATCCCAAAAGAAAGGCTTACAAACACTCTGGAAAGGAGATAGGTTCAAATGAAATGCAATTGAAAAAGGCAGAAAATCGGGTATTTTAGTCTCTACAAAAAAAAGGCTGTGAGGAAATCAGCTGCATTGCAAAGGACCAAAAGATGCCAAAACTAAGCTCACAGATGTTGCAAAAGCATGGGAAAAAGTCAAGGAGGAAGACACAACTTAGGGGGCAAGATATGAGGGACATGGCATGAATACTTAAAACAAAAAAAAAAAAAGAAAGAAAAAATCTTTCCCAAAGTCAAAGCCATCAAAATGCAGGCAGGCCATACGCCACCAAGTACAGGCACATGCAGCAAAGCTTGCCAAAATTGATCCCCACTGAAGGCCAAAACAGAAAAGAAGGACCTACAAACACGCTGGAATGGAGACAACATCAAAGGAATTGCAATTGGAGGAGAAAAAAAGAAAATTTGGGAAATTTAGTGACTCTAAGAAAATGGCCTGGGGTTTCATCAGGTGCAGTGCAAAGGACCAAAAGATGCCAAAACTAAGCTCACAGATGTTGCAAAAGCATGGGAAAAAGTCAAGGAGGAAGACACAACTTAGGGGGCAAGATATGAGGGATATGGCATGAATATTTAAAACAAAAAAGAAAAAAAAAAGAAAAAATCTTTCCCAAAGTCAAAGCCATCAAAATGCAGGCAGGCCATACGCCACCAAGGGCAGGCACATGCAGCAAAGATTCCTCTATTGGTCCCCATTGAAATCGCAGGATTCCTTTTCCCTTTCTGAAAGGAAATGAAATTTCCTTTCGGAAAGGGAAAAGGAATCTTGCGAATCCCAAAAGAAAGGCTTACAAACACTCTGGAAAGGAGATAGGTTCAAATGAAATGCAATTGAAAAAAGCAGAAAATCGGGAATTTGAGTCTCTTCAAAAAACAGGCTGTGAGGAAATCAGCTGCATTGCAAAGGACCAAAAGGTGCCAAAACTAAGCTCACAGATGTTGCAAAAGCAGGGGAAAAAGTCAAGGAGGAAGACACAACTTAGGGGGCAAGATATGAGGGACATGGCATGAACACTTCAGAAAACAACCAAAAAAAGAAAAATATCTTTCCCAAAGTCAAAGCCATCAAAATGCAGGCACGCCATACGCCAGCAAGGGCAGGCACATGCAGCAAAGCTTGCCAAAATTGATCCCCACTGAAGGCCAAAACAGAAAAGAAGGACCTACAAACACGCTGGAAAGGAGACAACATCAAAGGAATTGCAATTGGAGGAGAAAAAAAGAAAATTTTGGAAATTAAGTGATTCTAAGAAAATGGCCTGGGTTTAAACCAGGTGCAGTGCAAGGACCAAAAGGTCCCAAAACTAAGCTCACAGATGTTGCAAAAGCAGGGGAAAAAGTCAAGGAGGAAGACACAACTTAGGGGGCAAGATATGAGGGACATGGCATGAATATTTAAAACAAAAAAGAAAAAAAAAAGAAAAAATCTTTCCCAAAGTCAAAGCCATCAAAATGCAGGCAGGCCATACGCCACCAAGGGCAGGCACATGCAGCAAAGATTCCTCTATTGGTCCCCATTGAAATCGCAGGATTCCTTTTCCCTTTCCGAAAGGAAATGAAATTTCCTTTCGGGAAGGGAAAAGGAATCTTGCGAATCCCAAAAGAAAGGCTTACAAACACTCTGGAAAGGAGATAGGTTCAAATGAATTGCAATTGAAAAAGGCAGAAAATCGGGTATTTTAGTCTCTACAAAAAAAAGGCTGTGAGGAAATCAGCTGCATTGCAAAGGACCAAAAGATGCCAAAACTAAGCTCACAGATGTTGCAAAAGCATGGGAAAAAGTCAAGGAGGAAGACACAACTTAGGGGGCAAGATATGAGGGACATGGCATGAATACTTAAAACAAAAAAAAAAAAAAAAAAGAAAAAATCTTTCCCAAAGTCAAAGCCATCAAAATGCAGGCAGGCCATACGCCACCAAGTACAGGCACATGCAGCAAAGCTTGCCAAAATTGATCCCCACTGAAGGCCAAAACAGAAAAGAAGGACCTACAAACACGCTGGAATGGAGACAACATCAAAGGAATTGCAATTGGAGGAGAAAAAAAGAAAATTTGGGAAATTTAGTGACTCTAAGAAAATGGCCTGGGGTTTCATCAGGTGCAGTGCAAAAGACCAAAAGATGCCAAAACTAAGCTCACAGATGTTGCAAAAGCATGGGAAAAAGTCAAGGAGGAAGACACAACTTAGGGGGCAAGATATGAGGGATATGGCATGAATATTTAAAACAAAAAAGAAAAAAAAAAGAAAAAATCTTTCCCAAAGTCAAAGCCATCAAAATGCAGGCAGGCCATACGCCACCAAGGGCAGGCACATGCAGCAAAGATTCCTCTATTGGTCCCCATTGAAATCGCAGGATTCCTTTTCCCTTTTCGAAAGGAAATGAAATTTCCTTTCGGGAAGGGAAAAGGAATGTTGCGAATCCCAAAAGAAAGGCTTACAAACACTCTGGAAAGGAGATAGGTTCAAATGAAATGCAATTGAAAAAGGCAGAAAATCGGGTATTTTAGTCTCTACAAAAAAAAGGCTGTGAGGAAATCAGCTGCATTGCAAAGGACGTAAAGATGCCAAAACTAAGCTCACAGATGTTGCAAAAGCAGGGGAAAAAGTCAAGGAGGAAGACACAACTTAGGGGGCAAGATATGAGGGACATGGCATGAATACTTAAAACAAAAAAAAAAAAAAAAGAAAAAATCTTTCCCAAAGTCAAAGCCATCAAAATGCAGGCAGGCCATACGCCACCAAGTACAGGCACATGCAGCAAAGCTTGCCAAAATTGATCCCCACTGAAGGCCAAAACAGAAAAGAAGGACCTACAAACACGCTGGAATGGAGACAACATCAAAGGAATTGCAATTGGAGGAGAAAAAAAGAAAATTTGGGAAATTTAGTGACTCTAAGAAAATGGCCTGGGGTTTCATCAGGTGCAGTGCAAAGGACCAAAAGATGCCAAAACTAAGCTCACAGATGTTGCAAAAGCATGGGAAAAAGTCAAGGAGGAAGACACAACTTAGGGGGCAAGATATGAGGGACATGGCATGAACACTTCAGAAAACAACCAAAGAAAGAAAAAAATCATTACAAAAGTCAAAGCCATCAAAAGGCATGGCCAGCCATCAAAAGGCATGGCCTGCCATTAAGTGCAGGGACATGCATCAAAGATTCCTCTATTTGTCCCCATTGAAATTGCACGATTCCTTTTCCCTTTCCGAAAGGAAATGAAATTTCCTTTCGGGAAGGGAAAAGGAATCTTGCGAATCCCAAAAGAAAGGCTTACGAACACTCTGGAAAGGAGATAGGTTCAAATGAAATGCAATTGAAAAAAGCAGAAAATCGGGAATTTTAATCTCTACAAAAAATAGGCTGTGAGGAAATCAGCTGCATTGCAAAGGACCAAAAGGTGCCAAAACTAAGCTCACAGATGTTGCAAAAGCAGGGGAAAAAGTCAAGGAGGAAGACACAACTTAGGGGGCAAGATATGAGGGACATGGTATGAATACTTAAAATAATAAAAAAAAAAAAAGAAAAAATCATTAACAAAGTCAAAGCCATCAAAATGCAGGCAGGCCATACACCACCAAGGGCAGGCACATGCAGCAAAGCTTGCCAAAACTGATCCCCACTGAAGGCCAAAACCGAAAAGAAGGACCTACAAACACGCTGGAATGGAGACAACATCGAAGGAAATGCAATTGGAGGAGAAAAAATGAAAAATTGGGAAATTTAGTGACTCTAAGAAAATGGCCCGGGGTTTTATCAGGTGCAGTGCAAAGGACCAAAAGATGCCAAAACTAAGCTCACAGATGTTGCAAAAGCAGGGGAAAAAGTCAAGGAGGAAGACACAACTTAGGGGGCAAGATATGAGGGACATGTCATGAATATTTTAAACAAAAAAAAATTAAAACAAGAAAAAATCTTTCCAAAAGACAAAGCCATCAAAATGCAGGCAGGCCATATGCCGCCAAGTACAGGCACATGCAGCAAAGCTTGCCAAAATTGATCCCCACTGAAGGCCAAAACAGAAAAGAAGGACTTACAAACACGGTTTAATAGAGAAAACATCAAAGGAATTCAATTTCTATGAGAAAAAAAGAAAATTTGGGTAAGTTAGTGATTCTAAGAAAATGGCCTGGGTTTATATCAGGTGCAGTGGAAAGGACGAAAAGATGCCTAAACTAAGCTCACAGATGTTGCAAAAGCAGGGGAAAAAGTCAAGGAGGAAGACACAACTTAGGGGGCAAGATATGAGGGACATGGCATGAACACTTCAGAAAACAACCAAAAAAAGAAAAAAATCTTTCCCAAAGTCAAAGACATCAAAAGGCATAGCCTGCCATCAAGTGCAGGGACATGCACCAAAATTCCTCTATTGGTCCCCATTGAAATCGCAAGATTCCTTTTCCCTTCCCAAAAGGAAATGAAATTTCCTTTCGGGAAGGGAAAAGGAATCTTGCGAATCCCAAAAGAAAGGCTTACAAACACTCTGGAAAGGAGATAAGTTCAAATGAAATGCAATTGAAAAAAAGCAGAAAATCGGGAATTTGAGTCTCTTCAAAAAACAGGCTGTGAGGAAATCAGCTGCATTGCAAAGGACCAAAAGTTGGCAAAACTAAGCTCACAGATGTTGCAAAAGCAGGGAAAAAGTCAAGGAGGAAGACACAACTTAGGGGGCAAGATATGAGGGACATGGCATGAATACTTAAAACAAAAAAAAAAAAAAAGAAAAAATCTATCCCAGAGTCAAAGCCATCAAAATGCAGGCAGGCCATACGCCAGGAAGTGCAGGCACATGCAGCAAAGCTTGCCAAAACTGATCCCCACTGAAGGCCAAAACAGAAAAGAAGGACCTACAAACACGCTGGAAAGGAGACAACATCAAAGGAATTGCAATTGGAGGAGAAAAAAAGAAAATTTGGGAAATTTAGTGACTCTAAGAAAGTGGCCTGGGGTTTTAGCAGGTGCAGTGCAAAGGACCAAAAGGTGCCAAAACTAAGCTCACAGATGTTGCAAAAGCAGGGGAAAAAGTCAAGGAGGAAGACACAACTTAGGGGGCAAGATATGAGGGACATGGCATGAACACTTCAGAAAACAACCAAAAAAAGAAAAAAATATTTCCCAAAGTCAAAGCCATCAAAATGCAGGCAGGCCATACGCCAGCAAGGGCAGGCACATGCAGCAAAGCTTGCCAAAATTGATCCCCACTGAAGGCCAAAACAGAAAAGAAGGACCTACAAACACGCTGGAAAGGAGTCAACATCAAAGGAATTGCAATTGGAGGAGAAAAATGAAAATTTTGGAAATTAAGTGACTCTAAGAAAATGGCCTGGGTTTATAACAGGTGCAGTGCAAAGGACCAAAAGGTGACAAAACTAAGCTCACAGATGTTGCAAAAGCAGGGGAAAAAGTCAAGGAGGAAGACACAACTTAGGGGGCAAGATATGAGGGACATGGCATGAATACTTAAAACAAAAAAGAAATAAAAAAGAAAAAATCTTTCCCAAAGTCAAAGTCATCAAAAGGCAGGCAGGCCATACGCCACCAAGGGCAGGCACATGCAGCAAAGATTCCTCTATTGGTCCCCATTGTAATCGCAGGATTCCTTTTCCCTTTCCGAAAGGAAATGTAATTTCCTTTCGGGAAGGGAAAAGGAATCTTGCGAATCCCAAAAGAAAGGCTTACAAACACTCTGGAAAGGAGATAGGTTCAAATGAAATGCAATTGAAAAAAGCAGAAAATCTGGAATATTCGTGTCTAAAAAAATAGGCTGTGAGGAAATCAGCTGCATTGCAAAGGACCAAAAGGTGGCAAAACTAAGCTCACAGATGTTGCAAAAGCAGGGGAAAAAGTCAAGGAGGAAGACACAACTTAGGGGGCAAGATATGAGGGACATGGCATGAATACTTAAAACAAAAAAAAAAAAAAAAAAAAAAAAAAATCTTTCCCAAAGTCAAAGCCATCAAAATGCAGGCAGGCCATACGCCAGCAAGTGCAGGCACATGCAGAAAAGCTTGCCAAAACTGATCCCCACTGAAGGCCAAAACAGAAAAGAAGGACCTACAAACACGCTGGAAAGGAGTCAACATCAAAGGAATTGCAATTGGAGGAGAAAAAAAGAAAATTTGGGAAATTTAATGACTCTTAGAAAGTGGCCTGGGGTTTTAGCAGGTGCAGTGCAAAGGACCAAAAGGTGGCAAAACTAAGCTCACAGATGTTGCAAAAGCAGGGGAAAAAGTCAAGGAGGAAGACACAACTTAGGGGGCAAGATATGAGGGACATGGCATGAAAACTTAAAATAATAAAAAAAAGAAAAAAGAAAAAATCTTTCCCAAAGTCAAAGCCATCAAAATGCAGGCAGGCCATACACCACCAAGGGCAGGCACATGCAGCAAAGCTTGCCAAAATTGATCCCCACTGAAGGCCAAAACCGAAAAGAAGGACCTATAAACACGCTGGAATGGAGACAACATCAAAGGATTTTCAATTGGAGGAGAAAAAAAGAAAATTTTGGAAATTTAGTGACTCTAAGAAAATGGCCTGGGTTTATATCAGGTGCACTGTAAAGGACGAAAAGATGCCAAAACTAAGCTCACAGATGTTGCAAAAGCAGGGGAAAAAGTCAAGGAGGAAGACACAACTTAGGGGGCAAGATATGAGGGACATGGCATGAACACTTCAGAAAACAACCAAAAAAAGAAAAAAATCTTTCCCAAAGTCAAAGCCATCAAAATGCAGGCAGGCCATACGCCACCAGGGGCAGGCACATGCTGCAAAGCTTGCCAAAACTGATCCCCACTGAAGGCCAAAAGAGAAAAGAAGGACCTACAGACACGCTGGAAAGGAGTCAACATCAAAGTAATTGCAATTGGAGGAAAAAAAAAGAAAATTTGGGAAATTTAGTGACTCTAAGAATATGGCTTGGGCTTTATCTGGTGCATTGCAAAGGACCAAAAGGTGCCAAAACTAAGCTCACAAATGTTGCAAAAGCAGGGGAAAAAGTCAAGGAGGAAGACACAACTTAGGGGGCAAGATATGAGGGACATGGCATGAACACTTCAGAAAACAACCAAAAAAAGAAAAAAATCTTTCCCAATGTCAAAGTCATCAAAAGGCATGGCCTGCCATCAAGGTCAGGGAAATGCACCAATGATTCTTCGATTCGTCCCCATTGAAATCACTAGATTTCTTTTCCCTTCCCGAAAGGAAATGAAATTTCCTTTCGGGAAGGGAAAAGGAATCTTGCGAATCCCAAAAGAAAGGCTTACAAACACTCTGGAAAGGAGATAGGTTCAAATGAAATGCAATTGGAAAAAGCAGAAAATCTGGAATTTTAGTCTCTTCAAAAAATAGGCTGTGAGGAAATCAGCTGCATTGCAAAGGACAAGAAGGTGCCAAAACTAAGCTCACAGATGTTGCAAAAGCAGGGGAAAAAGTCAAGGAGGAAGACACAACTTAGGGGGCAAGATATGAGGGACATGGCATGAACACTTCAGAAAACAACCAAAAAAAGAAAAATATCTTTCCCAAAGTCAAAGCCATCAAAATGCAGGCAGGCCATACGCCAGCAAGGGCAGGCACATGCAGCAAAGCTTGCCAAAATTGATCCCCACTGAAGGCCAAAACAGAAAAGAAGGACCTACAAACACGCTGGAAAGGAGACAACATCAAAGGAATTGCAATTGGAGGAGAAAAAAAGAAAATTTTGGAAATTAAGTGATTCTAAGAAAATGGCCTGGGTTTAAACCAGGTGCAGTGCAAGGACCAAAAGGTCCCAAAACTAAGCTCACAGATGTTGCAAAAGCAGGGGAAAAAGTCAAGGAGGAAGACACAACTTAGGGGGCAAGATATGAGGGACATGGCATGAATATTTAAAACAAAAAAGAAAAAAAAAAGAAAAAATCTTTCCCAAAGTCAAAGCCATCAAAATGCAGGCAGGCCATACGCCACCAAGGGCAGGCACATGCAGCAAAGATTCCTCTATTGGTCCCCATTGAAATCGCAGGATTCCTTTTCCCTTTCCGAAAGGAAATGAAATTTCCTTTCGGGAAGGGAAAAGGAATCTTGCGAATCCCAAAAGAAAGGCTTACAAACACTCTGGAAAGGAGATAGGTTCAAATGAAATGCAATTGAAAAAGGCAGAAAATCGGGTATTTTAGTCTCTACAAAAAAAAGGCTGTGAGGAAATCAGCTGCATTGCAAAGGACCAAAAGATGCCAAAACTAAGCTCACAGATGTTGCAAAAGCATGGGAAAAAGTCAAGGAGGAAGACACAACTTAGGGGGCAAGATATGAGTGACATGGCATGAATACTTAAAACAAAAAAAAAAAAAAAAAGAAAAAATCTTTCCCAAAGTCAAAGCCATCAAAATGCAGGCAGGCCATACGCCACCAAGTACAGGCACATGCAGCAAAGCTTGCCAAAATTGATCCCCACTGAAGGCCAAAACAGAAAAGAAGGACCTAAAAACACGCTGGAATGGAGACAACATCAAAGGAATTGCAATTGGAGGAGAAAAAAAGAAAATTTGGGAAATTTAGTGACTCTAAGAAAATGGCCTGGGGTTTCATCAGGTGCAGTGCAAAGGACCAAAAGATGCCAAAACTAAGCTCACAGATGTTGCAAAAGCATGGGAAAAAGTCAAGGAGGAAGACACAACTTAGTGGGCAAGATATGAGGGATATGGCATGAATATTTAAAACAAAAAAGAAAAAAAAAAGAAAAAATCTTTCCCAAAGTCAAAGCCATCAAAATGCAGGCAGGCCATACGCCACCAAGGGCAGGCACATGCAGCAAAGATTCCTCTATTGGTCCCCATTGACATCGCAGGATTCCTTTTCCCTTTCCGAAAGGAAATGAAATTTCCTTTCGGGAAGGGAAAAGGAATCTTGCGAATCCCAAAAGAAAGGCTTACAAACACTCTGGAAAGGAGATAGGTTCAAATGAAATGCAATTGAAAAAGGCAGAAAATCGGGTATTTTAGTCTCTACAAAAAAAAGGCTGTGAGGAAATCAGCTGCATTGCAAAGGACGTAAAGATGCCAAAACTAAGCTCACAGATGTTGCAAAAGCAGGGGAAAAAGTCAAGGAGGAAGACACAACTTAGGGGGCAAGATATGAGGGACATGGCATGAATACTTAAAACAAAAAAAAAAAAAAAAAGAAAAAATCTTTCCCAAAGTCAAAGCCATCAAAATGCAGGCAGGCCATACGCCACCAAGTACAGGCACATGCAGCAAAGCTTGCCAAAATTGATCCCCACTGAAGGCCAAAACAGAAAAGAAGGACCTACAAACACGCTGGAATGGAGACAACATCAAAGGAATTGCAATTGGAGGAGAAAAAAAGAAAATTTGGGAAATTTAGTGACTCTAAGAAAATGGCCTGGGGTTTCATCAGGTGCAGTGCAAAGGACCAAAAGATGCCAAAACTAAGCTCACAGATGTTGCAAAAGCATGGGAAAAAGTCAAGGAGGAAGACACAACTTAGGGGGCAAGATATGAGGGACATGGCATGAACACTTCAGAAAACAACCAAAGAAAGAAAAAAATCATTACAAAAGTCAAAGCCATCAAAAGGCATGGCCTGCCATCAAAAGGCATGGCCTGCCATTAAGTGCAGGGACATGCATCAAAGATTCCTCTATTTGTCCCCATTGAAATTGCACGATTCCTTTTCCCTTTCCGAAAGGAAATGAAATTTCCTTTCGGGAAGGGAAAAGGAATCTTGCGAATCCCAAAAGAAAGGCTTACAAACACTCTGGAAAGGAGATAGGTTCAAATGAAATGCAATTGAAAAAAGCAGAAAATCGGGAATTTTAATCTCTACAAAAAATAGGCTGTGAGGAAATCAGCTGCATTGCAAAGGACCAAAAGGTGCCAAAACTAAGCTCACAGATGTTGCAAAAGCAGGGGAAAAAGTCAAGGAGGAAGACACAACTTAGGGGGCAAGATATGAGGGACATGGTATGAATACTTAAAATAATAAAAAAAAAAAAAGAAAAAATCATTAACAAAGTCAAAGCCATCAAAATGCAGGCAGGCCATACACCACCAAGGGCAGGCACATGCAGCAAAGCTTGCCAAAACTGATCCCCACTGAAGGCCAAAACCGAAAAGAAGGACCTACAAACACGCTGGAATGGAGACAACATCGAAGGAAATGCAATTGGAGGAGAAAAAATGAAAAATTGGGAAATTTAGTGACTCTAAGAAAATGGCCTGGGGTTTTATCAGGTGCAGTGCAAAGGACCAAAAGATGCCAAAACTAAGCTCACAGATGTTGCAAAAGCAGGGGAAAAAGTCAAGGAGGAAGACACAACTTAGGGGGCAAGATATGAGCGACATGTCATGAATATTTTAAACAAAAAAAAATTAAAACAAGAAAAAATCTTTCCAAAAGACAAAGCCATCAAAATGCAGGCAGGCCATATGCCGCCAAGTACAGGCACATGCAGCAAAGCTTGCCAAAATTGATCCCCACTGAAGGCCAAAACAGAAAAGAAGGACTTACAAACACGGTTTAATAGAGAAAACATCAAAGGAATTCAATTTCTATGAGAAAAAAAGAAAATTTGGGTAAGTTAGTGATTCTAAGAAAATGGCCTGGGTTTATATCAGGTGCAGTGGAAAGGACGAAAAGATGCCTAAACTAAGCTCACAGATGTTGCAAAAGCAGGGGAAAAAGTCAAGGAGGAAGACACAACTTAGGGGGCAAGATATGAGGGACATGGCATGAACACTTCAGAAAACAACCAAAAAAAGAAAAAAATCTTTCCCAAAGTCAAAGACATCAAAAGGCATAGCCTGCCATCAAGTGCAGGGACATGCACCAAAATTCCTCTATTGGTCCCCATTGAAATCGCAAGATTCCTTTTCCCTTCCCAAAAGGAAATGAAATTTCCTTTCGGGAAGGGAAAAGGAATCTTGCGAATCCCAAAAGAAAGGCTTACAAACACTCTGGAAAGGAGATAAGTTCAAATGAAATGCAATTGAAAAAAGCAGAAAATCGGGAATTTGAGTCTCTTCAAAAAACAGGCTGTGAGGAAATCAGCTGCATTGCAAAGGACCAAAAGGTGGCAAAACTAAGCTCACAGATGTTGCAAAAGCAGGGAAAAAGTCAAGGAGGAAGACACAACTTAGGGGGCAAGATATGAGGGACATGGCATGAATACTTAAAACAAAAAAAAAAAAAAAAGAAAAAATCTATCCCAGAGTCAAAGCCATCAAAATGCAGGCAGGCCATACGCCAGGAAGTGCAGGCACATGCAGCAAAGCTTGCCAAAACTGATCCCCACTGAAGGCCAAAACAGAAAAGAAGGACCTACAAACACGCTGGAAAGGAGACAACATCAAAGGAATTGCAATTGGAGGAGAAAAAAAGAAAATTTGGGAAATTTAGTGACTCTAAGAAAGTGGCCTGGGGTTTTAGCAGGTGCAGTGCAAAGGACCAAAAGGTGCCAAAACTAAGCTCACAGATGTTGCAAAAGCAGGGGAAAAAGTCAAGGAGGAAGACACAACTTAGGGGGCAAGATATGAGGGACATGGCATGAACACTTCAGAAAACAACCAAAAAAAGAAAAAAATATTTCCCAAAGTCAAAGCCATCAAAATGCAGGCAGGCCATACGCCAGCAAGGGCAGGCACATGCAGCAAAGCTTGCCAAAATTGATCCCCACTGAAGGCCAAAACAGAAAAGAAGGACCTACAAACACGCTGGAAAGGAGTCAACATCAAAGGAATTGCAATTGGAGGAGAAAAATGAAAATTTTGGAAATTAAGTGACTCTAAGAAAATGGCCTGGGTTTATAACAGGTGCAGTGCAAAGGACCAAAAGGTGACAAAACTAAGCTCACAGATGTTGCAAAAGCAGGGGAAAAAGTCAAGGAGGAAGACACAACTTAGGGGGCAAGATATGAGGGACATGGCATGAATACTTAAAACAAAAAAGAAAAAAAAAAGAAAAAATCTTTCCCAAAGTCAAAGTCATCAAAAGGCAGGCAGGCCATACGCCACCAAGGGCAGGCACATGCAGCAAAGATTCCTCTATTGGTCCCCATTGTAATCGCAGGATTCCTTTTCCCTTTCCGAAAGGAAATGTAATTTCCTTTCGGGAAGGGAAAAGGAATCTTGCGAATCCCAAAAGAAAGGCTTACAAACACTCTGGAAAGGAGATAGGTTCAAATGAAATGCTACTGAAAAAAGCAGAAAATCTGGAATATTCGTGTCTAAAAAGATAGGCTGTGAGGAAATCAGCTGCATTGCAAAGGACCAAAAGGTGGCAAAACTAAGCTCACAGATGTTGCAAAAGCAGGGGAAAAAGTCAAGGAGGAAGACACAACTTAGGGGGCAAGATATGAGGGACATGGCATGAATACTTAAAACAAAAAAAAAAAAAAAAAAAAGAAATCTTTCCCAAAGTCAAAGCCATCAAAATGCAGGCAGGCCATACGCCAGCAAGTGCAGGCACATGCAGAAAATCTTGCCAAAACTGATCCCCACTGAAGGCCAAAAGAGAAAAGAAGGACCTACAAACACGCTGGAAAGGAGTCAACATCAAAGGAATTGCAATTGGAGGAGAAAAAAAGAAAATTTGGGAAATTTAATGACTCTTAGAAAGTGGCCTGGGGTTTTAGCAGGTGCAGTGCAAAGGACCAAAAGGTGGAAAAACTAAGCTCACAGATGTTGCAAAAGCAGGGGAAAAAGTCAAGGAGGAAGACACAACTTAGGGGGCAAGATATGAGGGACATGGCATGAATACTTCAAACAAAAAAAAAAAAAAAAACAGGAAAAAATCATTCCAAAAGTCAAAGCCATCAAAATGCAGGCAGGCCATACACCACCAAGGGCAGGCACATGCAGCAAAGCTTGCCATAATTGATCCCCACTGAAGGCCAAAACAGGAAAATAAGGAGCTACAAACACGCTGGAATGGAGACAACATCAATGGAATTGCAATTGGAGGAGAAAAAAAGAAAATTTTGGAAATTTAGTGACTTTTAGAAAATGGCCTGGGGTTTTATAAGGTGCAGTGCTAAGGACGAAAAGATGCCAAAACTAAGCTCACAGATGTTGCAAAAGCAGGGGAAAAAGTCAAGGAGGAAGACACAACTTAGGGAGCAAGATATGAGGGACATGGCATGAATACTTAAAACCAAAAAAAAAAAAAAAAAAAGAAAAAATCTTTCCCAAAGTCAAAGCCATCAAAATGCAGGCAGACCATACGCCACCAAGGCCAGGCACATGCAGCAAAGCTTGCCAACATTGATCCCCACTGAAGGCCAAAACAGAAAAGACGGACCTACAAACATGCTGGAAAGGAGTCAACATCAAAGGAATTGCAATTGGAGGAGAAAAAAAGAAAATTTGGGTAATTTAGTGACTCTAAGAAAATGGCCTGCATTTATATCAGGTGCAATGCAAATGACCAAAAGATGCAAAAACTAAGCTCACAGATGTTGCAAAAGCAGGGGAAAAAGTCAAGGAGGAAGACACAACTTAGGGGGCAAGATATGAGGGACATGGCATGAAAACTTAAAATAATAAAAAAAAGAAAAAAGAAAAAATCTTTCCCCAAAGTCAAAGCCATCAAAATGCAGGCAGGCCATACACCACCAAGGGCAGGCACATGCAGCAAAGCTTGCCAAAATTGATCCCCACTGAAGGCCAAAACCGAAAAGAAGGACCTATAAACACGCTGGAATGGAGACAACATCAAAGGATTTTCAATTGGAGGAGAAAAAAAAGAAAATTTTGGAAATTTAGTGACTCTAAGAAAATGGCCTGGGTTTATATCAGGTGCACTGTAAAGGACGAAAAGATGCCAAAACTAAGCTCACAGATGTTGCAAAAGCAGGGGAAAAAGTCAAGGAGGAAGACACAACTTAGGGGGCAAGATATGAGGGACATGGCATGAACACTTCAGAAAACAACCAAAAAAAGAAAAAAATCTTTCCCAAAGTCAAAGCCATCAAAATGCAGGCAGGCCATACGCCACCAGGGGCAGGCACATGCTGCAAAGCTTGCCAAAACTGATCCCCACTGAAGGCCAAAAGAGAAAAGAAGGACCTACAGACACGCTGGAAAGGAGTCAACATCAAAGTAATTGCAATTGGAGGAAAAAAAAAAGAAAATTTGGGAAATTTAGTGACTCTAAGAATATGGCTTGGGCTTTATCTGGTGCATTGCAAAGGACCAAAAGGTGCCAAAAACTAAGCTCACAAATGTTGCAAAAGCAGGGGAAAAAGTCAAGGAGGAAGACACAACTTAGGGGGGCAAGATATGAGGGGACATGGCATGAACACTTCAGAAAACAACCAACAAAAGAAAAAAATCTTTCCCAATGTCAAAGTCATCAAAAGGCATGGCCTGCCATCAAGGTCAGGGAAATGCACCAATGATTCTTCGATTCGTCCCCATTGAAATCACTAGATTTCTTTTCCCTTCCCGAAAGGAAATGAAATTTCCTTTCGGGAAGGGGAAAAGGAATCTTGCGAATCCCAAAAGAAAGGCTTACAAACACTCTGGAAAGGAGATAGGTTCAAATGAAATGCAATTGGAAAAAGCAGAAAATCTGGAATTTTAGTCTCTTCAAAAAATAGGCTGTGAGGAAATCAGCTGCATTGCAAAGTACAAGAAGGTGCCAAAACTAAGCTCACAGATGTTGCAAAAGCAGGGGAAAAAGTCAAGGAGGAAGACACAACTTAGGGGGCAAGATATGAGGGGACATGGCATGAACACTTCAGAAAACAACCAAAAAAAGAAAAATATCTTTCCCAAAGTCAAAGCCATCAAAATGCAGGCAGGCCATACGCCAGCAAGGGCAGGCACATGCAGCAAAGCTTGCCAAAATTGATCCCCACTGAAGGCCAAAACAGAAAAGAAGGACCTACAAACACGCTGGAAAGGAGACAACATCAAAGGAATTGCAATTGGAGGAGAAAAAAAGAAAATTTTGGAAATTAAGTGATTCTAAGAAAATGGCCTGGGTTTAAACCAGGTGCAGTGCAAGGACCAAAAGGTCCCAAAACTAAGCTCACAGATGTTGCAAAAGCAGGGGAAAAAGTCAAGGAGGAAGACACAACTTAGGGGGCAAGATATGAGGGACATGGCATGAATATTTAAAACAAAAAAGAAAAAAAAAAGAAAAAATCTTTCCCAAAGTCAAAGCCATCAAAATGCAGGCAGGCCATACGCCACCAAGGGCAGGCACATGCAGCAAAGATTCCTCTATTGGTCCCCATTGAAATCGCAGGATTCCTTTTCCCTTTCCGAAAGGAAATGAAATTTCCTTTCGGGAAGGGAAAAGGAATCTTGCGAATCCCAAAAGAAAGGCTTACAAACACTCTGGAAAGGAGATAGGTTCAAATGAAATGCAATTGAAAAAGGCAGAAAATCGGGTATTTTAGTCTCTACAAAAAAAAGGCTGTGAGGAAATCAGCTGCATTGCAAAGGACCAAAAGATGCCAAAACTAAGCTCACAGATGTTGCAAAAGCATGGGAAAAAGTCAAGGAGGAAGACACAACTTAGGGGGCAAGATATGAGGGACATGGCATGAATACTTAAAACAAAAAAAAAAAAAAAAAAGAAAAAATCTTTCCCAAAGTCAAAGCCATCAAAATGCAGGCAGGCCATACGCCACCAAGTACAGGCACATGCAGCAAAGCTTGCCAAAATTGATCCCCACTGAAGGCCAAAACAGAAAAGAAGGACCTACAAACACGCTGGAATGGAGACAACATCAAAAGAATTGCAATTGGAGGAGAAAAAAAGAAAATTTGGGAAATTTAGTGACTCTAAGAAAATGGCCTGGGGTTTCATCAGGTGCAGTGCAAAGGACCAAAAGATGCCAAAACTAAGCTCACAGATGTTGCAAAAGCATGGGAAAAAGTCAAGGAGGAAGACACAACTTAGGGGGCAAGATATGAGGGATATGGCATGAATATTTAAAACAAAAAAGAAAAAAAAAAGAAAAAATCTTTCCCAAAGTCAAAGCCATCAAAATGCAGGCAGGCCATACGCCACCAAGGGCAGGCACATGCAGCAAAGATTCCTCTATTGGTCCCCATTGAAATCGCAGGATTCCTTTTCCCTTTCCGAAAGGAAATGAAATTTCCTTTCGGGAAGGGAAAAGGAATCTTGCGAATCCCAAAAGAAAGGCTTACAAACACTCTGGAAAGGAGATAGGTTCAAATGAAATGCAATTGAAAAAGGCAGAAAATCGGGTATTTTAGTCTCTACAAAAAAAAGGCTGTGAGGAAATCAGCTGCATTGCAAAGGACGTAAAGATGCCAAAACTAAGCTCACAGATGTTGCAAAAGCAGGGGAAAAAGTCAAGGAGGAAGACACAACTTAGGGGGCAAGATATGAGGGACATGGCATGAATACTTAAAACAAAAAAAAAAAAAAAAAGAAAAAATCTTTCCCAAAGTCAAAGCCATCAAAATGCAGGCAGGCCATACGCCACCAAGTACAGGCACATGCAGCAAAGCTTGCCAAAATTGATCCCCACTGAAGGCCAAAACAGAAAAGAAGGACCTACAAACATGCTGGAATGGAGACAACATCAAAGGAATTGCAATTGGAGGAGAAAAAAAGAAAATTTGGGAAATTTAGTGACTCTAAGAAAATGGCCTGGGGTTTCATCAGGTGCAGTGCAAAGGACCAAAAGGTGGCAAAACTAAGCTCACAGATGTTGCAAAAGCATGGGAAAAAGTCAAGGAGGAAGACACAACTTAGGGGGCAAGATATGAGGGACATGGCATGAACACTTCAGAAAACAACCAAAGAAAGAAAAAAATCATTACAAAAGTCAAAGCCATCAAAAGGCATGGCCTGCCATCAAAAGGCATGGCCTGCCATTAAGTGCAGGGACATGCATCAAAGATTCCTCTATTTGTCCCCATTGAAATTGCACGATTCCTTTTCCCTTTCCGAAAGGAAATGAAATTTCCTTTCGGGAAGGGAAAAGGAATCTTGCGAATCCCAAAAGAAAGGCTTACAAACACTCTGGAAAGGAGATAGGTTCAAATGAAATGCAATTGAAAAAAGCAGAAAATCGGGAATTTTAATCTCTACAAAAAATAGGCTGTGAGGAAATCAGCTGCATTGCAAAGGACCAAAAGGTGCCAAAACTAAGCTCACAGATGTTGCAAAAGCAGGGGAAAAAGTCAAGGAGGAAGACACAACTTAGGGGGCAAGATATGAGGGACATGGTATGAATACTTAAAATAATAAAAAAAAAAAAAGAAAAAATCATTAACAAAGTCAAAGCCATCAAAATGCAGGCAGGCCATACACCACCAAGGGCAGGCACATGCAGCAAAGCTTGCCAAAACTGATCCCCACTGAAGGCCAAAACCGAAAAGAAGGACCTACAAACACGCTGGAATGGAGACAACATCGAAGGAAATGCAATTGGAGGAGAAAAAATGAAAAATTGGGAAATTTAGTGACTCTAAGAAAATGGCCTGGGGTTTTATCAGGTGCAGTGCAAAGGACCAAAAGATGCCAAAACTAAGCTCACAGATGTTGCAAAAGCAGGGGAAAAAGTCAAGGAGGAAGACACAACTTAGGGGGCAAGATATGAGGGACTTGTCATGAATATTTTAAACAAAAAAAAATTAAAACAAGAAAAAATCTTTCCAAAAGACAAAGCCATCAAAATGCAGGCAGGCCATATGCCGCCAAGTACAGGCACATGCAGCAAAGCTTGCCAAAATTGATCCCCACTGAAGGCCAAAACAGAAAAGAAGGACTTACAAACACGGTTTAATAGAGAAAACATCAAAGGAATTCAATTTCTATGAGAAAAAAAGAAAATTTGGGTAAGTTAGTGATTCTAAGAAAATGGCCTGGGTTTATATCAGGTGCAGTGGAAAGGACGAAAAGATGCCTAAACTAAGCTCACAGATGTTGCAAAAGCAGGGGAAAAAGTCAAGGAGGAAGACACAACTTAGGGGGCAAGATATGAGGGACATGGCATGAACACTTCAGAAAACAACCAAAAAAAGAAAAAAATCTTTCCCAAAGTCAAAGACATCAAAAGGCATAGCCTGCCATCAAGTGCTGGCACATGCACCAAAGATTCCTCTATTGGTCCCCATTGAAATCGCAAGATTCCTTTTCCCTTCCCAAAAGGAAATGAAATTTCCTTTCGGGAAGGGAAAAGGAATCTTGCGAATCCCAAAAGAAAGGCTTACAAACACTCTGGAAAGGAGATAAGTTCAAATGAAATGCAATTGAAAAAAGCAGAAAATCGGGAATTTGAGTCTCTTCAAAAAACAGGCTGTGAGGAAATCAGCTGCATTGCAAAGGACCAAAAGGTGGCAAAACTAAGCTCACAGATGTTGCAAAAGCAGGGAAAAAGTCAAGGAGGAAGACACAACTTAGGGGGCAAGATATGAGGGACATGGCATGAATACTTAAAACAAAAAAAAAAAAAAAGAAAAAATCTATCCCAGAGTCAAAGCCATCAAAATGCAGGCAGGCCATACGCCAGGAAGTGCAGGCACATGCAGCAAAGCTTGCCAAAACTGATCCCCACTGAAGGCCAAAACAGAAAAGAAGGACCTACAAACACGCTGGAAAGGAGACAACATCAAAGGAATTGCAATTGGAGGAGAAAAAAAGAAAATTTGGGAAATTTAGTGACTCTAAGAAAGTGGCCTGGGGTTTTAGCAGGTGCAGTGCAAAGGACCAAAAGGTGCCAAAACTACGCTCACAGATGTTGCAAAAGCAGGGGAAAAAGTCAAGGAGGAAGACACAACTTAGGGGGCAAGATATGAGGGACATGGCATGAACACTTCAGAAAACAACCAAAAAAAGAAAAAAATATTTCCCAAAGTCAAAGCCATCAAAATGCTGGCAGGCCATACGCCAGCAAGGGCAGGCACATGCAGCAAAGCTTGCCAAAATTGATCCCCACTGAAGGCCAAAACAGAAAAGAAGGACCTACAAACACGCTGGAAAGGAGTCAACATCAAAGGAATTGCAATTGGAGGAGAAAAATGAAAATTTTGGAAATTAAGTGACTCTAAGAAAATGGCCTGGGTTTATAACAGGTGCAGTGCAAAGGACCAAAAGGTGACAAAACTAAGCTCACAGATGTTGCAAAAGCAGGGGAAAAAGTCAAGGAGGAAGACACAACTTAGGGGGCAAGATATGAGGGACATGGCATGAATACTTAAAACAAAAAAGAAAAAAAAAAGAAAAAATCTTTCCCAAAGTCAAAGTCATCAAAAGGCAGGCAGGCCATACGCCACCAAGGGCAGGCACATGCAGCAAAGATTCCTCTATTGGTCCCCATTGTAATCGCAGGATTCCTTTTCCCTTTCCGAAAGGAAATGTAATTTCCTTTCGGGAAGGGAAAAGGAATCTTGCGAATCCCAAAAGAAAGGCTTACAAACACTCTGGAAAGGAGATAGGTTCAAATGAAATGCAATTGAAAAAAGCAGAAAATCTGGAATATTCGTGTCTAAAAAGATAGGCTGTGAGGAAATGAGCTGCATTGCAAAGGACCAAAAGGTGGCAAAACTAAGCTCACAGATGTTGCAAAAGCAGGGGAAAAAGTCAAGGAGGAAGACACAACTTAGGGGGCAAGATATGAGGGACATGGCATGAATACTTAAAACAAAAAAAAAAAAAAAAAAAAAAAAAAATCTTTCCCAAAGTCAAAGCCATCAAAATGCAGGCAGGCCATACACCACCAAGGGCAGGCACATGCAGCAAAGCTTGCCATAATTGATCCCCACTGAAGGCCAAAACAGGAAATAAGGAGCTACAAACACGCTGGAATGGAGACAACATCAATGGAATTGCAATTGGAGGAGAAAAAAAGAAAATTTTGGAAATTTAGTGACTTTTAGAAAATGGCCTGGGGTTTTATAAGGTGCAGTGCTAAGGACTTAAAGATGCCAAACAAAGCTCACAGATGTTGCAAAAGCAGGGGAAAAAGTCAAGGAGGAAGACACAACTTAGGGAGAGCAAGATATGAGGGACATGGCATGAATACTTAAAACCAAAAAAAAAAAAAAAAAGAAAAAATCTTTCCCAAAGTCAAAGCCATCAAAATGCAGGCAGACCATTACGCCACCAAGGCCAGGCACATGCAGCAAAGCTTGCCAACATGATCCCCACTGAAGGCCAAAACAGAAAAGACGGACCTACAAACATGCTGGAAAGGAGTCAACATCAAAGGAATTGCAATTGGAGGAGAAAAAAAGAAAATTTGGGTAATTTAGTGACTCTAAGAAAATGGCCTGCATTATATCAGGTGCAATGCAAATGACCAAAAGATGCAAAAACTAAGCTCACAGATGTTTCAAAAGCAGGGGAAAAAGTCAAGGAGGAAGACACAACTTAGGGGGCAAGATATGAGGGACATGGCATGAAAACTTAAAATAATAAAAAAAAGAAAAAAGAAAAAATCTTTCCCAAAGTCAAAGCCATCAAAATGCAGGGTGGCCATACACCACCAAGGGCAGGCACATGCAGCAAAGCTTGCCAAAATTGATCCCCACTGAAGGCCAAAACCGAAAAGAAGGACCTATAAACACGCTGGAATGGAGACAACATCAAAGGATTTTCAATTGGAGGAGAAAAAAAGAAAATTTTGGAAATTTAGTGACTCTAAGAAAATGGCCTGGGTTTATATCAGGTGCACTGTAAAGGACGAAAAGATGCCAAAACTAAGCTCAGAGATGTTGCAAAAGCAGGGGAAAAAGTCAAGGAGGAAGACACAACTTAGGGGGCAAGATATGAGGGACATGGCATGAACACTTCAGAAAACAACCAAAAAAAGAAAAAAATCTTTCCCAAAGTCAAAGCCATCAAAATGCAGGCAGGCCATACGCCACCAGGGGCAGGCACATGCTGCAAAGCTTGCCAAAACTGATCCCCACTGAAGGCCAAAACAGAAAAGAAGGACCTACAAACACGCTGGAAAGGAGTCAACATCAAAGGAATTGCAATTGGAGGAAAAAAAAAGAAAATTTGGGAAATTTAGTGACTATAAGAATATGGCTTGGGCTTTATCTGGTGCATTGCAAAGGACCAAAAGGTGCCAAAACTAAGCTCACAAATGTTGCAAAAGCAGGGGAAAAAGTCAAGGAGGAAGACACAACTTAGGGGGCAAGATATGAGGGACATGGCATGAATACTTAAAACAAAAAAAAAAAAAAAAAAGAAAAAATCTTTCCCAAAGTCAAAGCCATCAAATTGCAGGCAGGCCATACGCCACCAGGGGCAGGCACATGCTGCAAAGCTTGCCAAAACTGATCCCCACTGAAGGCCAAAACAGAAAAGAAGGACCTACAAACACGCTGGAAAGGAGTCAACATCAAAGGAATTGAAATTGGAGGAGAAAAAAGGAAAATTTGGGAAATTTAGTGACTCCAAGAAAATGGCCCGGGGTTTTATCAGGTGCAGTGCAAAGGAGCAAATGATGCCAAAACTAAGCTCACAGATATTGAAAAATCAGGGGAAAAAGTCAAGGCGGAAGACACAACTTAGGGGGCAAGATATGAGGGACATGGCATGAATACTTTAAACAAAAAAAAATAAAAAAAAAGAAAAAATCTTTCCGAAAGTCAAAGCCATCAAAATGCAGGCAGGCCATACGCCGCCAAGGGCAGGCACATGCAGCAAAGCTTGCCAAAATTGATCCCCACTGAAGGCCAAAACAGAAAAAAAGGACCTACAAACACGCTTTAATAGAGAAAACATCAAAGGAATTCAATTTCTATGAGAAAAAAAGAAAATTTGGGTAAGTTAGTGATTCTTAGAAAATGGCCTGGGTTTATATCAGGTGCAGCGCAAAGGACCTAAAGATGCCAAAACTAAGCTCACAGATGTTGCAAAAGCAGGGGAAAAAGTCAAGGAGGAAGACACAACTTAGGGGGCAAGATATGAGGGACATGGCATGAACACTTCAGAAAACAACCAAAAAAAGAAAAAAATCTTTCCCAAAGTCAAAGCCTTCAAAAGGCATGGCCTGCCATCAAGTGCAGGGACATGCACCAAAATTACTCTATTGGTCCCCATTGAAATCGCAAGATTCCTTTTCCCTTCCCGAAAGGAAATGAAATTTCCTTTCGGGAAGGGAAAAGGAATCTTGCGAATCCCAAAAGAAAGGCTTACAAACACTCTGGAAAGGAGATAGGTTCAAATGAAATGCAATTGAAAAAAGCAGAAAATCGGGAATTTGAGTCTCTTCAAAAAACAGGCTGTGAGGAAATCAGCTGCATTGCAAAGGACCAAAAGGTGGCAAAACTAAGCTCACAGATGTTGCAAAAGCAGGGGAAAAAGTGAAGGAGGAAGACACAACTTAGGGGGCAAGATATGAGGGACATGGCATGAACACTTCAGAAAACAACCAAAAAAAGAAAAATATCGTTCCCAAAGTCAAAGCCATCAAAATGCAGGCACGCCATACGCCAGCAAGGGCAGGCACATGCAGCAAAGCTTGCCAAAATTGATCCCCACTGAAGGCCAAAACAGAAAAAAAGGACCTACAAACACGCTGGAAAGGAGACAACATCAAAGGAATTGCAATTGGAGGAGAAAAAAAAATAAAATTTTGGAAATTAAGTGATTCTAAGAAAATGGCCTGGGTTTAAACCAGGTGAAGTGCAAGGACCAAAAGGTGCCAAAACTAAGCTCACAGATGTTGCAAAAGCAGGGGAAAAAGTCAAGGAGGAAGACACAACTTAGGGGGCAAGATATGAGGGACATGGCATGAATATTTAAAACAAAAAAGAAAAAAAAAAGAAAAAATCTTTCCCAAAGTCAAAGCCATCAAAATGCAGGCAGGCCATACGCCACCAAGGGCAGGCACATGCAGCAAAGATTCCTCTATTGGTCCCCATTGAAATCGCAGGATTCCTTTTCCCTTTCCGAAAGGAAATGAAATTTCCTTTCGGGAAGGGAAAAGGAATCTTGCGAATCCCAAAAGAAAGGCTTACAAACACTCTGGAAAGGAGATAGGTTCAAATGAAATGCAATTGAAAAAGGCAGAAAATCGGGTATTTTAGTCTCTACAAAAAAAAGGCTGTGAGGAAATCAGCTGCATTGCAAAGGACCAAAAGATGCCAAAACTAAGCTCACAGATGTTGCAAAAGCATGGGAAAAAGTCAAGGAGGAAGACACAACTTAGGGGGCAAGATATGAGGGACATGGCATGAATACTTAAAACAAAAAAAAAAAAAAAAAAAGAAAAAATCTTTCCCAAAGTCAAAGCCATCAAAATGCAGGCAGGCCATACGCCACCAAGTACAGGCACATGCAGCAAAGCTTGCCAAAATTGATCCCCACTGAAGGCCAAAACAGAAAAGAAGGACCTACAAACACGCTGGAATGGAGACAACATCAAAGGAATTGCAATTGGAGGAGAAAAAAAAGAAAATTTGGGAAATTTAGTGACTCTAAGAAAATGGCCTGGGGTTTCGTCAGGTGCAGTGCAAAGGACCAAAAGATGCCAAAACTAAGCTCACAGATGTTGCAAAAGCATGGGAAAAAGTCAAGGAGGAAGACACAACTTAGGGGGCAAGATATGAGGGACATGGCATGAATATTTAAAACAAAAAAGAAAAAAAAAAGAATAAATCTTTCCCAAAGTCAAAGCCATCAAAATGCAGGCAGGCCATACGCTCCAAGGGCAGGCACATGCAGCAAAGATTCCTCTATTGGTCCCCATTGAAATCGCAGGATTCCTTTTCCCTTTTCGAAAGGAAATGAAATTTCCTTTCGGGAAGGGAAAAGGAATCTTGCGAATCCCAAAAGAAAGGCTTACAAACACTCTGGAAAGGAGATAGGTTCAAATGAAATGCAATTGAAAAAGGCAGAAAATCGGGTATTTTAGTCTCTACAAAAAAAAGGCTGTGAGGAAATCAGCTGCATTGCAAAGGACCTAAAGATGCCAAAACTAAGCTCACAGATGTTGCAAAAGCAGGGGAAAAAGTCAAGGAGGAAGACACAACTTAGGGGGCAAGATATGAGGGACATGGCATGAATACTTAAAACAAAAAAAAAAAAAAAAAGAAAAAATCTTTCCCAAAGTCAAAGCCATCAAAATGCAGGCAGGCCATACGCCACCAAGTACAGGCACATGCAGCAAAGCTTGCCAAAATTGATCCCCACTGAAGGCCAAAACAGAAAAGAAGGACCTACAAACACGCTGGAATGGAGACAACATCAAAGGAATTGCAATTGGAGGAGAAAAAAAGAAAATTTGGGAAATTTAGTGACTCTAAGAAAATGGCCTGGGGTTTCATCAGGTGCAGTGCAAAGGACCAAAAGATGCCAAAACTAAGCTCACAGATGTTGCAAAAGCATGGGAAAAAGTCAAGGAGGAAGACACAACTTAGGGGGCAAGATATGAGGGACATGGCATGAACACTTCAGAAAACAACCAAAGAAAGAAAAAAATCATTACAAAAGTCAAAGCCATCAAAAGGCATGGCCTGCCATCAAAAGGCATGGCCTGCCATTAAGTGCAGGGACATGCATCAAAGATTCCTCTATTTGTCCCCATTGAAATTGCAGGATTCCTTTTCCCTTTCCGAAAGGAAATGAAATTTCCTTTCGGGAAGGGAAAAGGAATCTTGCGAATCCCAAAAGAAAGGCTTACAAACACTCTGGAAAGGAGATAGGTTCAAATGAAATGCAATTGAAAAAAGCAGAATATCTGGAATATTCGTCTCTACAAAAAATAGGCTGTGAGGAAATCAGCTGCATTGCAAAGGACCAAAAGGTGCAAAAACTAAGCTCACAGATGTTGCAAAAGCAGGGGAAAAAGTCAAGGAGGAAGACACAACTTAGGGGGCAAGATATGAGGGACATGGCATGAATACTTAAAATATTAAAAAAAAAAAAAAGAAAAAATCGTTCCCAAAGTCAAAGCCATCAAAATGCAGGCAGGCCATACGCCAGTAATGGCAGGCACATGCAGCAAAGCTTGCCAACATTGATCCCCACTGAAGGCCAAAACAGAAAAAAAGGACTTACAAACACCCTGGAATGGAGACAACATCAAAGGAATTGCAATTGGAGGAGAAAAAAAGAAAATTTGGGAAATTTAGTGACTCTAAGAAAATGGCCTGGGGTTTTATAAGGGGCATTGCAAAGGACCAAAAGGTGCCAAAACTAAGCTCACAAATGTTGCAAAAGCAGGGGAAAAAGTCAAGGAGGAAGACACAACTTAGGGGGCAAGATATGAGGGACATGGCATGAACACTTCAGAAAACAACCAAAGAAAGAAAAAAATCATTACAAAAGTCAAAGCCATCAAAAGGCATGGCCTGCCATCAAAAGGCATGGCCTGCCATTAAGTGCAGGGACATGCATCAAAGATTCCTCTATTTGTCCCCATTGAAATTGCAGGATTCCTTTTCCCTTTCCGAAAGGAAATGAAATTTCCTTTCGGGAAGGGAAAAGGAATCTTGCGAATCCCAAAAGAAAGGCTTACAAACAATCTGGAAAGGAGATAGGTTCAAATGAAATGCAATTGAAAAAAGCAGAATATCTGGAATATTCGTCTCTACAAAAAATAGGCTGTGAGGAAATCAGCTGCATTGCAAAGGACCGAAAGGTGCAAAAACTAAGCTCACAGATGTTGCAAAAGCAGGGGAAAAAGTCAAGGAGGAAGACACAACTTAGGGGGCAAGATATGAGTGACATGGCATGAATGCTTAAAATATTAAAAAAAAAAAAAAGAAAAAATCGTTCCCAAAGTCAAAGGCATCAAAATGCAGGCAGGCCATACGCCAGTAATGGCAGGCACATGCAGCAAAGCTTGCCAAAATTGATCCCCACTGAAGGCCAAAACAGAAAAGAAGGACTTACAAACACCCTGGAATGGAGACAACATCAAAGGAATTGCAATTGGAGGAGAAAAAAAGAAAATTTTGGAAATTTAGTGACTCTAAGAAAATGGCCTGGGGTTTTATCAGGGGCATTGCAAAGGACCAAAAGGTGCCAAAACTAAGCTCACAAATGTTGCAAAAGCAGGGGAAAAAGTCAAGGCGGAAGACACAACTTAGGGGGCAAGATATGAGGGACATGGCATGAACACTTCAGAAAACAACCAAAAAAAGAAAAAATCTTTCCCAAAGTCAAAGCCATCAAAAGGCATGGCCTGCCATCAAGTGCAGGGACATGCACCAAAGATTCATCTATTGGTCCCCATTGAAATCGCAAGATTCCTTTCCCTTCCCGAAAGGAAATGAAATTTCCTTTCGGGAAGGTAAAAGGAATCTTGCGAATCCCAAAAGAAAGGCTTACAAACACTCTGGAAAGGAGATAGGTTCAAATGAAATGCAATTGAAAAAAGCAGATAATCGGGAATTTTAGTCTCTACAAAAAATAGGCTGTGAGGAAATCAGCTGCATTGCAAAGGACCAAAAGGTGGCAAAACTAAGCTCACAGATGTTGCAAAAGCAGGGGAAAAAGTCAAGGAGGAAGACACAACTTAGGGGGCAAGATATGAGGGGACATGGCATGAATACTTAAATCAAAAAAAAAAAAAATACAAAAAATCATTCCCAAACTCAAAGCCATCAAAATGCAAGCAGGCCATATGCCACCAAGGTCAGGCACATGCTGCAAAGCTTGCCAAAATTGATCCCCACTGAAGGCCAAAACAGAACAGAAGGACTTGCAAACACGCTGGAATGGAGTCAACATCAAAGGAATTGCAATTGGAGGAGAAAAAAAGAAAATTTGGGAAATTTAGTGACTCTTAGAATGTGGTCTGGGGTTTTAGCAGGTGCAGTGCAAAGGACCAAAAGGTGCCAAAACTAAGCTCACAGATGTTGCAAAAGCAGGGGAAAAAGTGAAGGAGGAAGACACAACTTAGGGGGCAAGATATGAGGGACATGGCATGAATACTTAAAGTAATAAAAAAAAAAAAAAGAAAAAATCTTTCCCAAAGTCAAAGGCATCAAAATGCAGGCAGGCCACACGCCACCAAGGGCAGGCACATGCAGCAAAGCTTGCCAAAATTGATCCCCACTGAAGGCCAAAACAGAAAAAAAGGACCTACAAACTCGCTGGAAAGGACTCAACATCAAAGGAATTGCAACTGGAGGAGAAAAAAAGAAAATTTGGGAAATTTAGTGACTCTAAGATAATGGCCCGGGGTTTATATCAGGTGCAGTGCAAAGGACCAAAAGGTGCCAAAACTAAGCTCACAGATGTTGCAAAAGCAGGGGAAAAAGTGAAGGAGGAAGACACAACTTAGGGGGCAAGATATGAGGGACATGGCATGAACACTTCAGAAAACAACCAAAAAAAGAAAAATATCTTTCCCAAAGTCAAAGCCATCAAAATGCAGGCACGCCATACGCCAGCAAGGGCAGGCACATGCAGCAAAGCTTGCCAGAATTGATCCCCACTGAAGGCCCAAACAGAAAAGAAGGACCTACAAACACGCTGGAAAGGAGACAACATCAAAGGAATTGCAATTGGAGGAGAAAAAAAGAAAATTTTGGAAATTAAGTGATTCTAAGAAAATGGCCTGGGTTTAAACCAGGTGCAGTGCAAGGACCAAAAGGTGCCAAAACTAAGCTCACAGATGTTGCAAAAGCAGGGGAAAAAGTCAAGGAGGAAGACACAACTTAGGGGGCAAGATATGAGGGACATGGCATGAATATTTAAAACAAAAAAGAAAAAAAAAAGAAAAAATCTTTCCCAAAGTCAAAGCCATCAAAATGCAGGCAGGCCATACGCCACCAAGGGCAGGCACATGCAGCAAAGATTCCTCTATTGGTCCCCATTGAAATCGCAGGATTCCTTTTCCCTTTCCGAAAGGAAATGAAATTTCCTTTCGGGAAGGGAAAAGGAATCTTGCGAATCCCAAAAGAAAGGCTTACAAACACTCTGGAAAGGAGATAGGTTCAAATGAAATGCAATTGAAAAAGGCACAAAATCGGGTATTTTAGTCTCTACAAAAAAAAGGCTGTGAGGAAATCAGCTGCATTGCAAAGGACCAAAAGGTGCCAAAACTAAGCTCACAGATGTTGCAAAAGCAGGGGAAAAAGTCAAGGAGGAAGACACAACTTAGGGGGCAAGATATGAGTGACATGGCATGAATACTTAAAATATTAAAAAAAAAATAAAAGAAAAAATCGTTCCCAAAGTCAAAGCCATCAAAATGCAGGCAGGCCATACGCCAGTAATGGCAGGCACATGCAGCAAAGCTTGCCAACATTGATCCCCACTGAAGGCCAAAACAGAAAAGAAGGACTTACAAACACCCTGGAATGGAGACAACATCAAAGGAATTGCAATTGGAGGAGAAAAAAAGAAAATTTTGGAAATTTAGTGACTCTAAGAAAATGGCCTGGGGTTTTATCAGGGGCATTGCAAAGGACCAAAAGGTGCCAAAACTAAGCTCACAAATGTTGCAAAAGCAGGGGAAAAAGTCAAGGAGGAAGACACAACTTAGGGGGCAAGATATGAGGGACATGGCATGAACACTTCAGAAAACCACCAAAGAAAGAAAAAAATCATTACAAAAGTCAAAGCCATCAAAAGGCATGGCCTGCCATCAAAAGGCATGGCCTGCCATTAAGTGCAGGGACATGCATCAAAGATTCCTCTATTTGTCCCCATTGAAATTGCACGATTCCTTTTCCCTTTCCGAAAGGAAATGAAATTTCCTTTCGGGAAGGGAAAAGGAATCTTGCGAATCCCAAAAGAAAGGCTTACAAACACTCTGGAAAGGAGATAGGTTCAAATGAAATGCAATTGAAAAAAGCAGAAAATCGGGAATTTTAATCTCTACAAAAAATAGGCTGTGAGGAAATCAGCTGCATTGCAAAGGACCAAAAGGTGCCAAAACTAAGCTCACAGATGTTGCAAAAGCAGGGGAAAAAGTCAAGGAGGAAGACACAACTTAGGGGGCAAGATATGAGGGACATGGCATGAACACTTCAGAAAACCACCAAAGAAAGAAAAAAATCATTACAAAAGTCAAAGCCATCAAAAGGCATGGCCTGCCATCAAAAGGCATGGCCTGCCATTAAGTGCAGGGACATGCATCAAAGATTCCTCTATTTGTCCCCATTGAAATTGCACGATTCCTTTTCCCTTTCCGAAAGGAAATGAAATTTCCTTTCGGGAAGGGAAAAGGAATCTTGCGAATCCCAAAAGAAAGGCTTACAAACAATCTGGAAAGGAGATAGGTTCAAATGAAATGCAATTGAAAAAAGCAGATAATCGGGAATTTTAGTCTCTACAAAAAATAGGCTGTGAGGAAATCAGCTGCATTGCAAAGGACCAAAAGGTGGCAAAACAAAGCTCACAGATGTTGCAAAAGCAGGGGAAAAAGTCAAGGAGGAAGACACAACTTAGGGGGCAAGATATGAGGGACATGGCATGAATACTTAAATCAAAAAAAAAAAAAAAATACAAAAAATCATTCCCAAACTCAAAGCCATCAAAATGCAAGCAGGCCATATGCCACCAAGGTCAGGCACATGCTGAAAAGCTTGCCAAAATTGATCCCCACTGAAGGCCAAAACAGAAAAAAGGACCTAAAAAAACGCTGGAATGGAGTCAACATCAAAGGAATTGCAATTGGAGGAGAAAAAAAGAAAATTTTGGAAATTTAGTGACTCTAAGAAAATGGCCTGGGGTTTTATCAGGTGCAGTGCAAAGGACCAAAAGATGCCAAAACTAAGCTCACAGATGTTGCAAAAGCATGGGAAAAAGTCAAGGAGGAAGACACAACTTAGGGGGCAAGATATGAGGGACATGGCATGAATATTTAAAACAAAAAAGAAAAAAAAAAGAAAAAATCTTTCCCAAAGTCAAAGCCATCAAAATGCAGGCAGGCCTTACGCCACCAAGGGCAGGCACATGCAGCAAAGATTCCTCTATTGGTCCCCATTGAAATCGCAGGATTCCTTTTCCCTTTCCGAAAGGAAATGAAATTTCCTTTCGGGAAGGGAAAAGGAATCTTGCGAATCCCAAAAGAAAGGCTTACAAACACTCTGGAAAGGAGATAGGTTCAAATGAAATGCAATTGAAAAAGGCACAAAATCGGGTATTTTAGTCTCTACAAAAAAAAGGCTGTGAGGAAATCAGCTGCATTGCAAAGGACCAAAAGGTGCCAAAACTAAGCTCACAGATGTTGCAAAAGCAGGGGAAAAAGTCAAGGAGGAAGACACAACTTAGGGGGCAAGATATGAGGGACATGGCATGAATACTTAAAACAAAAAAAAAAAAAAAAAGAAAACATCTTTCCCAAAGTCAAAGCCATCGAAATGCAGGCAGGCCATACGCCAGCAAGCGCAGGCACATGCAGCAAAGCTTGCTAAAATTGATCCCCACTGAAGGCCAAAACAGAAAAGAAGGACCTACAAACACGCTGGAAAGGAGACAACATCAAAGGAATTGCAATTGGAGGAGAAAAAAAGAAAATTTTGGAAATTAAGTGATTCTAAGAAAATGGCCCGGGGTTTTATCAGGTGCAGTGCAAAGGACCAAAAGATGCCAAAACTAAGCTCACAGATATTGAAAAATCAGGGGAAAAAGTCAAGGCGGAAGACACAACTTAGGGGGCAAGATATGAGGGACATGTCATGAATACTTTAAACAAAAAAAAAAAAAAAAAAAGAAAAAATCTTTCCCAAAGTCAAAGCCATCAAAATGCAGGCAGGCCATACGCCGCCAAAGGCAGGCACATGCAGCAAAGCTTGCCAAAATTGATCCCCACTGAAGGCCAAAACAGAAAAAAAGGACCTACAAACACGCTTTAATAGAGAAAACATCAAAGGAATTCAATTTCTATGAGAAAAAAAGAAAATTTGGGTAAGTTAGTGATTCTTAGAAAATGGCCTGGGTTTATATCAGGTGCAGCGCAAAGGACCTAAAGATGCCAAAACTAAGCTCACAGATGTTGCAAAAGCAGGGGAAAAAGTCAAGGAGGAAGACACAACTTAGGGGGCAAGATATGTGGGACATGGCATGAACACTTCAGAAAACAACCAAAAAAAGAAAAAAATCTTTCCCAAAGTCAAAGCCTTCAAAAGGCATAGCCTGCCATCAAGTGCAGGGACATGCACCAAAATTACTCTATTGGTCCCCATTGAAATCGCAAGATTCCTTTTCCCTTCCCGAAAGGAAATGAAATTTCCTTTCGGGAAGGGAAAAGGAATCTTGCGAATCCCAAAAGAAAGGCTTACAAACACTCTGGAAAGGAGATAGGTTCAAATGAAATGCAATTGAAAAAAGCAGAAAATCGGGAATTTGAGTCTCTACAAAAAAAAGGCTGTGAGGAAATCAGCTGCATTGCAAAGGACCTAAAGATGCCAAAACTAAGCTCACAGATGTTGCAAAAGCAGGGGAAAAAGTCAAGGAGGAAGACACAACTTAGGGGGCAAGATATGAGGGACATGGCATGAATACTTAAAACAAAAAAAAAAAAAAAAAGAAAAAATCTTTCCCAAAGTCAAAGCCATCAAAATGCAGGCAGGCCATACGCCACCAAGTACAGGCACATGCAGCAAAGCTTGCCAAAATTGATCCCCACTGAAGGCCAAAACAGAAAAGAAGGACCTACAAACACGCTGGAATGGAGACAACATCAAAGGAATTGCAATTGGAGGAGAAAAAAAGAAAATTTGGGAAATTTAGTGACTCTAAGAAAATGGCCTGGGGTTTCATCAGGTGCAGTGCAAAGGACCAAAAGATGCCAAAACTAAGCTCACAGATGTTGCAAAAGCATGGGAAAAAGTCAAGGAGGAAGACACAACTTAGGGGGCAAGATATGAGGGACATGGCATGAACACTTCAGAAAACAACCAAAGAAAGAAAAAAATCATTACAAAAGTCAAAGCCATCAAAAGGCATGGCCTGCCATCAAAAGGCATGGCCTGCCATTAAGTGCAGGGACATGCATCAAAGATTCCTCTATTTGTCCCCATTGAAATTGCAGGATTCCTTTTCCCTTTCCGAAAGGAAATGAAATTTCCTTTCGGGAAGGGAAAAGGAATCTTGCGAATCCCAAAAGAAAGGCTTACAAACACTCTGGAAAGGAGATAGGTTCAAATGAAATGAAATTGAAAAAAGCAGAAAATCGGGAATTTTAATCTCTACAAAAAATAGGCTGTGAGGAAATCAGCTGCATTGCAAAGGACCAAAGGTGCCAAAACTAAGCTCACAGATGTTGCAAAAGCAGGGGAAAAAGTCAAGGAGGAAGACACAACTTAGGGGGCAAGATATGAGGGACATGGTATGAATACTTAAAATATTAAAAAAAAAAAAAAGAAAAAATCGTTCCCAAAGTCAAAGCCATCAAAATGCAGGCAGGCCATACGCCAGTAATGGCAGGCACATGCAGCAAAGCTTGCCAACATTGATCCCCACTGAAGGCCAAAACAGAAAAGAAGGACTTACAAACACCCTGGAATGGAGACAACATCAAAGGAATTGCAATTGGAGGAGAAAAAAAGAAAATTTTGGAAATTTAGTGACTCTAAGAAAATGGCCTGGGGTTTTATCAGGGGCATTGCAAAGGACCAAAAGGTGCCAAAACTAAGCTCACAAATGTTGCAAAAGCAGGGGAAAAAGTCAAGGAGGAAGACACAACTTAGGGGGCAAGATATGAGGGACATGGCATGAACACTTCAGAAAACAACCAAAGAAAGAAAAAAATCATTACAAAAGTCAAAGCCATCAAAAGGCATGGCCTGCCATCAAAAGGCATGGCCTGCCATTAAGTGCAGGGACATGCATCAAAGATTCCTCTATTTGTCCCCATTGAAATTGCAGGATTCCTTTTCCCTTTCCGAAAGGAAATGAAATTTCCTTTCGGGAAGGGAAAAGGAATCTTGCGAATCCCAAAAGAAAGGCTTACAAACAATCTGGAAAGGAGATAGGTTCAAATGAAATGCAATTGAAAAAAGCAGAATATCTGGAATATTCGTCTCTACAAAAAATAGGCTGTGAGGAAATCAGCTGCATTGCAAAGGACCGAAAGGTGCAAAAACTAAGCTCACAGATGTTGCAAAAGCAGGGGAAAAAGTCAAGGAGGAAGACACAACTTAGGGGGCAAGATATGAGTGACATGGCATGAATACTTAAAATATTAAAAAAAAAAAAAAGAAAAAATCGTTCCCAAAGTCAAAGCCATCAAAATGCAGGCAGGCCAAACGCCAGTAATGGCAGGCACATGCAGCAAAGCTTGCCAACATTGATCCCCACTGAAGGCCAAAACAGAAAAGAAGGACTTACAAACACCCTGGAATGGAGACAACATCAAAGGAATTGCAATTGGAGGAGAAAAAAAGAAAATTTTGGAAATTTAGTGACTCTAAGAAAATGGCCTGGGGTTTTATCAGGGGCATTGCAAAGGACCAAAAGGTGCCAAAACTAAGCTCACAAATGTTGCAAAAGCAGGGGAAAATGTCAAGGCGGAAGACACAACTTAGGGGGCAAGATATGAGGGACATGGCATGAACACTTCAGAAAACAACCAAAAAAAGAAAAAATCTTTCCCAAAGTCAAAGCCATCAAAAGGCATGGCCTGCCATCAAGTGCAGGGACATGCACCAAAGATTCATCTATTGGTCCCCATTGAAATCGCAAGATTCCTTTTCCCTTCCCGAAAGGAAATGAAATTTCCTTTCGGGAAGGTAAAAGGAATCTTGCGAATCCCAAAAGAAAGGCTTACAAACACTCTGGAAAGGAGATAGGTTCAAATGAAATGCAATTGAAAAAAGCAGATAATCGGGAATTTTAGTCTCTACAAAAAATAGGCTGTGAGGAAATCAGCTGCATTGCAAAGGACCAAAAGGTGGCAAAACTAAGCTCACAGATGTTGCAAAAGCAGGGGAAAAAGTCAAGGAGGAAGACACAACTTAGGGGGCAAGATATGAGGGACATGGCATGAATACTTAAATCAAAAAAAAAAAAGAAAATACAAAAAATCATTCCCAAACTCAAAGCCATCAAAATGCAAGCAGGCCATATGCCACCAAGGTCAGGCACATGCTGCAAAGCTTGCCAAAATTGATCCCCACTGAAGGCCAAAACAGAACAGAAGGACTTGCAAACACGCTGGAATGGAGTCAACATCAAAGGAATTGCAATTGGAGGAGAAAAAAAGAAAATTTGGGAAATTTAATGACTCTTAGAATGTGGCCTGGCGTTTTAGCAGGTGCAGTGCAAAGGACCAAAAGGTGCCAAAACTAAGCTCACAGATGTTGCAAAAGCAGGGGAAAAAGTGAAGGAGGAAGACACAACTTAGGGGGCAAGATATGAGGGACATGGCATGAATACTTAAAGTAATAAAAAAAAAAAAAAGAAAAAATCTTTCCCCAAGTCAAAGGCATCAAAATGCAGGCAGGCCACACGCCACCAAGGGCAGGCACATGCAGCAAAGCTTGCCAAAATTGATCCCCACTGAAGGCCAAAACAGAAAAGAAGGACCTACAAACACGCTGGAAAGGACTCAACATCAAAGGAATTGCAACTGGAGGAGAAAAAAAGAAAATTTGGGAAATTTAGTGACTCTAAGATAATGGCCCGGGGTTTATATCAGGTGCAGTGCAAAGGACCAAAAGGTGCCAAAACTAAGCTCACAGATGTTGCAAAAGCAGGGGAAAAAGTGAAGGAGGAAGACACAACTTAGGGGGCAAGATATGAGGGACATGGCATGAACACTTCAGAAAACAACCAAAAAAAGAAAAATATCTTTCCCAAAGTCAAAGCCATCAAAATGCAGGCACGCCATACGCCAGCAAGGGCAGGCACATGCAGCAAAGCTTGCCAGAATTGGTCCCCACTGAAGGCCAAAACAGAAAAGAAGGACCTACAAACACGCTGGAAAGGAGACAACATCAAAGGAATTGCAATTGGAGGAGAAAAAAAGAAAATTTTGGAAATTAAGTGATTCTAAGAAAATGGCCTGGGTTTAAACCAGGTGCAGTGCAAGGACCAAAAGGTGCCAAAACTAAGCTCACAGATGTTGCAAAAGCAGGGGAAAAAGTCAAGGAGGAAGACACAACTTAGGGGGCAAGATATGAGGGACATGGCATGAATATTTAAAACAAAAAAGAAAAAAAAAAGAAAAAATCTTTCCCAAAGTCAAAGCCATCAAAATGCAGGCAGGCCATACGCCACCAAGGGCAGGCACATGCAGCAAAGATTCCTCTATTGGTCCCCATTGAAATCGCAGGATTCCTTTTCCCTTTCTGAAAGGAAATGAAATTTCCTTTCTGGAAGGGAAAAGGAATCTTGCGAATCCCAAAAGAAAGGCTTACAAACACTCTGGAAAGGAGATAGGTTCAAATGAAATGCAATTGAAAAAGGCACAAAATCGGGTATTTTAGTCTCTACAAAAAAAAGGCTGTGAGGAAATCAGCTGCATTGCAAAGGACCAAAAGGTGCCAAAACTAAGCTCACAGATGTTGCAAAAGCAGGGGAAAAAGTCAAGGCGGAAGACACAACTTAGGGGGCAAGATATGAGGGACATGGCATGAACACTTCAGAAAACAACCAAAAAAAGAAAAAATCTTTCCCAAAGTCAAAGCCATCAAAAGGCATGGCCTGCCATCAAGTGCAGGGACATGCACCAAAGATTCATCTATTGGTCCCCATTGAAATCGCAAGATTCCTTTTCCCTTCCCAAAAGGAAATGAAATTTCCTTTCGGGAAGGGAAAAGGAATCTTGCGAATCCCAAAAGAAAGGCTTACAAACACTCTGGAAAGGAGATAGGTTCAAATGAAATGCAATTGAAAAAAGCAGATAATCGGGAATTTTAGTCTCTACAAAAAATAGGCTGTGAGGAAATCAGCTGCATTGCAAAGGACCAAAAGGTGGCAAAACTAAGCTCACAGATGTTGCAAAAGCAGGGGAAAAAGTCAAGGAGGAAGACACAACTTAGGGGGCAAGATATGAGGGACATGGCATGAATACTTAAATCAAAAAAAAAAAAAAATACAAAAAATCATTCCCAAACTCAAAGCCATCAAAATGCAAGCAGGCCATATGCCACCAAGGTCAGGCACATGCTGCAAAGCTTGCCAAAATTGATCCCCACTGAAGGCCAAAACAGAACAGAAGGACTTGCAAACACGCTGGAATGGAGTCAACATCAAAGGAATTGCAATTGGAGGAGAAAAAAAGAAAATTTGGGAAATTTAGTGACTCTTAGAATGTGGTCTGGGGTTTTAGCAGGTGCAGTGCAAAGGACCAAAAGGTGCCAAAACTAAGCTCACAGATGTTGCAAAAGCAGGGGAAAAAGTCAAGGAGGAAGACACAACTTAGGGGGCAAGATATGAGGGACATGGCATGAATACTTAAAGTAATAAAAAAAAAAAAAAAGAAAAAATCTTTCCCAAAGTCAAAGGCATCAAAATGCAGGCAGGCCACACGCCACCAAGGGCAGGCACATGCAGCAAAGCTTGCCAAAATTGATCCCCACTGAAGGCCAAAACAGAAAAGAAGGACCTACAAACTCGCTGGAAAGGACTCAACATCAAAGGAATTGCAACTGGAGGAGAAAAAAAGAAAATTTGGGAAATTTAGTGACTCTAAGATAATGGCCCGGGGTTTATATCAGGTGCAGTGCAAAGGACCAAAAGGTGCCAAAACTAAGCTCACAGATGTTGCAAAAGCAGGGGAAAAAGTGAAGGAGGAAGACACAACTTAGGGGGCAAGATATGAGGGACATGGCATGAACACTTCAGAAAACAACCAAAAAAAGAAAAATATCTTTCCCAAAGTCAAAGCCATCAAAATGCAGGCACGCCATACGCCAGCAAGGGCAGGCACATGCAGCAAAGCTTGCCAGAATTGATCCCCACTGAAGGCCAAAACAGAAAAGAAGGACCTACAAACACGCTGGAAAGGAGACAACATCAAAGGAATTGCAATTGGAGGAGAAAAAAAGAAAATTTTGGAAATTAAGTGATTCTAAGAAAATGGCCTGGGTTTAAACCAGGTGCAGTGCAAGGACCAAAAGGTGCCAAAACTAAGCTCACAGATGTTGCAAAAGCAGGGGAAAAAGTCAAGGAGGAAGACACAACTTAGGGGGCAAGATATGAGGGACATGGCATGAATATTTAAAACAAAAAAGAAAAAAAAAAGAAAAAATCTTTCCCAAAGTCAAAGCCATCAAAATGCAGGCAGGCCATACGCCACCAAGGGCAGGCACATGCAGCAAAGATTCCTCTATTGGTCCCCATTGAAATCGCAGGATTCCTTTTCCCTTTCCGAAAGGAAATGAAATTTCCTTTCGGGAAGGGAAAAGGAATCTTGCGAATCCCAAAAGAAAGGCTTACAAACACTCTGGAAAGGAGATAGGTTCAAATGAAATGCAATTGAAAAAGGCACAAAATCGGGTATTTTAGTCTCTACAAAAAAAAGGCTGTGAGGAAATCAGCTGCATTGCAAAGGACCAAAAGGTGCCAAAACTAAGCTCACAGATGTTGCAAAAGCAGGGGAAAAAGTCAAGGAGGAAGACACAACTTAGGGGGCAAGATATGAGTGACATGGCATGAATACTTAAAATATTAAAAAAAAAATAAAAGAAAAAATCGTTCCCAAAGTCAAAGCCATCAAAATGCAGGCAGGCCATACGCCAGTAATGGCAGGCACATGCAGCAAAGCTTGCCAACATTGATCCCCACTGAAGGCCAAAACAGAAAAGAAGGACTTACAAACACCCTGGAATGGAGACAACATCAAAGGAATTGCAATTGGAGGAGAAAAAAAGAAAATTTTGGAAATTTAGTGACTCTAAGAAAATGGCCTGGGGTTTTATCAGGGGCATTGCAAAGGACCAAAAGGTGCCAAAACTAAGCTCACAAATGTTGCAAAAGCAGGGGAAAAAGTCAAGGAGGAAGACACAACTTAGGGGGCAAGATATGAGGGACATGGCATGAACACTTCAGAAAACAACCAAAGAAAGAAAAAAATCATTACAAAAGTCAAAGCCATCAAAAGGCATGGCCTGCCATCAAAAGGCATGGCCTGCCATTAAGTGCAGGGACATGCATCAAAGATTCCTCTATTTGTCCCCATTGAAATTGCACGATTCCTTTTCCCTTTCCGAAAGGAAATGAAATTTCCTTTCGGGAAGGGAAAAGGAATCTTGCGAATCCCAAAAGAAAGGCTTACAAACAATCTGGAAAGGAGATAGGTTCAAATGAAATGCAATTGAAAAAAGCAGATAATCGGGAATTTTAGTCTCTACAAAAAATAGGCTGTGAGGAAATCAGCTGCATTGCAAAGGACCGAAAGGTGCAAAAACTAAGCTCACAGATGTTGCAAAAGCAGGGGAAAAAGTCAAGGAGGAAGACACAACTTAGGGGGCAAGATATGAGGGACATGGCATGAATACTTAAATCAAAAAAAAAAAAAAAATACAAAAAATCATTCCCAAACTCAAAGCCATCAAAATGCAAGCAGGCCATATGCCACCAAGGTCAGGCACATGCTGAAAAGCTTGCCAAAATTGATCCCCACTGAAGGCCAAAACAGAAAAAAGGACCTAAAAAAACGCTGGAATGGAGTCAACATCAAAGGAATTGCAATTGGAGGAGAAAAAAAGAAAATTTGGGAAATTTAGTGACTCTAAGAAAATGGCCTGGGGTTTTATCAGGTGCAGTGCAAAGGACCAAAAGATGCCAAAACTAAGCTCACAGATGTTGCAAAAGCATGGGAAAAAGTCAAGGAGGAAGACACAACTTAGGGGGCAAGATATGAGGGACATGGCATGAATATTTAAAACAAAAAAGAAAAAAAAAAGAAAAAATCTTTCCCAAAGTCAAAGCCATCAAAATGCAGGCAGGCCATACGCCACCAAGGGCAGGCACATGCAGCAAAGATTCCTCTATTGGTCCCCATTGAAATCGCAGGATTCCTTTTCCCTTTCCGAAAGGAAATGAAATTTCCTTTCGGGAAGGGAAAAGGAATCTTGCGAATCCCAAAAGAAAGGCTTACAAACACTCTGGAAAGGAGATAGGTTCAAATGAAATGCAATTGAAAAAGGCAGAAAATCGGGTATTTTAGTCTCTACAAAAAAAAGGCTGTGAGGAAATCAGCTGCATTGCAAAGGACGTAAAGATGCCAAAACTAAGCTCACAGATGTTGCAAAAGCAGGGGAAAAAGTCAAGGAGGAAGACACAACTTAGGGGGCAAGATATGAGGGACATGGCATGAATACTTAAAACAAAAAAAAAAAAAAAAAGAAAACATCTTTCCCAAAGTCAAAGCCATCGAAATGCAGGCAGGCCATACGCCAGCAAGCGCAGGCACATGCAGCAAAGCTTGCTAAAATTGATCCCCACTGAAGGCCAAAACAGAAAAGAAGGACCTACAAACACGCTGGAAAGGAGACAACATCAAAGGAATTGCAATTGGAGGAGAAAAAAAGAAAATTTTGGAAATTAAGTGATTCTAAGAAAATGGCCCGGGGTTTTATCAGGTGCAGTGCAAAGGACCAAAAGATGCCAAAACTAAGCTCACAGATATTGAAAAATCAGGGGAAAAAGTCAAGGCGGAAGACACAACTTAGGGGGCAAGATATGAGGGACATGTCATGAATACTTTAAACAAAAAAAAAAAAAAAAAAAAGAAAAAATCTTTCCCAAAGTCAAAGCCATCAAAATGCAGGCAGGCCATACGCCGCCAAAGGCAGGCACATGCAGCAAAGCTTGCCAAAATTGATCCCCACTGAAGGCCAAAACAGAAAAAAAGGACCTACAAACACGCTTTAATTGAGAAAACATCAAAGGAATTCAATTTCTATGAGAAAAAAAGAAAATTTGGGTAAGTTAGTGATTCTTAGAAAATGGCCTGGGTTTATATCAGGTGCAGCGCAAAGGACCTAAAGATGCCAAAACTAAGCTCACAGATGTTGCAAAAGCAGGGGAAAAAGTCAAGGAGGAAGACACAACTTAGGGGGCAAGATATGAGGGACATGGCATGAACACTTCAGAAAACAACCAAAAAAAGAAAAAAATCTTTCCCAAAGTCAAAGCCTTCAAAAGGTATAGCCTGCCATCAAGTGCAGGGACATGCACCAAAATTACTCTATTGGTCCCCATTGAAATTGCAAGATTCCTTTTCCCTTCCCGAAAGGAAATGAAATTTCCTTTCGGGAAGGGAAAAGGAATCTTGCGAATCCCAAAAGAAAGGCTTACAAACACTCTGGAAAGGAGATAGGTTCAAATGAAATGCAATTGAAAAAAGCAGAAAATCGGGAATTTGAGTCTCTACAAAAAAAAGGCTGTGAGGAAATCAGCTGCATTGCAAAGGACCTAAAGATGCCAAAACTAAGCTCACAGATGTTGCAAAAGCAGGGGAAAAAGTCAAGGAGGAAGACACAACTTAGGGGGCAAGATATGAGGAACATGGCATGAATACTTAAAACAAAAAAAAAAAAAAAAAGAAAAAATCTTTCCCAAAGTCAAAGCCATCAAAATGCAGGCAGGCCATACGCCACCAAGTACAGGCACATGCAGCAAAGCTTGCCAAAATTGATCCCCACTGAAGGCCAAAACAGAAAAGAAGGACCTACAAACACGCTGGAATGGAGACAACATCAAAGGAATTGCAATTGGAGGAGAAAAAAAGAAAATTTGGGAAATTTAGTGACTCTAAGAAAATGGCCTGGGGTTTCATCAGGTGCAGTGCAAAGGACCAAAAGATGCCAAAACTAAGCTCACAGATGTTGCAAAAGCATGGGAAAAAGTCAAGGAGGAAGACACAACTTAGGGGGCAAGATATGAGGGACATGGCATGAACACTTCAGAAAACAACCAAAGAAAGAAAAAAATCATTACAAAAGTCAAAGCCATCAAAAGGCATGGCCTGCCATCAAAAGGCATGGCCTGCCATTAAGTGCAGGGACATGCATCAAAGATTCCTCTATTTGTCCCCATTGAAATTGCAGGATTCCTTTTCCCTTTCCGAAAGGAAATGAAATTTCCTTTCGGGAAGGGAAAAGGAATCTTGCGAATCCCAAAAGAAAGGCTTACAAACACTCTGGAAAGGAGATAGGTTCAAATGAAATGCAATTGAAAAAAGCAGAAAATCGGGAATTTTAATCTCTACAAAAAATAGGCTGTGAGGAAATCAGCTGCATTGCAAAGGACCAAAGGTGCCAAAACTAAGCTCACAGATGTTGCAAAAGCAGGGGAAAAAGTCAAGGAGGAAGACACAACTTAGGGGGCAAGATATGAGGGACATGGTATGAATACTTAAAATATTAAAAAAAAAAAAAAGAAAAAATCGTTCCCAAAGTCAAAGCCATCAAAATGCAGGCAGGCCATACGCCAGTAATGGCAGGCACATGCAGCAAAGCTTGCCAACATTGATCCCCACTGAAGGCCAAAACAGAAAAGAAGGACTTACAAACACCCTGGAATGGAGACAACATCAAAGGAATTGCAATTGGAGGAGAAAAAAAGAAAATTTTGGAAATTTAGTGACTCTAAGAAAATGGCCTGGGGTTTTATCAGGGGCATTGCAAAGGACCAAAAGGTGCCAAAACTAAGCTCACAAATGTTGCAAAAGCAGGGGAAAAAGTCAAGGAGGAAGACACAACTTAGGGGGCAAGATATGAGGGACATGGCATGAACACTTCAGAAAACAACCAAAGAAAGAAAAAAATCATTACAAAAGTCAAAGCCATCAAAAGGCATGGCCTGCCATCAAAAGGCATGGCCTGCCATTAAGTGCAGGGACATGCATCAAAGATTCCTCTATTTGTCCCCATTGAAATTGCAGGATTCCTTTTCCCTTTCCGAAAGGAAATGAAATTTCCTTTCAGGAAGGGAAAAGGAATCTTGCGAATCCCAAAAGAAAGGCTTACAAACAATCTGGAAAGGAGATAGGTTCAAATGAAATGCAATTGAAAAAAGCAGAATATCTGGAATATTCGTCTCTACAAAAAATAGGCTGTGAGGAAATCAGCTGCATTGCAAAGGACCGAAAGGTGCAAAAACTAAGCTCACAGATGTTGCAAAAGCAGGGGAAAAAGTCAAGGAGGAAGACACAACTTAGGGGGCAAGATATGAGTGACATGGCATGAATACTTAAAATATTAAAAAAAAAAAAAAGAAAAAATCGTTCCCAAAGTCAAAGCCATCAAAATGCAGGCAGGCCAAACGCCAGTAATGGCAGGCACATGCAGCAAAGCTTGCCAACATTGATCCCCACTGAAGGCCAAAACAGAAAAGAAGGACTTACAAACACCCTGGAATGGAGACAACATCAAAGGAATTGCAATTGGAGGAGAAAAAAAGAAAATTTTGGAAATTTAGTGACTCTAAGAAAATGGCCTGGGGTTTTATCAGGGGCATTGCAAAGGACCAAAAGGTGCCAAAACTAAGCTCACAAATGTTGCAAAAGCAGGGGAAAAAGTCAAGGCGGAAGACACAACTTAGGGGGCAAGATATGAGGGACATGGCATGAACACTTCAGAAAACAACCAAAAAAAGAAAAAATCTTTCCCAAAGTCAAAGCCATCAAAAGGCATGGCCTGCCATCAAGTGCAGGGACATGCACCAAAGATTCATCTATTGGTCCCCATTGAAATCGCAAGATTCCTTTTCCCTTCCCGAAAGGAAATGTAATTTCCTTTCGGGAAGGTAAAAGGAATCTTGCGAATCCCAAAAGAAAGGCTTACAAACACTCTGGAAAGGAGATAGGTTCAAATGAAATGCAATTGAAAAAAGCAGATAATCGGGAATTTTAGTCTCTACAAAAAATAGGCTGTGAGGAAATCAGCTGCATTGCAAAGGACCAAAAGGTGGCAAAACTAAGCTCACAGATGTTGCAAAAGCAGGAGAAAAAGTCAAGGAGGAAGACACAACTTAGGGGGCAAGATATGAGGGACATGGCATGAATACTTAAATCAAAAAAAAAAAAAAAATACAAAAAATCATTCCCAAACTCAAAGCCATCAAAATGCAAGCAGGCCATATGCCACCAAGGTCAGGCACATGCTGCAAAGCTTGCCAAAATTGATCCCCACTGAAGGCCAAAACAGAACAGAAGGACTTGCAAACACGCTGGAATGGAGTCAACATCAAAGGAATTGCAATTGGAAGAGAAAAAAAGAAAATTTGGGAAATTTAGTGACTCTTAGAATGTGGCCTGGCGTTTTAGCAGGTGCAGTGCAAAGGACCAAAAGGTGCCAAAACTAAGCTCACAGATGTTGCAAAAGCAGGGGAAAAAGTGAAGGAGGAAGACACAACTTAGGGGGCAAGATATGAGGGACAAGGCATGAATACTTAAAGTAATAAAAAAAAAAAAAAGAAAAAATCTTTCCCCAAGTCAAAGGCATCAAAATGCAGGCAGGCCACACGCCACCAAGGGCAGGCACATGCAGCAAAGCTTGCCAAAATTGATCCCCACTGAAGGCCAAAACAGAAAAGAAGGACCTACAAACACGCTGGAAAGGACTCAACATCAAAGGAATTGCAACTGGAGGAGAAAAAAAGAAAATTTGGGAAATTTAGTGACTCTAAGATAATGGCCCGGGGTTTATATCAGGTGCAGTGCAAAGGACCAAAAGGTGCCAAAACTAAGCTCACAGATGTTGCAAAAGCAGGGGAAAAAGTGAAGGAGGAAGACACAACTTAGGGGGCAAGATATGAGGGACATGGCATGAACACTTCAGAAAACAACCAAAAAAAGAAAAATATCTTTCCCAAAGTCAAAGCCATCAAAATGCAGGCACGCCATACGCCAGCAAGGGCAGGCACATGCAGCAAAGCTTGCCAGAATTGGTCCCCACTGAAGGCCAAAACAGAAAAGAAGGACCTACAAACACGCTGGAAAGGAGACAACATCAAAGGAATTGCAATTGGAGGAGAAAAAAAGAAAATTTTGGAAATTAAGTGATTCTAGGAAAATGGCCTGGGTTTAAACCAGGTGCAGTGCAAGGACCAAAAGGTGCCAAAACTAAGCTCACAGATGTTGCAAAAGCAGGGGAAAAAGTCAAGGAGGAAGACACAACTTAGGGGGCAAGATATGAGGGACATGGCATGAATATTTAAAACAAAAAAGAAAAAAAAAAGAAAAAATCTTTCCCAAAGTCAAAGCCATCAAAATGCAGGCAGGCCATACGCCACCAAGGGCAGGCACATGCAGCAAAGATTCCTCTATTGGTCCCCATTGAAATCGCAGGATTCCTTTTCCCTTTCCGAAAGGAAATGAAATTTCCTTTCGGGAAGGGAAAAGGAATCTTGCGAATCCCAAAAGAAAGGCTTACAAACACTCTGGAAAGGAGATAGGTTCAAATGAAATGCAATTGAAAAAGGCAGAAAATCGGGTATTTTAGTCTCTACAAAAAAAAGGGTTTGAGGAAATCAGCTGCATTGCAAAGGACCAAAAGGTGCCAAAACTAAGCTCACAGATGTTGCAAAAGCAGGGGAAAAAGTCAAGGAGGAAGACACAACTTAGGGGGCAAGATATGAGGGACATGGCATGAATACTTAAAACAAAAAAAAAAAAAAAAAGAAAAAATCTTTCCCAAAGTCAAAGCCATCAAAATGCAGGCAGGCCATACGCCACCAAGTACAGGCACATGCAGCAAAGCTTGCCAAAATTGATCCCCACTGAAGGCCAAAACAGAAAAGAAGGACCTACAAACACGCTGGAATGGAGACAACATCAAAGGAATTGCAATTGGAGGAGAAAAAAAGAAAATTTGGGAAATTTAGTGACTCTAAGAAAATGGCCTGGGGTTTCATCAGGTGCAGTGCAAAGGACCAAAAGATGCCAAAACTAAGCTCACAGATGTTGCAAAAGCATGGGAAAAAGTCAAGGAGGAAGACACAACTTAGGGGGCAAGATATGAGGGACATGGCATGAACACTTCAGAAAACAACCAAAGAAAGAAAAAAATCATTACAAAAGTCAAAGCCATCAAAAGGCATGGCCTGCCATCAAAAGGCATGGCCTGCCATTAAGTGCAGGGACATGCATCAAAGATTCCTCTATTTGTCCCCATTGAAATTGCAGGATTCCTTTTCCCTTTCCGAAAGGAAATGAAATTTCCTTTCGGGAAGGGAAAAGGAATCTTGCGAATCCCAAAAGAAAGGCTTACAAACAATCTGGAAAGGAGATAGGTTCAAATGAAATGCAATTGAAAAAAGCAGAATATCTGGAATATTCGTCTCTACAAAAAATAGGCTGTGAGGAAATCAGCTGCATTGCAAAGGACCGAAAGGTGCAAAAACTAAGCTCACAGATGTTGCAAAAGCAGGGGAAAAAGTCAAGGAGGAAGACACAACTTAGGGGGCAAGATATGAGTGACATGGCATGAATACTTAAAATATTAAAAAAAAAAAAAAGAAAAAATCGTTCCCAAAGTCAAAGCCATCAAAATGCAGGCAGGCCATACGCCAGTAATGGCAGGCACATGCAGCAAAGCTTGCCAACATTGATCCCCACTGAAGGCCAAAACAGAAAAGAAGGACTTACAAACACCATGGAATGGAGACAACATCAAAGGAATTGCAATTGGAGGAGAAAAAAAGAAAATTTTGGAAATTTAGTGACTCTAAGAAAATGGCCTGGGGTTTTATAAGGGGCATTGCAAAGGACCAAAAGGTGCCAAAACTAAGCTCACAAATGTTGCAAAAGCAGGGGAAAAAGTCAAGGCGGAAGACACAACTTAGGGGGCAAGATATGAGGGACATGGCATGAACACTTCAGAAAACAACCAAAAAAAGAAAAAATCTTTCCCAAAGTCAAAGCCATCAAAAGGCATGGCCTGCCATCAAGTGCAGGGACATGCACCAAAGATTCATCTATTGGTCCCCATTGAAATCGCAAGATTCCTTTTCCCTTCCCGAAAGGAAATGAAATTTCCTTTCGGGAAGGGAAAAGGAATCTTGCGAATCCCAAAAGAAAGGCTTACAAACACTCTGGAAAGGAGATAGGTTCAAATGAAATGCAATTGAAAAAAGCAGATAATCGGGAATTTTAGTCTCTACAAAAAATAGGCTGTGAGGAAATCAGCTGCATTGCAAAGGACCAAAAGGTGGCAAAACTAATCTCACAGATGTTGCAAAAGCAGGGGAAAAAGTCAAGGAGGAAGACACAACTTAGGGGGCAAGATATGAGGGACATGGCATGAATACTTAAATCAAAAAAAAAAAAAAAATACAAAAAATCATTCCCAAACTCAAAGCCATCAAAATGCAAGCAGGCCATATGCCACCAAGGTCAGGCACATGCTGCAAAGCTTGCCAAAATTGATCCCCACTGAAGGCCAAAACAGAAAAGAAGGACCTAAAAAAACGCTGGAATGGAGTCAACATCAAAGGAATTGCAATTGGAGGAGAAAAAAAGAAAATTTGGGAAATTTACAGACTCTAAGGAAATGGCCTGGGGTTTTATCAGGTGCAGTGCAAAGGACCAAAAGATGCAAAAACTAAGCTCACAGATGTTTCAAAAGCAGGGGAAAAAGTCAAGGAGGAAGACACAACTTAGGTGGCAAATTATGAGGGACATGGCATGAAAACTTAAAATAATAAAAAAAAAAAAAGAAAAAATCTTTCCCAAAGTCAAAGCCATCAAAATGCAGGCAGGCCGCACGCCACCAAGGGCAGGCACATGCAGCAAAGCTTGCCAAAATTGATCCCCACGGAAGGCCAAAACAGAACAGAAGGACTTGCAAACACGCTGGAATGGAGTCAACATCAAAGGAATTGCAATTGGAGGAGAAAAAAAGAAAATTTGGGAAATTTAGTGACTCTTAGAATGTGGCCTGGGATTTTAGCAGGTGCAGTGCAAAGGACCAAAAGGTGCCAAAACTAAGCTCACAGATGTTGCAAAAGCAGGGGAAAAAGTGAAGGAGGAAGACACAACTTAGGGGGCAAGATATGAGGGACATGGCATGAATACTTAAAGTAATAAAAAAAAAAAAAAGAAAAAATCTTTCCCAAAGTCAAAGGCATCAAAATGCAGGCAGGCCACACGCCACCAAGGGCAGGCACATGCAGCAAAGCTTGCCAAAATTGATCCCCACTGAAGGCCAAAACAGAAAAGAAGGACCTACAAACACGCTGGAAAGGAGTCAACATCAAAGGAATTGCAATTGGAGGAGAAAAAAAGGAAATTTGGGAAATTTAGTGACTCTAAGATCATGGCCCGGGGTTTATATCAGGTGCAGTGCAAAGGATGAAAAGATGCCTAAACTAAGCTCACAGATGTTGCAAAATCAGGGGAAAAAGTCAAGGAGGAAGACACAACTTAGGGGGCAAGATATGAGGGACATGGCATGAATCCTCAAAGTAATAAAAAAAAAAAAAAAAAAAAATCTTTCCCAAAGTCAAAGCCATCAAAATGCAGGCAGGCCATACGCCAGCAAGCGCAGGCACATGCAGGAAAGCTTGCCAAAATTGATCCCCACTGAAGGCCAAAACAGAAAAGAAGGACCTACAAACACGCTTTAATAGAGAAAACATCAAAGGAATTCAATTTATATGAGAAAAAAAGAAAATTTGGGTAAGTTAGTTATTCTAAGAAACTGGCCTGGGTTTATATGACGTGCAGCGCAAAGGACCAAAAGATGCCAAAACAAAGCTCACAGATGTTGCAAAAGCAGGGGAAAAAGTCATGGAGGAAGACACAACTTAGGGGGCAAGATATGAGGGACATGGCATGAACACTTCAGAAAACAGCCAAAAAAAGAAAAAAATCTTTCCCAAAGTCAAATGCATCAAAACGCAGGCGGGCCACATGCCACCAAGGGCAGGCACATGCAGCAAAGCTTGCCAAAATTGATCCCCACTGAAGGCCAAAACAGAAAAGAAGGACCTACAAACACGCTGGAATGGAGACAACATCAAAGGATTTGCAATTGGAGGAGAAAAAAAGGAAATTTGGGAAATTTAATGGCTCTTAGAAAGTGGCCTGGTGTTTTAGCAGGTGCAGTGCAAAGGACCAAAAGTTGCAAAAACTAAGCTCACAGATGTTGCAAATGCAGGGGAAAAAGTGAAGGAGGAAGACACAACTTAGGGAGAAAGATATGATGGACATGGCATGAATACCGAAAGCAACCAACAAAAAAAGAAAAAATTCTTTCCCAAAGTCAAAGCCATCAAAATGCAGGCAGGTCATATGCCACCATGGGCAGGCACATGCAGCAAAGCTTGCCAAAATTGATCCCCACTGAAGGCCAAAACAGAAAAGAAGGACCTACAAACACGCTGGAATGGAGTCAACATCAAAGGAATTGCAATTGGAGGAGAAAAAAAGAAAATTTGGGAAATTTAGTGACTCTAAGAAAATGGCCCGGGGTTTTATCAGGTGCATTGCAAAGGACCAAAAGGTGCCAAAACTAAGCTCACAAATGTTGCAAAAGCAGGGGAAAAAGTCAAGGAGGAAGACACAACTTAGGGGGCAAGATATGAGGGACATGTCATGAATACATAAAAAAATAAAAAAAAAAAGAAAAAATCTTTCCCAAAGTCAAAGCCATCAAAATGCAGGCAGGCCATACGCCAGCAAGCGCAGGCACATGCAGGAAAGCTTGCCAAAATTGATCCCCACTGAAGGCCAAAACAGAAAAGAAGGACCTACAAACACGCTGGAATGGAGTCAAAATCAAAGGATTTGCAATTGGAGGAGAAAAAAAGAAATTTAAGGAAATTTCTGACTCTAAAAAAATGGCCTGGGTTTATATCAGGTGCATTGCAAAGGACCAAAAGATGCCAAAACTAAGCTCACAGATGTTGCAAAAGCAGGGGAAAAAGTGAAGGAGGAAGACACAACTTAGGGGGCAAGATATGAGGGACATGGTATGAATACTTAAAATAATAAAAAAAAAAAAAGAAAAAATCTTTCCCAAAGTCAAAGGCATCAAAATGCAGGCAGGCCACACGCCACCAAGGGCAGGCACATGCAGCAAAGCTTGCCAAAATTGATCCCCACTGAAGGCCAAAACAGAAAAGAAGGAGTTGCCAACACGCTGGAATGGAGTCAACATCAAAGAAATTGCAATTGGAGGAGAAAAAAAGAAAATTTTGGAAATTTAGTGACTCTAAGAAAATGGCCTGGGTTTATAACAGGTGCAGTGCAAGGACCAAAAGGTGCCAAAACTAAGCTCACAGATGTTGCAAAAGCAGGGGAAAAAGTCAAGGAGGAAGACACAACTTAGGGAGCAAGATATGAGGGGCATGGCATGAATATTTAAAACAAAAAAGAAAAAAAAAAGAAAAAATCTTTCCCAAAGTCAAAGCCATCAAAATGCAGGCAGGCCATACGCCACCAAGGGCAGGCACATGTAGCAAAGCTTGCCAAAATTGATCCCCACTGAAGGCCAAAACAGAAAAGAAGGACTTACAAACACCCTGGAATGGAGTCAACATCAAAGGAATTGCAATTGGAGGAGAAAAAAAGAAAATTTGGGAAATTTAGTGACTCTAAGAAAATGGCCTGTGGTTTTATCAGGTGCAGTGCAAAGGACCAAGAGGTGCCAAAACAAAGCTCACAGATGTTGCAAAAGCATGGGAAAAAGTCAAGGAGGAAGACACAACTTAGGGGGCAAGATATGAGGGACATGGCATGAACACTTCAGAAAACAACCAAAAAAAGAAAAAAATCTTTCCCAAAGTCAAAGCCTTCAAAATGCATGGCCTGCCATCGAGTGCAGGGACATGCACCAAAGATTCCTCTATTGGTCCCCATTGAAATCGCAAGATTCCTTTTCCCTTCCCGAAAGGAAATGAAATTTCCTTTCGGGAAGAGAAAAGGAATCTTGCGAATCCCAAAAGAAAGGCTTACAAACACTCTGGAAAGGAGATAGGTTCAAATGAAATGCAATTGAAAAAAGCAGAAAATCGGGAATTTTAACCTCTACAAAAAATAGGCTGTGAGGAAATCAGCTACATTGCAAAGGACCAAAAGGTGCCAAAACTAAGCTCACAGATGTTGCAAATGCAGCGGAAAAAGTCAAGGAGGAAGACACAACTTAGGGGGCAAGATATGAGGGACATGGTATGAATACTTAAAATAATAAAAAAAAAAAAAGAAAAAATCATTAACAAAGTCAAAGCCATCAAAATGCAGGCAGGCCATACGCCACCAAGGGCAGGCACATGCAGCAAAGCTTGCCAAAATTGATCCCCACTGAAGGCCAAAACCGAAAAGAAGGACCTACAAACACGCTGGAATGGAGACAACATCGAAGGAAATGCAATTGGAGGAGAAAAAATGAAAAATTGGGAAATTTAGTGACTCTAAGAAAATGGCCCGGGGTTTTATCAGGTGCACTGTAAAGGACCAAAAGATGCCAAAACTAAGCTCACAGATGTTGCAAAAGCAGGGGAAAACGTCAAGGAGGAAGACACAACTTAGGGGGCAAGATATGAGGGACATGGTATGAATACTTAAAATAATAAAAAAAAAAAAAGAAAAAATCATTAACAAAGTCAAAGCCATCAAAATGCAGGCAGGCCATACGCCAGCAAGGGCAGGCACATGCAGCAAAGCTTGCCAAAATTGATCCCCACTGAAGGGCAAAACCGAAAAGAAGGACCTACAAACACGCTGGAATGGAGACAACATCGAAGGAAATGCAATTGGAGGAGAAAAAATGAAAAATTGGGAAATGTAGTGACTCTAAGAAAATGGCCTGGGGTTTTATCAGGTGCAGTGCAAAGGACCAAAAGATGCCAAAACTAAGCTCACAGATGTTGCAAAAGCAGGGGAAAAAGTCAAGGAGGAAGACACAACTTAGGGGGCAAGATATGAGGGACATGTCATGAATATTTTAAACAAAAAAAAATTAAAAGAAGAAAAAATCTTTCCAAAAGACAAAGCCATCAAAATGCAGGCAGGCCATAGGCCGCCAAGGGCAGGCACATGCAGCAAAGCTTGCCAAAATTGATCCCCACTGAAGGCCAAAACAGAAAAGAAGGACTTACAAACACGGTTTAATAGAGAAAACATCAAAGGAATTCAATTTCTATGAGAAAAAAAGAAAATTTGGGTAAGTTAGTGATTCTAAGAAAATGGCCTGGGTTTATATCAGGTGCAGTGCAAAGGATGAAAAGATGCCTAAACTAAGCTCACAGATGTTGCAAAAGCAGGGGAAAAAGTCAAGGAGGAAGACACAACTTAGGGGGCAAGATATGAGGGACATGGCATGAACACTTCAGAAAACAACCAAAAAAAGAAAAAAATCTTTCCCAAAGTCAAAGACATCAAAAGGCATAGCCTGCCATCAAGTGCAGGGACATGCACCAAAATTCCTCTATTGGTCCCCATTGAAATCGCAAGATTCCTTTTCCCTTCCCAAAAGGAAATTTCATTTCCTTTCGGGAAGGGAAAAGGAATCTTGCGAATCCCAAAAGAAAGGCTTACAAACACTCTGGAAAGGAGATAGGTTCAAATGAAATGCAATTGAAAAAAGCAGAAAATCGGGAATTTGAGTCTCTTCAAAAAACAGGCTGTGAGGAAATCAGCTGCATTGCAAAGGACCAAAAGGTGGAAAAACTAAGCTCACAGATGTTGCAAAAGCAGGGGAAAAAGTCAAGGAGGAAGACACAACTTAGGGGGCAAGATATGAGGGACATGGCATGAATACTTCAAACAAAAATAAAAGAAAAAACAGGAAAAATCATTCCAAAATTCAAAGCCATCAAAATGCAGGCAGGCCATACGCCAGGAAGTGCAGGCACATGCAGCAAAGCTTGCCATAATTGATCCCCACTGAAGGCCAAAACAGGAAATAAGGAGCTACAAACACGCTGGAATGGAGACAACATCAATGGAATTGCAATTGGAGGAGAAAAAAAGAAAATTTTGGAAATTTAGTGACTCTTAGAAAATGGCCTGGGGTTTTATAAGGTGCAGTGCTAAGGACGAAAAGATGCCAAAACTAAGCTCACAGATGTTGCAAAAGCAGGGGAAAAAGTCAAGGAGGAAGACACAACTTAGGGAGCAAGATATGAGGGACATGGCATGAATACTTAAAACAAAAAAAAAAAAAAAAAAGAAAAAATCTTTCCCAAAGTCAAAGCCATCAAAATGCAGGCAGGCCATACGCCACCAAGGCCAGGCACATGCAGCAAAGCTTGCCAAAATTGATCCCCACTGAAGGCCAAAACAGAAAAGACGGACCTACAAACACGCTGGAAAGGAGTCAACATCAAAGGAATTGCAATTGGAGGAGAAAAAAAGAAAATTTGGGTAATTTAGTGACTCTAAGAAAATGGCCTGCATTTATATCAGGTGCAATGCAAATGACCAAAAGATGCAAAAACTAAGCTCACAGATGTTTCAAAAGCAGGGGAAGAAGTCAAGGAGGAAGACACAACTTAGGGGGCAAGATATGAGGGACATGGCATGAAAACTTAAAATAATAAAAAAAAGAAAAAAGAAAAAATCTTTCCCAAAGTCAAAGCCATCAAAATGCAGGCAGGCCATACGCCACCAAGGGCAGGCACATGCAGCAAAGCTTGCCAAAATTGATCCCCACTGAAGGCCAAAGCAGAAAAGAAGGACCTATAAACACGCTGGAATGGAGACAACATCAAAGGATTTTCAATTGGAGGAGAAAAAAAGAAAATTTTGGAAATTTAGTGACTCTAAGAAAATGGCCTGGGTTTATATCAGGTGCACTGTAAAGGACGAAAAGATGCCAAAACTAAGCTCACAGATGTTGCAAAAGCAGGGGAAAAAGTCAAGGAGGAAGACACAACTTAGGGGGCAAGATATGAGGGACATGGCATGAACACTTCAGAAAACAACCAAAAAAAGAAAAAAATCTTTCCCAAAGTCAAAGCCATCAAAATGCAGGCAGGCCATACGCCAGCAAGTGCAGGCACATGCTGCAAAGCTTGCCAAAACTGATCCCCACTGAAGGCCAAAACAGAAAAGAAGGACCTACAAACACGCTGGAAAGGAGTCAACATCAAAGGAATTGCAATTGGAGGAAAAAAAAGAAAATTTGGGAAATTTAGTGACTCTAAGAATATGTCTTGGGCTTTAACTGGTGCATTGCAAAGGACCAAAAGGTGCCAAAACTAAGCTCACAGATGTTTTAAAAGCAGGGGAAAAAGTCAAGGAGGAAGACACAACTTAGGGGGCAAGATATGAGGGACATGGCATGAACACTTCAGAAAACAACCAAAAAAAGAAAAATATCTTTCCCAAAGTCAAAGCCATCAAAATGCAGGCAGGCCATACGCCAGCAAGGGCAGGCACATGCAGCAAAGCTTGCCAAAATTGATCCCCACTGAAGGCCAAAACAGAAAAGAAGGACCTACAAACACGCTGGAAAGGAGACAACATCAAAGGAATTGCAATTGGAGGAGAAAAAAAGAAAATTTTGGAAATTAAGTGATTCTAAGAAAATGGCCTGGGTTTAAACCAGGTGCAGTGCAAGGACCAAAAGGTGCCAAAACTAAGCTCACAGATGTTGCAAAATCAGGGGAAAAAGTCAAGGAGGAAGACACAACTTAGGGGGCACGATATGAGGGACATGGCATGAATATTTAAAACAAAAAAGAAAAAAAAAAGAAAAAATCTTTCCCAAAGTCAAAGCCATCAAAATGCAGGCAGGCCATACGCCACCAAGGGCAGGCACATGCCGCAAAAATTCCTCTATTGGTCCCCATTGAAATCGCAGGATTCCTTTTCCCTTTCCGAGAGGAAATGAAATTTCCTTTCGGGAAGGGAAAAGGAATCTTGCGAATCCCAAAAGAAAGGCTTACAAACACTCTGGAAAGGAGATAGGTTCAAATGAAATGCAATTGAAAAAGGCAGAAAATCGGGTATTTTAGTCTCTACAAAAAAAAGGCTGTGAGGAAATCAGCTGCATTGCAAAGGACCAAAAGATGCCAAAACTAAGCTCACAGATGTTGCAAAAGCAGGGGAAAAAGTCAAGGAGGAAGACACAACTTAGGGGGCAAGATATGAGGGAAATGGCATGAATATTAAAAACAAAAAAAAAAAAAAAAAAAAGAAAAAATCTTTCCCAAAGTCAAAGCCATCAAAATGCAGGCAGGCCATACGCCACCAAGTACAGGCACATGCAGCAAAGCTTGCCAAAATTGATCCCCACTGAAGGCCAAAACAGAAAAGAAGGACCTACAAACACGCTGGAATGGAGACAACATCAAAGGAATTGCAATTGGAGGAGAAAAAAAGAAAATTTGGGAAATTTAGTGACTCTAATAAAATGGCCTGTGGTTTCATCAGGTGCAGTGCAAAGGACCAAAAGATGCCAAAACTAAGCTCACAGATGTTGCAAAAGCAGGGGAAAAAGTCAAGGAGGAAGACACAACTTAGGGGGCAAGATATGAGGGACATGTCATGAATATTTTAATCAAAAAAAAATTAAAACAAGAAAAAATCTTTCCAAAAGACAAAGCCATCAAAATGCAGGCAGGCCATATGCCGCCAAGGGCAGGCACATGCAGCAAAGCTTGCCAAAATTGATCCCCACTGAAGGCCAAAACAGAAAAGAAGGACTTACAAACACGGTTTAATAGAGAAAACATCAAAGGAATTCAATTTCTATGAGAAAAAAAGAAAATTTGGGTAAGTTAGTGATTCTAAGAAAATGGCCTGGGGTTTATATCAGGTGCAGTGCAAAGGACGAAAAGATGCCTAAACTAAGCTCACAGATGTTGCAAAAGCAGGGGAAAAAGTCAAGGAGGAAGACACAACTTAGGGGGCAAGATATGAGGGACATGGCATGAACACTGCAGAAAACAACCAAAAAAAGAAAAAAATCTTTCCCAAAGTCAAAGACATCAAAAGGCATAGCCTGCCATCAAGTGCAGGGACATGCACCAAAATTCCTCTATTGGTCCCCATTGAAATCACAAGATTCCTTTTCCCTTCCCGAAAGGAAATGAAATTTCCTTGCGGGAAGGGAAAAGGAATCTTGCGAATCCCAAAAGAAAGGCTTACAAACACTCTGGAAAGGAGATAGGTTCAAATGAAATGCAATTGAAAAAAGCAGAAAATCGGGAATTTGAGTCTCTTCAAAAAACAGGCTGTGAGGAAATCAGCTGCATTGCAAAGGACAAGAAGGTGCCAAAACTAAGCTCACAGATGTTGCAAAAGCAGGGGAAAAAGTCAAGGAGGAAGACACAACTTAGGGAGCAAGATATGAGGGACATGGCATGAATACTTAAAACAAAAAAAAAAAAAAAAAAGAAAAAATCTTTCCCAAAGTCAAAGCCATCAAAATGCAGGCAGACCATACGCCACCAAGGCCAGGCACATGCAGCAAAGCTTGCCAACATTGATCCCCACTGAAGGCCAAAACAGAAAAGACGGACCTACAAACACGCTGGAAAGGAGTCAACATCAAAGGAATTGCAATTGGAGGAGAAAAAAAGAAAATTTGGGTAATTTAGTGACTCTAAGAAAATGGCCTGCATTTATATCAGGTGCAATGCAAAGGACCAAAAGATGCAAAAACTAAGCTCACAGATGTTTCAAAAGCAGGGGAAAAAGTCAAGGAGGAAGACACAACTTAGGGGGCAAGATATGAGGGACATGGCATGAAAACTTAAAATAATAAAAAAAAGAAAAAAGAAAAAATCTTTCCCAAAGTCAAAGCCATCAAAATGCAGGCAGGCCATACGCCACCAAGGGCAGGCACATGCAGCAAAGCTTGCCAAAATTGATCCCCACTGAAGGCCAAAACCGAAAAGAAGGACCTATAAACACGCTGGAATGGAGACAACATCAAAGGATTTTCAATTGGAGGAGAAAAAAAGAAAATTTTGGAAATTTAGTGACTCTAAGAAAATGGCCTGGGTTTATATCAGGTGCACTGTAAAGGACGAAAAGATGCCAAAACTAAGCTCACAGATGTTGCAAAAGCAGGGGAAAAAGTCAAGGAGGAAGACACAACTTAGGGGGCAAGATATGAGGGACATGGCATGAACACTTCAGAAAACAACCAAAAAAAGAAAAAAATCTTTCCCAAAGTCAAAGCCATCAAAATGCAGGCAGGCCATACGCCACCAGGGGCAGGCACATGCTGCAAAGCTTGCCAAAACTGATCCCCACTGAAGGCCAAAACAGAAAAGAAGGACCTACAAACACGCTGGAAAGGAGTCAACATCAAAGGAATTGCAATTGGAGGAGAAAAAAAGAAAATTTGGGAAATTTAGTGACTCCAAGAAAATGGCCCGGGGTTTTATCAGGTGCAGTGCAAAGGACCAAAAGGTGCCAAAACTAAGCTCACAGATATTGAAATATCAGGGGAAAAAGTCAAGGCGGAAGACACAACTTAGGGGGCAAGATATGAGGGACATGTCATGAATACTTTAAACAAAAAAAAATAAAAAAAAAGAAAAAATCTTTCCCAAAGTCAAAGCCATCAAAATGCAGGCAGGCCATACGCCGCCAAGGGCAGGCACATGCAGCAAAGCTTGCCAAAATTGATCCCCACTGAAGGCCAAAAGAGAAAAGAAGGACCTACAAACACGCTGGAATGGAGTCAACATCAAAGGATTTGCAATTGGAGGAGAAAAAAAGAAAATTTGGGAAATTTAGTGACTCTAAGAAAATGGCCCGGGGTTTTATCAGGTGCATTGCAAAGGAGCAAAAGGTGCCAAAACTAAGCTCACAAATGTTGCAAAAGCAGGGGAAAAAGTCAAGGAGGAAGACACAACTTAGGGGGCAAGATATGAGGGACATGGCATGAATACATAAAAAAATAAAAAAAAAAAAGAAAAAATCTTTCCCAAAGTCAAAGCCATCAAAATGCAGGCAGGCCATACGCCAGCAAGCGCAGGCACATGCAGGAAAGCTTGCCAAAATTGATCCCCACTGAAGGCCAAAACAGAAAAGAAGGACCTACAAACACGCTGGAATGGAGTCAAAATCAAAGGATTTGCAATTGGAGGAGAAAAAAAGAAAATTAAGGAAATTACTGACTCTAAAAAAATGGCCTGGGTTTATATCAGGTGCATTGCAAAGGACCAAAAGATGCCAAAACTAAGCTCACAGATGTTGCAAAAGCAGGGGAAAAAGTCAAGGAGGAAGACACAACTTAGGGGGCAAGATATGAGGGACATGGCATGAACACTTCAGAAAACAACCAAAAAAAGAAAAAAATCTTTCCCAAAGTCAAAGCCATCAAAAGGCATGGCCTGCCATCAAGTGCAGGGACATGCACCAAAGATTCCTCTATTGGTCCCCATTGAAATCGCAAGATTCCTTTTCCCTTCCCGAAAGGAAATTTCATTGCCTTTCGGGAAGGGAAAAGGAATCTTGCGAATCCCAAAAGAAAGGCTTACAAACACTCTGGAAAGGAGATAGGTTCAAATGAAATGCAATTGAAAAAAGCAGAAAATCGGGACTTATCGTCTCTTCAAAAAATAGGCTGTGAGGAAATCAGCTGCATTGCAAAGGACCAAAAGATGCCAAAACTAAGCTCACAGATGTTGCAAAAGCAGGGGAAAAAGTCAAGGAGGAAGACACAACTTAGGGGGCAAGATATGAGGGACATGGCATGAATACTTAAAACAAAAAAGAAAAAAAAAAGAAAAAATCTTTCCCAAAGTCAAAGCCATCAAAATGCAGGGTGGCCATACGCCAGCAAGTGCAGGCACATGCAGCAAAGCTTGCCAAAATTGATCCCCACTGAAGGCCAAAACAGAAAAGAAGGACTTACAAACATGCTGGAATGGAGACACCATCAAAAGAATTGGAATTGTAGGAGAAAAAAAAAAAAGGGAAATTTAATGACTCTAAGAAAATGGCCTGGGTTTATATCAGGTGCAGTGCAAAGGGCGAAAAGATGCCAAAACTAAGCTCACAGATGTTGCAAAAGCAGGGGAAAATGTCAAGGAGGAAGACACAACAGGGGGCAATATATGAGGAACATGGCATGAATACTTAAAATAAAAAAAAAAAAAAAAAGAAAAAATCTTTCCCAAAGTCAAAGCCATCAAAATGCAGGCAGGCCATACGCCAGCAAGTGCAGGCACATGCAGCAAAGCTTGCCAAAATTGATCTCCACTGAAGGCCAAAACAGAAAAGAAGGACCTACAAACACGCTAGAAAAGGAGTCAACATCAAAGGAATTGCAATTGGAGGAGAAAAAAAGAAAAATTTGGGAAATTTAGTGACTCTAAGAAAATGGCCTGGGTTTATATCAGGTGCAGTGCAAAGGACCAAAAGATGCCAAAACTAAGCTCACAGATGTTGCAAAAGCAGGGGAAAAAGTCAAGGAGGAAGACACAACTTAGGGGGCAAAATATGAGGGACATGGCATGAATACTTAAAATAATAAAAAAAAAAAAAAAGAAAAAATCGTTCCCAAAGTCAAAGCCATCAAAATGCAGGCAGGCCATACGCCCCGAAGGGCAGGCACATGCAGCAAAGCTTGCCAAAATTGATCCCCACTGAAGGCCAAAACAGAAAAGAAGGACCTACAAACACCCTGGAAAGGAGTCAACATCAAAGGAATTGCAATTGGAGGAGAAAAAAAGAAAATTTGGGAAATTTAGTGACTCTAAGGAAATGGCCTGGGTTTATATCTGGTGCAGTGAAAGGACCAAAAGATGCCAAAACTAAGCTCACAGATGTTGCAAAAGCAGGGGAAAAAGTCAAGGAGGAAGACACAACTTAGGGGGAAAGGTATGAGGGACTTGGCATGAACACTTCAAAAAACAACCAAAAAAAGAAAAAAATCTTTCCCAAAGTCAAAGCCATCAAAAGGCATGGCCTGCCATCAAGTGCAGGGACATACACCAAAGTTTCGTCTATTGGTCCCCATTGAAATCGCAAGATTCCTTTTCCCTTCCCGAAAGGAAATGAAATTTCCTTTCGGGAAGGGAAAAGGAATCTTGCGAATCCCAAAAGAAAGGCTTACAAACACTCTGGAAAGGAGATAGGTTCAAATGAAATGCAATTGAAAAAAGCAGAAAATCGGGAATTTTAGTCTCTTCAAAAAATAGGCTGTGAGGAAAGCACCTGCATTGCAAAGGACCAAAAGGTGCCAAAACTAAGCTCAGAGATGTTGCAAAAGCAGGGGAAAAAGTCAAGGAGGAAGACACAACTTAGGGGGCAAGATATGAGGGACATGGCATGAATACTTAAATCAAAAAAAAAAAAAAAATACAAAAAATCATTCCCAAACTCAAAGCCATCAAAATGCAAGCAGGCCATATGCCACCAAGGTCAGACACATGCTGCAAAGCTTGCCAAAATTGATCCCCACTGAAGGCCAAAACAGAAAAGAAGGACCTAAAAAAACGCTGGAATGGAGTCAACATCAAAGGAATTGCAATTGGAGGAGAAAAAAAGAAAATTTGGGAAATTTAGTGACTCTAAGAAAATGGCCTGGGGTTTTAGCAGGTGCAGTGCAAAGGACCAAAAGATGCAAAAACTAAGCTCACAGATGTTGCAAAAGCAGGGGAAAAAGTCAAGGAGGAAGACACAACTTAGGGGGCAAGATATGAGGGACATGGCATGAAAACTTAAAATAATAAAAAAAAAAAAAAGAAAAAATCTTTCCCAAAGTCAAAGCCATCAAAATGCAGGCAGGCCTTACGCCACCAAGGGCAGGCACATGCAGCAAAGCTTGCCAAAATTGATCCCCACTGAAGGCCAAAACAGAACAGAAGGACTTGCAAACACGCTGGAATGGAGTCAACATCAAAGGAATTGCAATAGAAGGAGAAAAAAAGAAAATTTGGGAAATTTAGTGACTCTTAGAATGTGGCCTGGGGTTTTAGCAGGTGCAGTGCAAAGGACCAAAAGGTGCCAAAACTAAGCTCACAGATGTTGCAAAAGCAGGGGAAAAAGTGAAGGAGGAAGACACAACTTAGGGGGCAAGATATGAGGGACATGGCATGAATACTTAAAGTAATAAAAAAAAAAAAAAGAAAAAATCTTTCCCAAAGTCAAAGGCATCAAAATGCAGGCACGCCACATGCCACCAAGGGCAGGCACATGCAGGAAAGCTTGCCAGAATTGATCCCCACTGAAGGCCAAAACAGAAAAGAAGGACCTACAAACACGCTGGAAAGGAGTCAACATCAAAGGAATTGCAATTGGAGGAGAAAAAAAGAAAATTAGGGAAATTACTGACTCTAAAAAAATGGCCTGGGTTTATATCAGGTGCATTTCAAAGGACCAAAAGGTGCCAAAACTAACCTCACAGATGTTGCAAAAGCAGGGGAAAAAGTCAAGGAAGAAGACACATCTTAGGGGGCAAGATATGAAGGACATGGCATGAATACTTAAAATATTAAAAAAAAAAAAAAGAAAAAAATTTTTCCCAAAGTCAAAGCCATCAAAATGCAGGCAGGCCTTACGCCAGCTAGGGCAGGCACATGCAGCAAAGCTTGCCAAAATTGATCCCCACTGAATGCGAAAACAGAGAAGAAGGACCAACAAACACGCTGGAATGGAGACAACATCAAAGGATTTGCAATTAGCGGAGAAAAAAAGAAAATTTGGGAAATTTAATACCTTATAGAAAGTGGCCTGGGGTTTATATCAGGTGCAGTGCAAAGGACCAAAAGATGCAAAAACTAAGCTCACAGATGTTGCAAAATCAGGGGAAAAAGTCAAGGAGGAAGACACAACTTAGGGGGCAAGATATGAGAGACATGACATGAATACTTAAAATATTAAAAAAAAAAAAAAGAAAAAATCTTTCCCAAAGTCAAAGCCATCAAAATGCAGGCAGGCCATACGCCAGAAAGGGCAGGCACATGCAGCAAAGCTTGCCAAAATTGATCCCCACTGAAGGCCAAAAGAGAAAAGAAGGACCTACAAACACGCTGGAAAGGAGTCAACATCAAAGGAATTGCAATTGGAGGAGAAAAAAAGAAAATTTGGGAAATTTAGTGACTCTTAGAAAGTGGCCTGGGTTTATATCAGGTGCAGTGCAAAGGACCAAAAGATGCCAAAACTAAGCTCACAGATGTTGCAAAAGCAGGGGAAAAAGTCAAGGAGGAAGACAGAACTTAGGGGGCAAGATATGAGGGACATGGTATGAATACTTAAAATAATAAAAAAAAAAAAAGAAAAAATCGTTCCCAAAGTCAAAGGCATCAAAATGCAGGCAGGCCATACGCCAGCAAGTGCAGGCACATGCAGCAAAACTTGCCAAAATTGATCCCCACTGACGGCCAAAACAGAAAAGAAGGAACTACAAACACGCTGGAAAGGAGTCAACATCAAAGGAATTGCAATTGGAGGAGAAAAAAAGAAAATTGGGGAAATTTAGTGACTCTTAGAAAGTGGCCTGGAGTTTTATCAGGTGCAGTGCAAAGGACCAAAAGGTGCCAAAACTAAGCTCACAGATGTTGCAAAAGCAGGGGAAAAAGTCAAGGAGGAAGACAGAACTTAGGGGGCAAGATATGAGGGACATGGCATGAACACTTCAGAAAACAACCAAAAAAAGAAAAAAATCTTTCCCAAAGTCAAATGCATCAAAACGCAGGCGGGCCACATGCCACCAAGGGCAGGCACATGCAGCAAAGCTTGCCAAAATTGATCCCCACTGAAGGCCAAAACAGAAAAGAAGGACCTACAAACACGCTGGAATGGAGACAACATCAAAGGATTTGCAATTGGAGGAGAAAAAAAGGAAATTTGGGAAATTTAATGGCTCTTAGAAAGTGGCCCGGGGTTTTAGCAGGTGCAGTGCAAAGGACCAAAAGTTGCAAAAACTAAGCTCACAGATGTTGCAAATGCAGGGGAAAAAGTGAAGGAGGAAGACACAACTTAGGGAGAAAGATATGATGGACATGGCATGAATACCGAAAACAACCAACAAAAAAAGAAAAAATCTTTCCCAAAGTCAAAGCCATCAAAATGCAGGCAGGCCATACGCCACCAAGGGCAGGCACATGCAGCAAAGCTTGGCAAAATTGATCCCCACTGAAGGCCAAAACAGAAAAGAAGGACCTACAAACACGCTGGAAAGGAGTCAACATCAAAGGAATTGCAATTGGAGGAGAAAAAAAGAAATTTGGGAAATTTAGTGACTCTAAGAAAATGGCCCGGGGTTTTATCAGGTGCATTGCAAAGGACCAAAAGGTGCCAAAACTAAGCTCACAGATGTTGCAAAAGCTGGGGAAAAAGTCAAGGAGGAAGACACAACTTAGGGGGCAAGATATGAGGGACATGGCATGAATACATAAAAAAATAAAAAGAAAAAAGAAAAAATCTTTCCCAAAGTCAAAGCCATCAAAATGCAGGCAGGCCATACGCCAGCAAGGGCAGGCACATGCAGGAAAGCTTGCCAAAATTGATCCCCACTGAAGGCCAAAACAGAAAAGAAGGACCTACAAACACGCTGGAATGGAGTCAACATCAAAGGATTTGCAATTGGAGGAGAAAAAAAGAAAATTAAGGAAATTACTGACTCTAAAAAAATGGCCTGGGTTTATATCAGGTGCACTGTAACGGACGAAAAGATGCCAAAACTAAGCTCACAGATGTTGCAAAAGCAGGGGAAAAAGTCAAGGAGGAAGACACAACTTAGGGGGCAAGATATGAGGGACATGGTATGAATACTTAAAATAATAAAAAAAAAAAAAGAAAAAATCGTTCCCAAAGTCAAAGCCATCAAAATGCAAGCAGGCCATACGCCACCAAGGGCAGGCACATACTGCAAAGCTTGCCAAAATTGATACCCACTTAAGGCCAAAACAGAAAAAAAGGACCTACAAACACGCTGGAATGGAGTCAACATCAAAGGAATTGCAATTGGAGGAGAAAAAAAGAAAATTTGGGAAATTTAGTGACTCTCATAAAATGGCCTGGGGTTTTATCAGGTGCAGTGCTAAGTACGAAAAGATGCCAAAACTAAGCTCACAGATGTTGCAAAAGCAGGGGAAAAAGTCAAGGAGGAAGACACAACTTAGGGGGCAAGATATGAGGGACATGGCATGAATACTTAAAATAATAAAAAAAAAAAAAGAAAAAATCTTTCCCAAAGTCAAAGCCATCAAAATGCAGGCAGGCCATACGCCAGCAAGGGCAGGCACATGCAGCAAAGCTTGCCAAAATTGATCCCCACTGAAGGCCAAAACAGAAAAGAAGGACTTGCAAACACGCTGGAAAGGCGTCAACATCAAAGGATTTGCAATTGGAGGAGAAAAAAAGAAAATTTTGGAAATTTAGTGACTCTAAGAAAATGGCCTGGGTTTATATCAGGTGCAGTGCAAAGGACCAAAAGATGCCAAAACTAAGCTCACAGATGTTGCAAAAGCAGTGGAAAAAGTCAAGGAGGAAGACACAACAGGTGGCAAGATATGAGGGACGTGGCATGAAAACCTAAAATAATAAAAAAAAAAAAAAGAAAAAATCTTTCCCAAAGTCAAAGCCATCAAAATGCAGGCAGGCCATACGCCACCAAGGGCAGGCACATGCAGCAAAGCTTGCCAAAATTGATCCCCACTGAAGGCCAAAACCGAAAAGAAGGACCTACAAACACGCTGGAAAGGAGTCAACATCAAATGAATTGCAATTGGAGGAGAAAAAAGAAAATTTGGGAAATTTAGTGACTCTAAGAAAGTGGCCTGGCCTTTCAGCAGGTGCAGTGCAAAGGACCAAAAGGTGCCAAAACTAAGCTCACAAATGTTGCAAAACAGGGGAAAAAGTCAAGGAGGAAGACACAACTTAGGGGGCACGATATGAGGGACATGGCATGAACACTTCAGAAAACAACCAAAAAAAGAAAAAAAATCTTTCCCAAAGTCAAAGCCATCAAAAGGCAGGGCCTGCCATCAAGTGCAGGGACATGCACCAAAGATTCCTCTATTGGTCCCCATTGAAATCGCAAGATTCCTTTTCCCTTCCCGAAAGGAAATGAAATTTCCTTTCAGGAAGGGAAAAGGAATCTTGCGGATGCCAATAGAAAGGCTTACAAACACTCTGGAAAGGAGATAGGTTCAAATGAAATGCAATTGAAAAAAGCAGAAAATCGGGACTTATCGTCTCTTCAAAAAATAGGCTGTGAGGAAATCAGCTGCATTGCAAAGGACTAAAAGGTGGCAAAACTAAGCTCACAGATGTTGCAAAAGCAGGGGAAAAAGTCAAGGAGGAAGACACAACTTAGGGGGCAAGACATGAGGGACATGGCATGAATACTTATCGGGTTTTTTCTTTCTTTTTCTTTCGCTCGGCTGTTTAGGTGGCCTGGAAAGGCCCAGGGTGGCCTTGGACAGTCCGGCGCTTCAAAAGACGAGAAGAGACTTCTGATCTTTCTCTGTCTCGGTGTTTATTGATCGTTTATCTAAAAGATTTTCTTTCAGCGCAACAGAGTCTGCACAGCAAGCCAGCCATGGGCACACTGAGAGCCCCCGGGGCGGTCACCTATCTTTATACTCGGAGTTACGTGGACATTATTTATAATTTCTCCCCAATACCTTATACCCTTATTAACTGGTGCACCTCTAGTAATAACCAATCCCGAAGTGCCACCATCACCACAGAAGATGGAGGCCAAGAAGAAGAAGAAGAAGAACAGGACACACCCCAATTCCTCCACCTTACTTCTTTAGACCCCCCTGTACAGAAATCCTAAACCCTGTGTCTCAAACTCTAATTAACTTATTCCTTCACCATTCACCCTGGTGAAATCCTCCCATCTTCATACAGTCGTCGTCGTCTGTGTGGGATCAAAGTCCAGCCACCAGGCACTTCTGGCAACATTCCAGGATTCCCGAGCCCCCCAAGGGTGGTCTCGGACACTCTGTATCTCAGTCCTGAGGGGCTGAGATGCCACAAATACTTATAAAAATAAAAAAAAAAAAAAAAAGAAAAAATCTTTCCCAAAGTCAAAGCCATCAAAATGCTGGCAGGCCATACGCCACCAAGGGCAGGCACATGCAGCAAAGCTTGCCAAAATTGATCCCCACTGAAGGCCAAAACAGAAAAGAAGGACCTAAAAACACGCTGGAAAGGAGTCAACATCAAAGGAATTGCAATTGGAGGAGAAAAAAAGAAAATTTGGGAAATTTAGTGACTCTAAGGAAATGGCCTGGGTTTATATCAGGTGCAGTGCAAAGGACCAAAAGATGCCAAAACTAAGCTCACAGATGTTGCAAAAGCAGGGGAAAAAGTCAAGGAGGAAGACACAACTTAGGGAGCAAGATATGAGGGACATGGCATGAATACTTAAAATATTAGAAAAAAAAAAAAAGAAAAAGTCTTTCCCAAAGTCAAAGCCATCAAAATGCAGGCAGGCCATACGCCAGCAAGGGCAGGCACATGCAGCAAAGCTTGCCAAAATTGATCCCCACTGAAGGCCAAAACAGAAAAGAAGGACCTACAAACACGCTGGAAAGGAGTCAACATCAAAGGAATTGCAATTGGAGGAGAAAGAAAGAAAATTTGGGAAATTCAGTGACTCTAAGAAAATGGCCTGGGGTTTTATCAGGTGCAGTGCAAAGGACCAAAGGTGCCAAAACTAAGCTCACAAATGTTGCAAAAGCAGGGGAAAAAGTCAAGGAGGAAGACACAACTTAGGGGGCAAGATATGAGGGACATTGCATGAATAGTTATAAAAATAAAAAAAAAAAAAAAAAGAAAAAATCATTCCCAAGGTCAAAGCCATCAAAACGGAGGCAGGCCATACGCCAGCAAGGGCAGGCACATGCAGCAAAGCTTGCCAAAATTGATCCCCACTGAAGGCCAAAACAGAAAAGAAGGACCTACAAACACGCTGGAAAGGAGTCAACATCAAAGGAATTGCAACTGGAGGAGAAAAATAAAAAATTTTGGAAATTTAGTGACTCAAATAAAATGGCCTGGGGTTTTATCAGGTGCAGTGCAAAGGACCAAAAGATGCCAAAACTAAGCTCAAAAATGTTGCAAAAGCAGGGGAAAAAGTCAAGGACGAAGATACAACTGAGGGCAAGATATGAGGAACATGGTATGAATACTTAAAATATTAAAAAAAAAAAAAAGAAAATATCTTTCCCAAAGATAAAGCCATCAAAATGCAGGCAGGCCATACGCCACCAAGGGCAGGCACATGCAGCAAAGCTTGCCAAAATTGATCCCCACTGAAGGCCAAAACAGAAAAGAAGGACCTACAAACACGCTGGAAAGGAGTCAACATCAAAGGAATTGCAATTGGAGGAGAAAAAAAGAAAATTTTGGAAATTCAGTGACTCTTGAAAGTGGCCTGGGTTTATATCAGGTGCAGTGCAACGGACCAAAAGATGCGAAAACTAAGCTCACAGATGTTGCAAAAGCAGGGGAAAAAGTCAAGGAGGAAGACACAACTTAGGGGGCAAGATATGAGGGACATGGCATGAACACTTCAGAAAACAACCAAAAAAAGAAAAAAATCTTTCCCAAAGTCAAAGCCATCAAAAGGCATGGCCTGCCATCAAGTGCAGGGACATGCACCAAAGATTCCTCTATTGGTCCCCATTGAAATCGCAAGATTCCTTTTCCCTTCCCGAAAGGAAATTTCATTTCCTTTCGGGAAGGGAAAAGGAATCTTGCGAATCCCAAAAGAAAGGCTTACAAACACTCTGGAAAGGAGATAGTTTCAAATAAAATGCAATTGAAAAAAGCAGAAAATCGGGAATTTTTGTCTCTGCAAAAAATAGGCTGTGAGGAAATCAGCTGCATTGCAAAGGACCAAAAGATGCCAAAACTAAGCTCACAGATGTTGCAAAAGCAGGGGAAAAAGTCAAGGAGGAAGCCACAACTTAGGGGGCAAGATATGAGGGACATGGCATGAATACTTAAAATAATAAAAAAAAAAAATAAAAAAAAATCTTTCCCAAAGTCAAAGCCATCAAAATGCAGGCAGGCCATACGCCAGCAAGTGCAGGCACATGCAGCAAAGCTTGCCAAAATTGATCCCCACTGAAGGCCAAAACAGAAAAGAAGGACCTACAAACACGCTGGAATGGAGACAATATCAAAGGAATTGCAATTGGAGGAGAAAAAAAGAAAATTTGGGAAATTTAGTGACTCTAAGAAAATGGCCTGGGGTTATATCAGTTGCAGTGCAAAGGACCAAAAGATGCCAAAACTAAGCTCACAGATGTTGCAAAAGCAGGGGAAAAAGTCAAGGAGGAAGACAGAACTTAGGGGGCAAGATTGAGGGACATGGCATGAATACTTAAAATAATAAAAAAAAAAAAGAAAAAATCTTTCCCAAAGTCAAAGCCATCAAAATGCAGGCAGGCCATAGGCCAGCAAGTGCAGGCACATGCAGCAAAGCTTGCCAAAATTGATCCCCACTGAAGGCAAAAACAGAAAAGAAGGACCTACAAACACGCTGGAAAGGAGTCAACATCAAAGGAATTGCAACTGGAGGAGAAAAAAAGAAAATTTTGGAAATTTAGTGACTCTCATAAAATGGCCTGGGGTTTTATCAGGTGCAGTGCAAAGGACCAAAAGATGCCAAAACTAAGCTCACAGATGTTGCAAAAGCAGGGGAAAAAGTCAAGGAGGAAGACACAACTTAGAGGCAAGATATGAGGGACATGGCATGAACACTTCAGAATACAACCAAAAAAAGAAAAAAATCTTTCCCAAAGTCAAAGCCATCAAAAGGCATGGCCTGCCATCAAGTGCAGGGACATGCACCAAAGATTCCTCTCTTGGTCCCCATTGAAATCGCAAGATTCCTTTTCCCTTCCCGAAAGGAAATGAAATTTCCTTTCGGGAAGGGAAAAGGAATCTTGTGAATCCCAAAAGAAAGGCTTACAAACACTCTGGAAAGGAGATAGGTTCAAATGAAATGCAATTGAAAAAAGCAGAAAATCGGGAATTTTAGTCTCTTCAAAAAATAGGCAGTGAGGAAATCAGCTGCATTGCAAAGGACCAAAATGTGCCAAAACTAAGCTCACAGATGTTGCAAAAGCAGGGGAAAAAGTCAAGGAGGAAGACACAACTTAGGGGGCAAGATATGAGGGACATGGCATGAATATTTAAAATAATAAAAAAAAAAAAGAAAAAATCTTTCCCAAAGTCAAAGCCATCAAAATGCAGGCAGGCCATACGCCAGCAAGGGCAGGCACATGCAGCAAAGCTTGCCAAAATTGATCCCCACTGAAGGTCAAAACAGAAAAGAAGGACCTACAAACACGCTGGAATGGAGACAACATCAAAGGAATTGCAATTGGAGGAGAAAAAAAGAAAATTTGGGAAATTTAGTGACTCTTAGAAAGTGGCCTGTGGTTTTATCAGGTGCAGTGCAAAGGACCAAAAGGTGCCAAAACTAAGCTCACAAATGTTGCAAAAGCAGGGGAAAAAGTCAAGGACGAAGATACAACTGAGGGCAAGATATGAGGAACATGGTATGAATACTTAAAATATTAAAAAAAAAAAAAAGAAAATATCTTTCCCAAAGATAAAGCCATCAAAATGCAGGCAGGCCATACGCCACCAAGGGCAGGCACATGCAGCAAAGCTTGCCAAAATTGATCCCCACTGAAGGCCAAAACAGAAAAGAAGGACCTACAAACACGCTGGAAAGGAGTCAACATCAAAGGAATTGCAATTGGAGGAGAAAAAAAGAAAATTTTGGAAATTCAGTGACTCTTGAAAGTGGCCTGGGTTTATATCAGGTGCAGTGCAACGGACCAAAAGATGCGAAAACTAAGCTCACAGATGTTGCAAAAGCAGGGGAAAAAGTCAAGGAGGAAGACACAACTTAGGGGGCAAGATATGAGGGACATGGCATGAACACTTCAGAATACAACCAAAAAAAGAAAAAAATCTTTCCCAAAGTCAAAGCCATCAAAAGGCATGGCCTGCCATAAAGTGCAGGGACATGCACCAAAGATTCCTCTATTGGTCCCCATTGAAATCGCAAGATTCCTTTTCCCTTCCCGAAAGGAAATGAAATTTCCTTTCGGGAAGGGAAAAGGAATCTTGCGAATCCCAAAAGAAAGGCTTACAAACACTCTGGAAAGGAGATAGGTTCAAATGAAATGCAATTGAAAAAAGCAGAAAATCGGGAATTTTAGTCTCTTCAAAAAATAGGCAGTGAGGAAATCAGCTGCATTGCAAAGGACCAAAATGTGCCAAAACTAAGCTCACAGATGTTGCAAAAGCAGGGGAAAAAGTCAAGGAGGAAGACACAACTTAGGGGGCAAGATATGAGGGACATGGCATGAATATTTAAAATAATAAAAAAAAAAAAGAAAAAATCTTTCCCAAAGTCAAAGCCATCAAAATGCAGGCAGGCCATACGCCAGCAAGGGCAGGCACATGCTGCAAAGCTTGCCAAAATTGATCCCCACTGAAGGCCAAAACAGAAAAGAAGGACCTACAAACACGCTGGAATGGAGACAACATCAAAGGAATTGCAATTGGAGGAGAAAAAAAGAAAATTTGGGAAATTTAATGACTCTTAGAAAGTGGCCTGTGGTTTTATCAGGTGCAGTGCAAAGGACCAAAAGGTGCCAAAACTAAGCTCACAAATGTTGCAAAAGCAGGGGAAAAAGTCAAGGAGGAAGACACAACTTAGGGGGCAAGATATGAGGGACATGGCATGAATACTTAAAATATTAAAAAAAAAGAAAAAGAAAAAATCTTTCCCAAAGTCAAAGCCATCAAAATGCAGGCAGGCCATACGCCAGCAAGGGCAGGCACATGCAGCAAAGCTTGCCAAAATTGATCCCCACTGAAGGCCAAAACAGAAAAGAAGGACCTACAAACACGCTGGAAAGGAGTCAACATCAAAGGAATTGCAATTGGAGGAGAAAAAAAGAAAATTTTGGAAATTTAGTGACTCTTAGAAAGTGGCCTGGGGTTTTATCAGGTGCAGTGCAAAGGACCAAAAGATGCCAAAACTAAGCTCACAGATGTTGCAAAAGCAGGGGAAAAAGTCAAAGAGGAAGACAGAACTTAGGGGGCAAGATATGAGGGACATGGCATGAACACTTCAGAAAACAACCAAAAAAAGAAAAAAATCTTTCCCAAAGTCAAAGACATCAAAAGGCATGGCCTGCCATCAAGTGCAGGGACATGCACCAAAGATTCCTCTATTGGTCCCCATTGAAATCGCAAGATTCCTTTTCCCTTCCCGAAAGGAAATTTCATTGCCTTTCGGGAAGGGAAAAGGAATCTTGCGAATCCCAAAAGAAAGGCTTACAAACACTCTGGAAAGGAGATAGGTTCAAATGAAATGCAATTGAAAAAAGCATGAAATCGGGACTTATCGTCTCTTCAAAAAATAGGCTGTGAGGAAATCAGCTGCATTGCAAAGGACCAAAAGGTGCCAAAACTAAGCTCACAGATGTTGCAAAAGCAGGGGAAAAAGTCAAGGAGGAAGACACAACTTAGGGGGCAAGATATGAGGGACATGGCATGAATACATAAAACAAAAAAGAAAAAAAAAAAGAAAAAATCTTTCCCAAAGTCAAAGCCATCAAAATGCAGGGTGGCCATACGCCACCAAGGGCAGGCACATGCAGCAAAGCTTGCCAAAATTGATCCCCACTGAAGGCCAAAACAGAAAAGAAGGACCTACACACATGCTGGAATGGAGACACCATCAAAGTAATTGGAATTGGAGGAGAAAAAAAAAAAAGGGAAATTTAATGACTCTAAGAAAATGGCCTGGGTTTATACCAGGTGCAGTGCAAAGGACCAAAAGATGCCAAAACTAAGCTCACAGATGTTGCAAAAGCAGGGGAAAAAGTCAAGGACGAAGATACAACTGAGGGCAAGATATGAGGAACATGGTATGAATACTTAAAATAATAAAAAAAAAAAATAAAAAATCTTTCCCAAAGTCAAAGCCATCAAAATGCAGGCAGGCCATACGCCACCAAGGGCAGGCACATGCTGCAAAGCTTGCCTAAACTGATCCCCACTGAAGGCCAAAATAGAAAAGAAGGACCTACAAACACGCTGGAAAGGAGTCAACATCAAAGGAATTGCAATTGGAGGAGAAAAAACGAAAATTTTGGAAATTTAGTGACTCTAATAAAATGGCCTGGGGTTTTATCAGGTGCAGTGCAAAGGACCAAAAGATGCCAAAACTAAGCTCACAGATGTTGCAAAAGCAGGGGAAAAAGTCAAGGAGGAAGACACAACTTAGGGGGCAAGATATGAGGGACATGGCATGAACACTTCAGAAAACAACCAAAAAAAGAAAAAAATCTTTCCCAAAGTCAAAGCCATCAAAAGGCATGGCCTGCCATCAAGTGCAGGGACATGCACCAAAGATTCCTCTATTGGTCCCCATTGAAATCGCAAGATTCCTTTTCCCTTCCCGAAAGGAAATGAAATTTCCTTTCGGGAAGGGAAAAGGAATCTTGCGAATCCCAAAAGAAAGGCTTACAAACACTCTGGAAAGGAGATAGGTTCAAATGAAATGCAATTGAAAAAAGCAGAAAATCGGGATTATCGTCTCTTCAAAAAATAGGCTGTGAGGAAATCAGCTACAGTGCTAAGGACCAAAAGGTGCCAAAACTAAGCTCACAGATGTTGCAAAAGCAGGGGAAAAAGTCAAGGAGGAATACACAACAGGGGGCAAGATATGAGGAACATGGCATGAATACGTAAAATATAAAAAAAAAAAAAAAAAGAAAAAATCTTTCCCAAAGTCAAAGCCATCAAAATGCAGGCCGGCCATATGCCAGCAAGGGCAGGCACATGCAGCAAAGCTTGCCAAAATTGATCCCCACTGAAGGCCAAAACAGAAAAGAAGGACCTACAAACACGCTGGAAAGGAGTCAACATCAAAGGAACTGCAATTGGAGGAGAAAAAAAGAAAACTTGGTTAATTTAGTGACTCTAAGAAAATGGCCTGGGTTTATATCAGGTGCAGTGCAAAGGACCAAAAGGTGCCAAAACTAAGCTCACAGATGTTGCAAAAGCAGGGGAAAAAGTCAAGGAGGAAGACACAACTTAGGGGGCAAGATATGAGGGACATGGCATGAATAATTAAAATATTAAAAAAAAAAAAAAAGAAAAAAATCTTTCCCAAAGATAAAGCCATCAAAAGGCAGGCAGGCCATACGCCACCAAGGGCAGGCACATGCAGCAAAGCTTGCCAAAATTGATCCCCACTGAAGGCCAAAACAGAAAAGAAGGAACTACAAACACGCTGGAAAGGAGTCAACATCAAAGGAATTGCAATTGGAGGAGAAAAAAAGAAAATTTGGGAAATTTAGTGACTCTTAGAAAGTGGCCTGGGGTTTTATCTGGTGCAGTGCAAAGGACCAAAAGATGCCAAAACTAAGCTCACAGATGTTGCAAAAGCAGGGGAAAAAGTCAAAGAGGAAGACAGAACTTAGGGGGCAAGATATGAGGGACATGGCATGAGCACTTCAGAAAACAACCAAAAAAAGAAAAAAATCTTTCCCAAAGTCAAAGCCATCAAAAGGCATGGCCTGCCATCAAGTGCAGGGACATGCACCAAAGATTCCTCTATTGGTCTCCTTTGAAATCGCAAGATTCCTTTTCCCTTCCCGAAAGGAAATGAAATTTCCTTTCGGGAAGGGAAAAGGAATCTTGCGAATCCCAAAAGAAAGGCTTACAAACACTCTGGAAAGGAGATAGGTTCAAATGAAATGCAATTGAAAAAAGCAGAAAATCGGGAATTTTAGTCTCTTCAAAAAATAGGCTGTGAGGAAATCAGCTGCATTGCAAAGGACCAAAAGGTGGCAAAACTAAGCTCACAGATGTTGCAAAAGCAGGGGAAAAAGTCAAGGAGGAAGACAGAACTTAGGGGGAAGATATGAGGGACATGGTATGAATACTTAAAATATTAAAAAAAAAAAAAAGAAAAAATCGTTCCCAAAGTCAAAGCCATCAAAAGGCATGGCCTGCCATCAAGTGCAGGGACATGCACCAAAGATTCCTCTATTGGTCCCCATTGAAATCGCAAGATTCCTTTTCCCTTCCCGAAAGGAAATGAAATTTCCTTTCGGGAAGGGAAAAGGAATCTTGCGAATCCCAAAAGAAAGGCTTACAAACACTCTGGAAAGGAGATAGGTTCAAATGAAATGCAATTGAAAAAAGCAGAAAATCGGGAATTTTAGTCTCTTCAAAAAATAGGCTGTGAGGAAATCAGCTGCATTGCAAAGGACCAAAAGATGCCAAAACTAAGCTCACAGATGTTGCAAAAGCAGGGGAAAAAGTCAAGGAGGAAGACACAACTTAGGGGGCAAGATACGAGGGACATGGCATGAACACTTCAGAAAACAACCAAAAAAAGAAAAAAATCTTTCCCAAAGTCAAAGCCATCAAAAGGCATGGCCTGCCATCAAGTGCAGGGACATGCACCAAAGATTCCTCTATTGGTCCCCATTGAAATCGCAAGATTGCTTTTCCCTTCCCGAAAGGAAATGAAATTTCCTTTCGGGAAGGGAAAAGGAATCTTGCGAATCCCAAAAGAAAGGCTTACAAACACTCTGGAAAGGAGATAGGTTCAAATGAAATGCAATTGAAAAAAGCAGGATATCGGGACTTATCGTATCTTCAAAAAATAGGCTGTGAGGAAATCAGCTGCATTGCAAAGGACCAAAAGGTGCCAAAACTAAGCTCACAGATGCTGCAAAAGCAGGGGAAAAAGTCAAGGAGGAAGACACAACTTAGGGGGCAAGATATGAGGGACATGGCATGAATACTTAAAATAATAAAAAAAAAAAAAAGAAAAAATCTTTCCCAAAGTCAAAGCCATCAAAATGCAGGCAGGCCATACGCCAGCAAGTGCAGGCACATGCAGCAAAGCTTGCCAAAATTGATCCCCACTGAAGGCCAAAACAGAAAAGAAGGACCTACAAACACGCTGGAATGGAGACAACATCAAAGGATTTGCAATTGGAGGAGAAAAAAAGAAAATTTGGGAAATTTATGACTCTAAGAAAGTGGCCTGGGGATTTATCAGGTGCATTGCAAAGGACCAAAAGGTGCCAAAACTAAGCTCACAGATGTTGCAAAAGCAGGGGAAAAAGTCAAGGAGGAAGACACAACTTAGGGGGCAAGATATGAGGGACATGGCATGAATATTTAAAACAAAAAAAAAAAAAAAAAGAAAAAATCTTTCCCAAAGTCAAAGCCATCAAAATGCAGGGTGGCCATACGCCAGCAAGGGCAGGCACATGCAGCAAAGCTTGCCAACATTGATCCCCACTGAAGGCCAAAACAGAAAAGAAGGACCTACAAACACGCTGGAATGGAGACACCATCAAAGGAATTGCAATTGGAGGAGAAAAAAAAATAAAGGGGAATTTAATGACTCTAAGAAAATGGCCTGGGTTTATATCAGGTGCAGTGCAAAGGACCAAAAGATACCAAAACTAAGCTCACAGATGTTGCAAAAGCAGGGGAAAAAGTCAAGGACGAAGATACAACAGAGGGCAAGATATGAGGAACATGGTATGAATACTTAAAATAATAAAAAAAAAAAAAGAAAAAATCTTTCCCAAAGTCAAAGCCATCAAAATGCAGGCAGGCCATACGCTACCAAGGGCAGGCACATGCAGCAAAGCTTGCCAAAAGTGATCCCCACTGAAGGCCAAAACAGAAAAGAAGGACCTACAAACACGCTGGAAAGGAGTCAACATCAAAGGAATTGCAATTGGAGGAGAAAAAAAGAAAATTTTGGAAATTTAGTGACTCTTAGAAAGTGGCCTGGGGTTTTATCAGGTGCAGTGCAAAGGACCAAAAGATGCCAAAACTAAGCTCACAGATGTTGCAAAAGCAGGGGAAAAAGTCAAAGAGGAAGACAGAACTTAGGGGGCAAGATATGAGGGACATGGCATGAACACTTCAGTAAACAACCAAAAAAAGAAAAAAATCTTTCCCAAAGTCAAAGCCATCAAAAGGCATGGCCTGCCATCAAGTGCAGGGACATGCACCAAAGATTCCTCTATTGGTCCCCATTGAAATCGCAAGATTCCTTTTCCCTTCCCGAAAGGAAATGAAATTTCCTTTCGGGAAGGGAAAAGGAATCTTGCGAATCCCAAAAGAAAGGCTTACAAACACTCTGGAAAGGAGATAGGTTCAAATGAAATGCAATTGAAAAAAGCAGAAAATCGGGAATTTTAGTCTCTTCATAAACAAGGCTGCGAGGAAATCAGCTGCATTGCAAAGGACCAAAAGGTGCCAAAACTAAGCTCACAGATGTTGCAAAAGCAGGGGAAAAAGTCAAGGAGGAAGACAGAACTTAGGGGGAAGATATGAGGGACATGTCAAGAATATTTAAAATATTAAAAAAAAAAAAAAAGAAAAAATCTTTCCCAAAGTCAAAGCCATCAAAAGGCATGGCCTGCCATCAAGTGCAGGGACATGCACCAAAGATTCCTCTATTGGTCCCCATTGAAATCGCAAGATTCCTTTTCCCTTCCCGAAAGGAAATGAAATTTCCTTTCGGGAAGGGAAAAGGAATCTTGCGAATCCCAAAAGAAAGGCTTACAAACACTATGGAAAGGAGATAGGTTCAAATGAAATGCAATTGAAAAAAGCAGAAAATCGGGAATTTTCGTCTCTTCAAAAAATAGGCTGTGAGGAAATCAGCTGCATTGCAAAGGACCAAAAGATGCCAAAACTAAGCTCACAGATGTTGCAAAAGCAGGGGAAAAAGTCAAGGAGGAAGACACAACTTAGGGAGCAAGATATGAGGGACATGGCATGAATACTTAAAACAAAAAAAAAAAAAAAAAAAAAAAAATCTTTCCCAAAGTCAAAGCCATCAAAATGCAGGCAGGCCATACGCCACCAAGGGCAGGCACATGCAGCAAAGCTTGCCAAAATTGATCCCCACTGAAGGCCAAAACAGAAAAGAAGGAGCTACAAACACGCTGGAAAGGAGTCAACATCAAAGGAATTGCAATTGGAGGAGAAAAAAAGAAATTTTGGGAAATTTACTGACTCTTAGAAAGTGGCCTGTGGTTTCATCAGGTGCAGTGCAAAGGACCAAAAGATGCCAAAACTAAGCTCACAGATGTTGCAAAAGCAGGGGAAAAAGTCAAGGAGGAAGACACAACTTAGGGGGCAATATATGAGGGACATGGCATGAATATATAAAATAATAAAAAAAAAAAAGAAAAAATCTTTCCCAAAGTCAAAGCCATCAAAATGCAGGCAGGCCATACGCCAGCAAGGGCAGGCACATGCTGCAAAGCTTGCCAAAATTGATCCCCACTGAAGGCCAAAACAGAAAAGAAGGACCTACAAACACGCTGGAATGGAGACAACATCAAAGGAATTGCAATTGGAGGAGAAAAAAAGAAAATTTGGGAAATTTAATGACTCTTAGAAAGTGGCCTGTGGTTTTATCAGGTGCAGTGCAAAGGACCAAAAGGTGCCAAAACTAAGCTCACAAATGTTGCAAAAGCAGGGGAAAAAGTCAAGGAGGAAGACACAACTTAGGGGGCAAGATATGAGGGACATGGCATGAATACTTAAAATATTAAAAAAAAAGAAAAAGAAAAAATCTTTCCCAAAGTCAAAGCCATCAAAATGCAGGCAGGCCATACGCCAGCAAGGGCAGGCACATGCAGCAAAGCTTGCCAAAATTGATCCCCACTGAAGGCCAAAACAGAAAAGAAGGACCTACAAACACGCTGGAAAGGAGTCAACATCAAAGGAATTGCAATTGGAGGAGAAAAAAAGAAAATTTTGGAAATTTAGTGACTCTTAGAAAGTGGCCTGGGGTTTTATCAGGTGCAGTGCAAAGGACCAAAAGATGCCAAAACTAAGCTCACAGATGTTGCAAAAGCAGGGGAAAAAGTCAAAGAGGAAGACAGAACTTAGGGGGCAAGATATGAGGGACATGGCATGAACACTTCAGAAAACAACCAAAAAAAGAAAAAAATCTTTCCCAAAGTCAAAGACATCAAAAGGCATGGCCTGCCATCAAGTGCAGGGACATGCACCAAAGATTCCTCTATTGGTCCCCATTGAAATCGCAAGATTCCTTTTCCCTTCCCGAAAGGAAATTTCATTGCCTTTCGGGAAGGGAAAAGGAATCTTGCGAATCCCAAAAGAAAGGCTTACAAACACTCTGGAAAGGAGATAGGTTCAAATGAAATGCAATTGAAAAAAGCATGAAATCGGGACTTATCGTCTCTTCAAAAAATAGGCTGTGAGGAAATCAGCTGCATTGCAAAGGACCAAAAGGTGCCAAAACTAAGCTCACAGATGTTGCAAAAGCAGGGGAAAAAGTCAAGGAGGAAGACACAACTTAGGGGGCAAGATATGAGGGACATGGCATGAATACATAAAACAAAAAAGAAAAAAAAAAAGAAAAAATCTTTCCCAAAGTCAAAGCCATCAAAATGCAGGGTGGCCATACGCCACCAAGGGCAGGCACATGCAGCAAAGCTTGCCAAAATTGATCCCCACTGAAGGCCAAAACAGAAAAGAAGGACCTACACACATGCTGGAATGGAGACACCATCAAAGTAATTGGAATTGGAGGAGAAAAAAAAAAAAGGGAAATTTAATGACTCTAAGAAAATGGCCTGGGTTTATACCAGGTGCAGTGCAAAGGACCAAAAGATGCCAAAACTAAGCTCACAGATGTTGCAAAAGCAGGGGAAAAAGTCAAGGACGAAGATACAACTGAGGGCAAGATATGAGGAACATGGTATGAATACTTAAAATAATAAAAAAAAAAAATAAAAAATCTTTCCCAAAGTCAAAGCCATCAAAATGCAGGCAGGCCATACGCCACCAAGGGCAGGCACATGCTGCAAAGCTTGCCTAAACTGATCCCCACTGAAGGCCAAAATAGAAAAGAAGGACCTACAAACACGCTGGAAAGGAGTCAACATCAAAGGAATTGCAATTGGAGGAGAAAAAACGAAAATTTTGGAAATTTAGTGACTCTAATAAAATGGCCTGGGGTTTTATCAGGTGCAGTGCAAAGGACCAAAAGATGCCAAAACTAAGCTCACAGATGTTGCAAAAGCAGGGGAAAAAGTCAAGGAGGAAGACACAACTTAGGGGGCAAGATATGAGGGACATGGCATGAACACTTCAGAAAACAACCAAAAAAAGAAAAAAATCTTTCCCAAAGTCAAAGCCATCAAAAGGCATGGCCTGCCATCAAGTGCAGGGACATGCACCAAAGATTCCTCTATTGGTCCCCATTGAAATCGCAAGATTCCTTTTCCCTTCCCGAAAGGAAATGAAATTTCCTTTCGGGAAGGGAAAAGGAATCTTGCGAATCCCAAAAGAAAGGCTTACAAACACTCTGGAAAGGAGATAGGTTCAAATGAAATGCAATTGAAAAAAGCAGAAAATCGGGATTATCGTCTCTTCAAAAAATAGGCTGTGAGGAAATCAGCTACAGTGCTAAGGACCAAAAGGTGCCAAAACTAAGCTCACAGATGTTGCAAAAGCAGGGGAAAAAGTCAAGGAGGAATACACAACAGGGGGCAAGATATGAGGAACATGGCATGAATACGTAAAATATAAAAAAAAAAAAAAAAAGAAAAAATCTTTCCCAAAGTCAAAGCCATCAAAATGCAGGCCGGCCATATGCCAGCAAGGGCAGGCACATGCAGCAAAGCTTGCCAAAATTGATCCCCACTGAAGGCCAAAACAGAAAAGAAGGACCTACAAACACGCTGGAAAGGAGTCAACATCAAAGGAACTGCAATTGGAGGAGAAAAAAAGAAAACTTGGTTAATTTAGTGACTCTAAGAAAATGGCCTGGGTTTATATCAGGTGCAGTGCAAAGGACCAAAAGGTGCCAAAACTAAGCTCACAGATGTTGCAAAAGCAGGGGAAAAAGTCAAGGAGGAAGACACAACTTAGGGGGCAAGATATGAGGGACATGGCATGAATAATTAAAATATTAAAAAAAAAAAAAAAGAAAAAAATCTTTCCCAAAGATAAAGCCATCAAAAGGCAGGCAGGCCATACGCCACCAAGGGCAGGCACATGCAGCAAAGCTTGCCAAAATTGATCCCCACTGAAGGCCAAAACAGAAAAGAAGGAACTACAAACACGCTGGAAAGGAGTCAACATCAAAGGAATTGCAATTGGAGGAGAAAAAAAGAAAATTTGGGAAATTTAGTGACTCTTAGAAAGTGGCCTGGGGTTTTATCTGGTGCAGTGCAAAGGACCAAAAGATGCCAAAACTAAGCTCACAGATGTTGCAAAAGCAGGGGAAAAAGTCAAAGAGGAAGACAGAACTTAGGGGGCAAGATATGAGGGACATGGCATGAGCACTTCAGAAAACAACCAAAAAAAGAAAAAAATCTTTCCCAAAGTCAAAGCCATCAAAAGGCATGGCCTGCCATCAAGTGCAGGGACATGCACCAAAGATTCCTCTATTGGTCCCCATTGAAATCGCAAGATTCCTTTTCCCTTCCCGAAAGGAAATGAAATTTCCTTTCGGGAAGGGAAAAGGAATCTTGCGAATCCCAAAAGAAAGGCTTACAAACACTATGGAAAGGAGATAGGTTCAAATGAAATGCAATTGAAAAAAGCAGAAAATCGGGAATTTTCGTCTCTTCAAAAAATAGGCTGTGAGGAAATCAGCTGCATTGCAAAGGACCAAAAGATGCCAAAACTAAGCTCACAGATGTTGCAAAAGCAGGGGAAAAAGTCAAGGAGGAAGACACAACTTAGGGAGCAAGATATGAGGGACATGGCATGAATACTTAAAACAAAAAAAAAAAAAAAAAAAAAAAATCTTTCCCAAAGTCAAAGCCATCAAAATGCAGGCAGGCCATACGCCACCAAGGGCAGGCACATGCAGCAAAGCTTGCCAAAATTGATCCCCACTGAAGGCCAAAACAGAAAAGAAGGAGCTACAAACACGCTGGAAAGGAGTCAACATCAAAGGAATTGCAATTGGAGGAGAAAAAAAGAAATTTTGGGAAATTTACTGACTCTTAGAAAGTGGCCTGTGGTTTCATCAGGTGCAGTGCAAAGGACCAAAAGATGCCAAAACTAAGCTCACAGATGTTGCAAAAGCAGGGGAAAAAGTCAAGGAGGAAGACACAACTTAGGGGGCAATATATGAGGGACATGGCATGAATATATAAAATAATAAAAAAAAAAAAGAAAAAATCTTTCCCAAAGTCAAAGCCATCAAAATGCAGGCAGGCCATACGCCAGCAAGGGCAGGCACATGCTGCAAAGCTTGCCAAAATTGATCCCCACTGAAGGCCAAAACAGAAAAGAAGGACCTACAAACACGCTGGAATGGAGACAACATCAAAGGAATTGCAATTGGAGGAGAAAAAAAGAAAATTTGGGAAATTTAATGACTCTTAGAAAGTGGCCTGTGGTTTTATCAGGTGCAGTGCAAAGGACCAAAAGGTGCCAAAACTAAGCTCACAAATGTTGCAAAAGCAGGGGAAAAAGTCAAGGAGGAAGACACAACTTAGGGGGCAAGATATGAGGGACATGGCATGAATACTTAAAATATTAAAAAAAAAGAAAAAGAAAAAATCTTTCCCAAAGTCAAAGCCATCAAAATGCAGGCAGGCCATACGCCAGCAAGGGCAGGCACATGCAGCAAAGCTTGCCAAAATTGATCCCCACTGAAGGCCAAAACAGAAAAGAAGGACCTACAAACACGCTGGAAAGGAGTCAACATCAAAGGAATTGCAATTGGAGGAGAAAAAAAGAAAATTTTGGAAATTTAGTGACTCTTAGAAAGTGGCCTGGGGTTTTATCAGGTGCAGTGCAAAGGACCAAAAGATGCCAAAACTAAGCTCACAGATGTTGCAAAAGCAGGGGAAAAAGTCAAAGAGGAAGACAGAACTTAGGGGGCAAGATATGAGGGACATGGCATGAACACTTCAGAAAACAACCAAAAAAAGAAAAAAATCTTTCCCAAAGTCAAAGACATCAAAAGGCATGGCCTGCCATCAAGTGCAGGGACATGCACCAAAGATTCCTCTATTGGTCCCCATTGAAATCGCAAGATTCCTTTTCCCTTCCCGAAAGGAAATTTCATTGCCTTTCGGGAAGGGAAAAGGAATCTTGCGAATCCCAAAAGAAAGGCTTACAAACACTATGGAAAGGAGATAGGTTCAAATGAAATGCAATTGAAAAAAGCATGAAATCGGGACTTATCGTCTCTTCAAAAAATAGGCTGTGAGGAAATCAGCTGCATTGCAAAGGACCAAAAGGTGCCAAAACTAAGCTCACAGATGTTGCAAAAGCAGGGGAAAAAGTCAAGGAGGAAGACAGAACTTAGGGGGCAAGATATGAGGGACATGGCATGAACACTTCAGTAAACAACCAAAAAAAGAAAAAAATCTTTCCCAAAGTCAAAGCCATCAAAAGGCATGGCCTGCCATCAAGTGCAGGGACATGCACCAAAGATTCCTCTATTGGTCCCCATTGAAATCGCAAGATTCCTTTTCCCTTCCCGAAAGGAAATGAAATTTCCTTTCGGGAAGGGAAAAGGAATCTTGCGAATCCCAAAAGAAAGGCTTACAAACACTCTGGAAAGGAGATAGGTTCAAATGAAATGCAATTGAAAAAAGCAGAAAATCGGGAATTTTAGTCTCTTCATAAACAAGGCTGCGAGGAAATCAGCTGCATTGCAAAGGACCAAAAGGTGCCAAAACTAAGCTCACAGATGTTGCAAAAGCAGGGGAAAAAGTCAAGGAGGAAGACAGAACTTAGGGGGAAGATATGAGGGACATGTCAAGAATATTTAAAATATTAAAAAAAAAAAAAAAGAAAAAATCTTTCCCAAAGTCAAAGCCATCAAAAGGCATGGCCTGCCATCAAGTGCAGGGACATGCACCAAAGATTCCTCTATTGGTCCCCATTGAAATCGCAAGATTCCTTTTCCCTTCCCGAAAGGAAATGAAATTTCCTTTCGGGAAGGGAAAAGGAATCTTGCGAATCCCAAAAGAAAGGCTTACAAACACTATGGAAAGGAGATAGGTTCAAATGAAATGCAATTGAAAAAAGCAGAAAATCGGGAATTTTCGTCTCTTCAAAAAATAGGCTGTGAGGAAATCAGCTGCATTGCAAAGGACCAAAAGATGCCAAAACTAAGCTCACAGATGTTGCAAAAGCAGGGGAAAAAGTCAAGGAGGAAGACACAACTTAGGGAGCAAGATATGAGGGACATGGCATGAATACTTAAAACAAAAAAAAAAAAAAAAAAAAAAAAATCTTTCCCAAAGTCAAAGCCATCAAAATGCAGGCAGGCCATACGCCACCAAGGGCAGGCACATGCAGCAAAGCTTGCCAAAATTGATCCCCACTGAAGGCCAAAACAGAAAAGAAGGAGCTACAAACACGCTGGAAAGGAGTCAACATCAAAGGAATTGCAATTGGAGGAGAAAAAAAGAAATTTTGGGAAATTTACTGACTCTTAGAAAGTGGCCTGTGGTTTCATCAGGTGCAGTGCAAAGGACCAAAAGATGCCAAAACTAAGCTCACAGATGTTGCAAAAGCAGGGGAAAAAGTCAAGGAGGAAGACACAACTTAGGGGGCAAGATATGAGGGACATGGTATGAATACTTAAAATAATAAAAAAAAAAAAAGAAAAAATCTTTCCCAAAGTCAAAGCCATCAAAATGCAGGCAGGCCATACGCCAGCAAGTGCAGGCACATGCAGCAAAGCTTGCCAAAACTGATCCACACTGAAGGCCAAAATAGAAAAAAAGGACCTACAAACACGCTGGAAAGGAGTCAACATCAAAGGAATTGCAATTGGAGGAGAAAAAAAGAAATTTTGGGAAATTTAGTGACTCTTAGAAAGTGGCCTGTGGTTTCATCAGGTGCAGTGCAAAGGACCAAAAGATGCCAAAACTAAGCTCACAGATGCTGCAAAAGCAGGGGAAAAAGTCAAGGAGGAAGACAGAACTTAGGGGGCAAGATATGAGGGACATGGCATGAATACTTAAAATATTAAAAAAAAAAAAAAGAAAAAATCTTTCCCAAAGTCAAAGCCATCAAAATGCAGGCAGGCCATACGCCACCAAGGGCAGGCACATGCAGCAAAGCTTGCCAAAATTGATCCACACTGAAGGCCAAAACAGAAAAGAAGGACCTACAAACACGCTGGAAAGGAGTCAACATCAAAGGAACTGCAATTGGAGGAGAAAAAAAGAAAATTTTGGAAATTTAGTGACTCTTAGAAAGTGGCCTGGGGTTTTATCAGGTGCATTGCAAAGGACCAAAAGGTGCCAAAACTAAGCTCACAGATGCTGCAAAAGCAGGGGAAAAAGTGAAGGAGGAAGACACAACTTAGGGGGCAAGATACGAGGGACATGGCATGAACACTTCAGAAAACAACCAAAAAAAGAAAAAAATCTTTCCCAAAGTCAAAGCCATCAAAAGGCATGGCCTGCCATCAAGTGCAGGGACATGCACCAAAGATTCCTCTATTGGTCCCCATTGAAATCGCAAGATTCCTTTTCCCTTCCCGAAAGGAAATGAAATTTCCTTTCGGGAAGGGAAAAGGAATCTTGCGAATCCCAAAAGAAAGGCTTACAAACACTCTGGAAAGGAGATAGGTTCAAATAAAATGCAATTGAAAAAAGCAGAAAATCGGGATTATCGTCTCTTCAAAAAATAGGCTGTGAGGAAATCAGCTACAGCGCTAAGGACCAAAAGGTGCCAAAACTAAGCTCACAGATGTTGCAAAAGCAGGGGAAAAAGTCAAGGAGGAAGACAGAACTTAGGGGGAAGATATGAGGGACATGGCAAGAATACTTAAAATAATAAAAAAAAAAAAAAAAAAAAATCTTTCCCAAAGTCAAAGCCATCAAAAGGCATGGCCTGCCATCAAGTGCAGGGACATGCACCAAAGATTCCTCTATTGGTCCCCATTGAAATCGCAAGATTCCTTTTCCCTTCCCGAAAGGAAATGAAATTTCCTTTCGGGAAGGGAAAAGGAATCTTGCGAATCCCAAAAGAAAGGCTTACAAACACTCTGGAAAGGAGATAGGTTCAAATGAAATGCAATTGAAAAAAGCAGAAAATCGGGAATTTTAGTCTCTTCAAAAAATAGGCTGTGAGGAAATCAGCTGCATTGCAAAGGACCAAAAGATGCCAACACTAAGCTCACAGATGTTGCAAAAGCAGGGGAAAAAGTCAAGGAGGAAGACACAACTTAGGGGGCAAGATACGAGGGACATGGCATGAATACTTCAGAAAACAACCAAAAAAAGAAAAAAATCTTTCCCAAAGTCAAAGCCATCAAAAGGCATGGCCTGCCATCAAGTGCAGGGACATGCACCAAAGATTCCTCTATTGGTCCCCATTGAAATCGCAAGATTCCTTTTCCCTTCCCGAAAGGAAATGAAATTTCCTTTCGGGAAGGGAAAAGAAATCTTGCGAATCCCAAAAGAAAGGCTTACAAACACTCTGGAAAGGAGATAGGTTCAAATGAAATGCAATTGAAAAAAGCAGGATATCGGGACTTATCGTCTCTTCAAAAAATAGGCTGTGAGGAAATCAGCTGCATTGCAAAGGACCAAAAGGTGCCAAAACTAAGCTCACAGATGCTGCAAAAGCAGGGGAAAAAGTCAAGGAGGAAGACACAACTTAGGGGGCAAGATATGAGGGACATGGCATGAATACTTAAAATAATAAAAAAAAAAAAAAGAAAAAATCTTTCCCAAAGTCAAAGCCATCAAAATGCAGGCAGGCCATACGCCAGCAAGTGCAGGCACATGCAGCAAAGCTTGCCAAAATTGATCCCCACTGAAGGCCAAAACAGAAAAGAAGGACCTACAAACACGCTGGAATGGAGACAACATCAAAAAATTTGCAATTGGAGGAGAAAAAAAGAAAATTTGGGAAATTTAATGACTCTTAGAAAGTGGCCTGGGGATTTATCAGGTGCATTGCAAAGGACCAAAAGGTGCCAAAACTAAGCTCACAGATGTTGCAAAAGCAGGGGAAAAAGTCAAGGAGGAAGACAGAACTTAGGGGGCAAGATATGAGGGACATGGCATGAATAATTAAAACAAAAAAAAAAAAAAAAAGAAAAAATCTTTCCCAAAGTCAAAGCCATCAAAATGCAGGGTGGCCATACGCCAGCAAGGGCAGGCACATGCAGCAAAGCTTGCCAAAATTGATCCCCACTGAAGGCCAAAACAGAAAAGAAGGACCTACAAACACGCTGGAATGGAGACACCATCAAAGGAATTGCAATTGGAGGAGAAAAAAAAATAAAGGGGAATTTAATGACTCTAAGAAAATGGCCTGGGTTTATATCAGGTGCAGTGCAAAGGACCAAAAGATACCAAAACTAAGCTCACAGATGTTGCAAAAGCAGGGGAAAAAGTCAAGGACGAAGATACAACAGAGGGCAAGATATGAGGAACATGGTATGAATACTTAAAATAATAAAAAAAAAAAAAGAAAAAATCTTTCCCAAAGTCAAAGCCATCAAAATGCAGGCAGGCCATACGCCACCAAGGGCAGGCACATGCAGCAAAGCTTGCCAAAATTGATCCCCACTGAAGGCCAAAACAGAAAAGAAGGACCTACAAACACGCTGGAAAGGAGTCAACATCAAAGGAATTGCAATTGGAGGAGAAAAAAAGAAAATTTGGGAAATTTAGTGACTCTTAGAAAGTGGCCTGGGGTTTTATCAGGTGCAGTGCAAAGGACCAAAAGATGCCAAAACTAAGCTCACAGATGTTGCAAAAGCAGGGGAAAAAGTCAAAGAGGAAGACAGAACTTAGGGGGCAAGATATGAGGGACATGGCATGAACACTTCAGTAAACAACCAAAAAAAGAAAAAAATCTTTCCCAAAGTCAAAGCCATCAAAAGGCATGGCCTGCCATCAAGTGCAGGGACATGCACCAAAGATTCCTCTATTGGTCCCCATTGAAATCGCAAGATTCCTTTTCCCTTCCCGAAAGGAAATGAAATTTCCTTTCGGGAAGGGAAAAGGAATCTTGCGAATCCCAAAAGAAAGGCTTACAAACACTCTGGAAAGGAGATAGGTTCAAATGAAATGCAATTGAAAAAAGCAGAAAATCGGGAATTTTAGTCTCTTCATAAACAAGGCTGCGAGGAAATCAGCTGCATTGCAAAGGACCAAAAGGTGCCAAAACTAAGCTCACAGATGTTGCAAAAGCAGGGGAAAAAGTCAAGGAGGAAGACAGAACTTAGGGGGAAGATATGAGGGACATGTCAAGAATATTTAAAATATTAAAAAAAAAAAAAAAGAAAAAATCTTTCCCAAAGTCAAAGCCATCAAAAGGCATGGCCTGCCATCAAGTGCAGGGACATGCACCAAAGATTCCTCTATTGGTCCCCATTGAAATCGCAAGATTCCTTTTCCCTTCCCGAAAGGAAATGAAATTTCCTTTCGGGAAGGGAAAAGGAATCTTGCGAATCCCAAAAGAAAGGCTTACAAACACTATGGAAAGGAGATAGGTTCAAATGAAATGCAATTGAAAAAAGCAGAAAATCGGGAATTTTCGTCTCTTCAAAAAATAGGCTGTGAGGAAATCAGCTGCATTGCAAAGGACCAAAAGATGCCAAAACTAAGCTCACAGATGTTGCAAAAGCAGGGGAAAAAGTGAAGGAGGAAGACACAACTTAGGGAGCAAGATATGAGGGACATGGCATGAATACTTAAAACAAAAAAAAAAAAAAAAAAAAAAATCTTTCCCAAAGTCAAAGCCATCAAAATGCAGGCAGGCCATACGCCACCAAGGGCAGGCACATGCAGCAAAGCTTGCCAAAATTGATCCCCACTGAAGGCCAAAACAGAAAAGAAGGACCTACAAACACGCTGGAAAGGAGTCAACATCAAAGGAATTGCAATTGGAGGAGAAAAAAAGAAATTTTGGGAAATTTACTGACTCTTAGAAAGTGGCCTGTGGTTTCATCAGGTGCAGTGCAAAGGACCAAAAGATGCCAAAACTAAGCTCACAGATGTTGCAAAAGCAGGGGAAAAAGTCAAGGAGGAAGACACAACTTAGGGGGCAAGATATGAGGGACATGGTATGAATACTTAAAACAATAAAAAAAAAAAAAGAAAAAATCTTTCCCAAAGTCAAAGCCATCAAAATGCAGGCAGGCCATACGCCAGCAAGTGCAGGCACATGCAGCAAAGCTTGCCAAAACTGATCCACACTGAAGGCCAAAATAGAAAAGAAGGGCCTACAAACACGCTGGAAAGGAGTCAACATCAAAGGAATTGCTATTGGAGGAGAAAAAAAGAAATTTTGGGAAATTTAGTGACTCTTAGAAAGTGGCCTGTGGTTTCATCAGGTGCAGTGCAAAGGACCAAAAGATGCCAAAACTAAGCTCACAGATGCTGCAAAAGCAGGGGAAAAAGTCAAGGAGGAAGACAGAACTTAGGGGGCAAGATATGAGGGACATGGCATGAATACTTAAAATATTAAAAAAAAAAAAAAGAAAAAATCTTTCCCAAAGTCAAAGCCATCAAAATGCAGGCAGGCCATACGCCACCAAGGGCAGGCACATGCAGCAAAGCTTGCCAAAATTGATCCACACTGAAGGCCAAAACAGAAAAGAAGGACCTACAAACACGCTGGAAAGGAGTCAACATCAAAGGAATTGCAATTGGAGGAGAAAAAAAGAAAATTTTGGAAATTTAGTGACTCTTAGAAAGTGGCCTGGGGTTTTATCAGGTGCATTGCAAAGGACCAAAAGGTGCCAAAACTAAGCTCACAGATGCTGCAAAAGCAGGGGAAAAAGTGAAGGAGGAAGACACAACTTAGGGGGCAAGATACGAGGGACATGGCATGAACACTTCAGAAAACAACCAAAAAAAGAAAAAAATCTTTCCCAAAGTCAAAGCCATCAAAAGGCATGGCCTGCCATCAAGTGCAGGGACATGCACCAAAGATTCCTCTATTGGTCCCCATTGAAATCGCAAGATTCCTTTTCCCTTCCCGAAAGGAAATGAAATTTCCTTTCGGGAAGGGAAAAGGAATCTTGCGAATCCCAAAAGAAAGGCTTACAAACACTCTGGAAAGGAGATAGGTTCAAATAAAATGCAATTGAAAAAAGCAGAAAATCGGGATTATCGTCTCTTCAAAAAATAGGCTGTGAGGAAATCAGCTACAGCGCTAAGGACCAAAAGGTGCCAAAACTAAGCTCACAGATGTTGCAAAAGCAGGGGAAAAAGTCAAGGAGGAAGACAGAACTTAGGGGGAAGATATGAGGGACATGGAGAGAATACTTAAAATAATAAAAAAAAAAAAAAAAAAAAAAATCTTTCCCAAAGTCAAAGCCATCAAAAGGCATGGCCTGCCATCAAGTGCAGGGACATGCACCAAAGATTCCTCTATTGGTCCCCATTGAAATCGCAAGATTCCTTTTCCCTTCCCGAAAGGAAATGAAATTTCCTTTCGGGAAGGGAAAAGGAATCTTGCGAATCCCAAAAGAAAGGCTTACAAACACTCTGGAAAGGAGATAGGTTCAAATGAAATGCAATTGAAAAAAGCAGAAAATCGGGAATTTTAGTCTCTTCAAAAAATAGGCTGTGAGGAAATCAGCTGCATTGCAAAGGACCAAAAGATGCCAAAACTAAGCTCACAGATGTTGCAAAAGCAGGGGAAAAAGTGAAGGAGGAAGACACAACTTAGGGAGCAAGATATGAGGGACATGGCATGAATACTTAAAACAAAAAAAAAAAAAAAAAAAAAAAAATCTTTCCCAAAGTCAAAGCCATCAAAATGCAGGCAGGCCATACGCCACCAAGGGCAGGCACATGCAGCAAAGCTTGCCAAAATTGATCCCCACTGAAGGCCAAAAGAGAAAAGAAGGACCTACAAACACGCTGGAAAGGAGTCAACATCAAAGGAATTGCAATTGGAGGAGAAAAAAAAAAAATTTGGGAAATTTAATGACTTTTAGAAAGTGGCCTGGGGTTTTATCAGGTGCATTGCAAAGGACCAAAGGATGCCAAAACTAAGCTCACAGATGTTGCAAAAGCAGGGGAACAAGTCAAGGAGGAAGACACAACTTAGGGGGCAAGATATGAGGGACATGGCATGAACACTTCAGAAAACAACCAAAAAAAGAAAAAAATCTTTCCCAAAGTCAAAGCCATCAAAAGGCATGGCCTGCCATCAAATGCAGGGACATGCACCAAAGATTCCTCTATTGGTCCCCATTGAAATCGCAAGGTTCCTTTTCCCTTCCCGAAAGGAAATGAAATTTCCTTTCGGGAAGGGAAAAGGAATATTGCGGATCCCATAAGAAAGGCTTACAAACACTCTGGAAAGGAGATAGGTTCAAATGAAATGCAATTGAAAAAAGCAGGAAATCGGGACTTATCGTCTCTTCAAAAAATAGGCTGTGAGGAAATCAGCTACAGTGCTAAGGACCAAAAGGTGGCAAAACTAAGCTCACAGATGTTGCAAAAGCAGGGGAAAAAGTCAAGGAGGAAGACACAACACGGGGCAAGATATGAGGAACATGGCATGAAGACGTAAAATAAAAAAAAAAAATAAAAGAAAAAATCTTTCCCAAAGTCAAAGCCATCAAAATGCAGGGTGGCCATACGCCACCAAGGGCAGGCACATGCAGCAAAGCTTGCCAAAATTGATCCCCACTGAAGGCCAAAACAGAAAAGAAGGACCTACAAACACGCTGGAAAGGAGTCAACATCAAAGGAATTGCAATTGGAGGAGAAAAAAAGAAAACTTGGTTAATTTAGTGACTCTAAGAAAATGGCCTGGGTTTATATCAGGTGCAGTGCAAAGGACCAAAAGGTGCCAAAACTAAGCTCACAGATGTTGCAAAAGCAGGGGAAAAAGTCAAGGAGGAAGACACAACTTAGGGGGCAAGATATGAGGGACATGGCATGAATACTTAAAATAATAAAAAAAAAAAAGAGAAAAAAATCTTACCCAAAGTCAAAGCCATCAAAATTCAGGCAGGGCATACGCCAGCATGGGCAGGCACATGCAGCAAAGCTTGCCAAAATTGATCCCCACTGAAGGCCAAAACAGAAAAGAAGGACTTACAAACACGCTGGAAAGGAGTCAACATCAAAGGATTTTCAATTGGAGGAGAAAAAAAGAAAATTTGGGAAATTTAGTGACTCTTAGAAAGTGGCCTGGGGTTTCATCAGGTGCAGTGCAAAGCACCAAAAGGTGCCAAAACTAAGCTCACAGATGTTGCAAAAGCAGGGGAAAAAGTCAAAGAGGAAGACAGAACTTAGGGGGCAAGATATGAGGGACATGGCATGAACACTTCAGAAAACAACCAAAAAAAGAAAAAAATCTTTCCCAAAGTCAAAGCCATCAAAAGGCATGGCCTGCCATCAAGTGCAGGGACATGCACCAAAAATTCCTCTATTGGTCTCTTTTGAAATCGCAAGATTCCTTTTCCCTTCCCGAAAGGAAATGTAATTTCCTTTCGGGAAGGGAGAAGGAATCTTGCGAATCCCAAAAGAAAGGCTTACAATCACTCTGGAAAGGAGATAGGTTCAAATGAAATGCAATTGAAAAAAGCAGAAAATCGGGAATTTTAGTCTCTTCAAAAAATAGGCTGTGAGGAAATCAGCTGCATTGCAAAGGACCAAATGGTGCCAAAACTAAGCTCACAGATGTTGCAAAAGCAGGGGAAAAAGTCAAGGAGGAAGACACAACTTAGGGGGCAAGATATGAGGGACATGGCATGAATACTTAAAATAATAAAAAAAAAAAAAAAAGTAAAAATCTTTTCAAAAGTCAAAGCCATCAAAATGCAGGCAGGCCATACGCCACCACGGGCAGGCACATGGAGCAAAGCTTGCCAAAATTGATCCACACTGAAGGCCAAAACAGAAAAGAAGGACCTACAAACATGCGGGAATGGAGACAACATCATAGGATTTGCAATTGGAGGAGAAAAAAAAGAAAATTTGGGAAATTTAGTGACTCTAAGAAAATGGCCTGGGTTTATATCATGTGCAGTGCAAAGGAACAAAAGGTGCCAAAACTAAGCTTACAGAGGTTGCAAAAGCAGGGGAAAAAGTCAAGGAGGAAGACACAACTTAGGGGGCAAGATATGAGGGACATGGCATGAATACTTAAAATAATAAAAAAAAAAAAGAAAAAATCTTTCCCAAAGTCAAAGCCATCAAAATGCAGGCAGGCCATACGCCACCAAGGGCAGGCACATGCAGCAAAACTTGCCAAAATTGATCCCCACTGAAGGCCAAAACAGAAATAAGGACCTACAAACACGCTGGAATGGAGACAATATCAAAGGAATTGCAATTCGAGGAGAAAAAATGAAAATTTGGGAAATTTAATGACTCTTAGAAAGTGGCCTGGGGTTTTAGCAGGTGCAGTGCAAAGGACCAAAAGGTGCCAAAACTGAGCTCACAGATGTTGCAAAAGCAGTGTAAAAAGTCAAGGAGGAAGACACAACTTAGGGAGCAAGATATGAGGGACATGGCATGAATACCAAAAACAAAAAAAAAACAAAAAAAGAAAAAAATCTTTCCCAAAGTCAAAGCCATCAAAATGCAGGCAGGCCATACGCCACCAAGGGCAGGCACATGCAGCAAAGCTTGCCAAAATTGATCCCCACTGAAGGCCAAAACAGAAAAGAAGGACCTACAAACACGCTGGAATGGAGACAACATCAAAGGATTTGCAATTGGAGGAGAAAAAAAGAAAACTTGGTTAATTTAGTGACTCTTAGAAAATGGCCTGGGTTTATATCATGTGCAGTGCAAAGGACCAAAAGATGCCAAAACTAAGCTCAAAGATGTTGCAAAAGCAGGGGAAAAAGTCAAGGAGGAAGACACAACACGGGGCAAGATATGAGGAACATGGCATGAATACTTGAAATAATAAAAAAAAAAAAAGAAAAAATCTTTCCCAAAGTCAAAGCCATCAAAATGCAGGCAGGCCATACGCAAGCAAGGGCAGGCACATGCAGCAAAGCTTGCCAAAATTGATCCCCACTGAAGGCCAAAACAGAAAAGAAGGACCTACAAACACGCTGGAAAGGAGTCAACATCAAAGGAATTGCAACTGGAGGAGAAAAAAAGAAAATTTGGGAAATTTAGTGACTCTAATAAAATGGCCTGTGGTTTTATCAGGCGCATTGCAAAGGACCAAAAGATGCCAAAACTAAGCTCACAGATGTTGCAAAAGCAGGGGAAAATTTCAAGGAGGAAAACACAACTTAGGGGGCAAGATATGAGGGACATGGCATGAACACTTCAGAAAACAACCAAAAAAAGAAAAAAATCTTTCCCAAAATCAAAGCCATCAAAAGGCATGGCCTGCCATCAAGTGCAGGGACATGCACCAAAGATTCCTCTATTGGTCCCCATTGAAATCGCAAGATTCCTTTTCCCTTCCCGAAAGGAAATGAAATTTCCTTTCGGGAAGGGAAAAGGAATCTTGCGAATCCCAAAAGAAAGGCTTACAAACACTCTGGAAAGGAGATAGCTTCAAATAAAATGCAATTGAAAAAAGCAGAAAATCGGGAATTTTAGTCTCTACAAAAAATAGGCTGCGAGGAAATCAGCTGCATTGCAAAGGACCAAAAGGTGCCAAAACTAAGCTCACAGATGTTGCAAAAGCAGGGGAAAAAGTCAAGGAGGAAGACACAACTTAGGGGGCAAGATATGAGGGACATGGCATGAATACTTAAAATAATAAAAAAAAAAAAAAAAGTAAAAATCTTTTCCAAAGTCAAAGCCATCAAAATGCAGGCAGGCCATACGCCAGCAAGGGCAGGCCCATGCAGCAAAGCTTGCCAAAATTGATCCCCACTGAAGGCCAATATAGAAAAGAAGGACCTACAAACACGCTGGAAATGAGTCAACATCAAAGGAATTGCAATTGGAGGAGAAAATAAGAAAATTTTGGAAATTTAGTGACTCTTAGAAAGTGGCCTGGGTTTATATCAGGTGCAGTGCAAAGGACCAAAAATGCAAAACCTAAGCTCACAGATGTTGCAAAAGCAGGGGAAAAAGTCAAGGAGGAAGACACAACTTAGGGGGCAAGATATGAGGGACATGGCACGAATACTTAAAATAATAAAAAAAAAAAAAACCAAAAAATCTTTTCCAAAGTCAAAGCCATCAAAATGCAGGCAGGCCATACGCCACCAAGGGCAGGCACATGCAGCAAAGCTTGCCAAAATTGATCCCCACTGAAGGCCAAAACAGAAAAGAAGGACCTACAAACACGCGGGAATGGAGACAACATCAAAGGAATTGCAATTGGAGGAGAAAAAATGAAAATTTGGGAAATTTAATGACTCTTAGAAAGTGGCCTGGGGCTTTAGCAGGTGCATTGCAAAGGACCAAAAGGTGCTAAAACTAAGCTCACAGATGTTGCAAAAGCAGGGGAAAAAGTCAAGGAGGAAGACACAACTTAGGGGGCAAGATATGAGGGACATGGCATGAATACTTAAAATAATAAAAAAAAAAAAAGAAAAAATCTTTCCCAAAGTCAAAGCCATCAAAATGCAGGCAGGCCATACGCCAGCAAGTGCAGGCACATGCAGCAAAGCTTGCCAAAATTGATCCCCACTGAAGGCCTAAAGAGAAAAGAAGGACCTACAAACACGCTGGAAAGGAGTCAACATCAAAGGAATTGCAATTGGAGGAGAAAAAAAGAAAATTTGGGAAATTTAGTGACTCTTAGAAAGTGGCCTGGGGTTTTATCAGGTGCAGTGCAAAGGACCAAAAGATGCCAAAACTAAGCTCACAGATGTTGCAAAAGCAGGGGAAAAAGTCAAAGAGGAAGACAGAACTTAGGGGGCAAGATATGAGGGACATGGCATGAACACTTCAGAAAACAACCAAAAAAAGAAAAAAATCTTTCCCAAAGTCAAAGCCATCAAAAGGCATGGCCTGCCATCAAGTGCAGGGACATGCACCAAAGATTCCTCTATTGGTCCCCATTGAAATCGCAAGATTCCTTTTCCCTTCCCGAAAGGAAATTTCATTGCCTTTCGGGAAGGGAAAAGGAATCTTGCGAATCCCAAAAGAAAGGCTTACAAACACTCTGGAAAGGAGATAGGTTCAAATGAAATGCAATTGAAAAAAGCATGAAATCGGGACTTATCGTCTCTTCAAAAAATAGGCTGTGAGGAAATCAGCTGCATTGCAAAGGACCAAAAGGTGCCAAAACTAAGCTCACAGATGTTGCAAAAGCAGGGGAAAAAGTCAAGGAGGAAGACACAACTTAGGGGGCAAGATATGAGGGACATGGCATGAATACTTAAAATAATAAAAAAAAAAAAAAGAAAAAATCTTTCCCAAAGTCAAAGCCATCAAAATGCAGGCAGGCCATACGCCACCACGGGCAGGCACATGGAGCAAAGCTTGCCAAAATTGATCCCCACTGAAGGCCAAAATAGAAAAGAAGGACCTACAAACACGCTGGAAATGAGTCAACATCAAAGGAATTGCAATTGGAGGAGAAAATAAGAAAATTTTGGAAATTTAGTGACTCTTAGAAAGTGGCCTGGGTTTATATCAGGTGCAGTGCAAAGGACCAAAAATGCAAAACCTAAGCTCACAGATGTTGCAAAAGCAGGGGAAAAAGTCAAGGAGGAAGACACAACTTAGGGGGCAAGATATGAGGGACATGGCACGAATACTTAAAATAATAAAAAAAAAAAAAACCAAAAAATCTTTTCCAAAGTCAAAGCCATCAAAATGCAGGCAGGCCATACGCCACCAAGGGCAGGCACATGCAGCAAAGCTTGCCAAAATTGATCCCCACTGAAGGCCAAAACAGAAAAGAAGGACCTACAAACACGCGGGAATGGAGACAACATCAAAGGAATTGCAATTGGAGGAGAAAAAATGAAAATTTGGGAAATTTAATGACTCTTAGAAAGTGGCCTGGGGCTTTAGCAGGTGCATTGCAAAGGACCAAAAGGTGCTAAAACTAAGCTCACAGATGTTGCAAAAGCAGGGGAAAAAGTCAAGGAGGAAGACACAACTTAGGGGGCAAGATATGAGGGACATGGCATGAATACTTAAAATAATAAAAAAAAAAAAGAGAAAAAAATCTTACCCAAAGTCAAAGCCATCAAAATGCAGGCAGGCCATACGCCAGCAAGTGCAGGCACATGCAGCAAAGCTTGCCAAAATTGATCCCCACTGAAGGCCTAAAGAGAAAAGAAGGACCTACAAACACGCTGGAAAGGAGTCAACATCAAAGGAATTGCAATTGGAGGAGAAAAAAAGAAAATTTGGGAAATTTAGTGACTCTTAGAAAGTGGCCTGGGGTTTTATCAGGTGCAGTGCAAAGGACCAAAAGATGCCAAAACTAAGCTCACAGAGGTTGCAAAAGCAGGGGAAAAAGTCAAAGAGGAAGACAGAACTTAGGGGGCAAGATATGAGGGACATGGCATGAACACTTCAGAAAACAACCAAAAAAAGAAAAAAATCTTTCCCAAAGTCAAAGCCATCAAAAGGCATGGCCTGCCATCAAGTGCAGGGACATGCACCAAAGATTCCTCTATTGGTCCCCATTGAAATCGCAAGATTCCTTTTCCCTTCCCGAAAGGAAATTTCATTGCCTTTCGGGAAGGGAAAAGGAATCTTGCGAATCCCAAAAGAAAGGCTTACAAACACTCTGGAAAGGAGATAGGTTCAAATGAAATGCAATTGAAAAAAGCATGAAATCGGGACTTATCGTCTCTTCAAAAAATAGGCTGTGAGGAAATCAGCTGCATTGCAAAGGACCAAAAGGTGGCAAAACTAAGCTCACAGATGTTGCAAAAGCAGGGGAAAAAGTCAAGGAGGAAGACACAACTTAGGGGGCAAGATATGAGGGACATGGCATGAATACTTAAAATAATAAAAAAAAAAAAAAGAAAAAATCTTTCCCAAAGTCAAAGCCATCAAAATGCACGCACGCCATAGGCCAGCAAGTGCAGGCACATGCAGCAAAGCTTGCCAAAATTGATCCCCACTGAAGGCCAAAACAGAAAAGAAGGACCTACAAACATGCGGGAATGGAGACAACATCATAGGATTTGCAATTGGAGGAGAAAAAAAGAAAATTTGGGAAATTTAGTGACTCTAAGAAAATGGCCTGGGTTTATATCATGTGCAGTGCAAAGGAACAAAAGGTGCCAAAACTAAGCTTACAGAGGTTGCAAAAGCAGGGGAAAAAGTCAAGGAGGAAGACACAACTTAGGGGGCAAGATATGAGGGACATGGCATGAATACTTAAAATAATAAAAAAAAAAAAAGAAAAAATCTTTCCCAAAGTCAAAGCCATCAAAATGCAGGCAGGCCATACGCCACCAAGGGCAGGCACATGCAGCAAAACTTGCCAAAATTGATCCCCACTGAAGGCCAAAACAGAAATAAGGACCTACAAACACGCTGGAATGGAGACAATATCAAAGGAATTGCAATTCGAGGAGAAAAAATGAAAATTTGGGAAATTTAATGACTCTTAGAAAGTGGCCTGGGGTTTTAGCAGGTGCAGTGCAAAGGACCAAAAGGTGCCAAAACTGAGCTCACAGATGTTGCAAAAGCAGTGTAAAAAGTCAAGGAGGAAGACACAACTTAGGGAGCAAGATATGAGGGACATGGCATGAATACCAAAAACAAAAAAAAAACAAAAAAAGAAAAAAATCTTTCCCAAAGTCAAAGCCATCAAAATGCAGGCAGGCCATACGCCACCAAGGGCAGGCACATGCAGCAAAGCTTGCCAAAATTGATCCCCACTGAAGGCCAAAACAGAAAAGAAGGACCTACAAACACGCTGGAATGGAGACAACATCAAAGGATTTGCAATTGGAGGAGAAAAAAAGAAAACTTGGTTAATTTAGTGACTCTTAGAAAATGGCCTGGGTTTATATCATGTGCAGTGCAAAGGACCAAAAGATGCCAAAACTAAGCTCACAGATGTTGCAAAAGCAGGGGAAAAAGTCAAGGAGGAAGACACAACACGGGGCAAGATATGAGGAACATGGCATGAATACTTGAAATAATAAAAAAAAAAAAAGAAAAAATCTTTCCCAAAGTCAAAGCCATCAAAATGCAGGCAGGCCATACGCAAGCAAGGGCAGGCACATGCAGCAAAGCTTGCCAAAATTGATCCCCACTGAAGGCCAAAACAGAAAAGAAGGACCTACAAACACGCTGGAAAGGAGTCAACATCAAAGGAATTGCAACTGGAGGAGAAAAAAAGAAAATTTGGGAAATTTAGTGACTCTAATAAAATGGCCTGTGGTTTTATCAGGCGCATTGCAAAGGACCAAAAGATGCCAAAACTAAGCTCACAGATGTTGCAAAAGCAGGGGAAAATTTCAAGGAGGAAAACACAACTTAGGGGGCAAGATATGAGGGACATGGCATGAACACTTCAGAAAACAACCAAAAAAAGAAAAAAATCTTTCCCAAAATCAAAGCCATCAAAAGGCATGGCCTGCCATCAAGTGCAGGGACATGCACCAAAGATTCCTCTATTGGTCCCCATTGAAATCGCAAGATTCCTTTTCCCTTCCCGAAAGGAAATGAAATTTCCTTTCGGGAAGGGAAAAGGAATCTTGCGAATCCCAAAAGAAAGGCTTACAAACACTCTGGAAAGGAGATAGCTTCAAATAAAATGCAATTGAAAAAAGCAGAAAATCGGGAATTTTAGTCTCTTCAAAAAATAGGCTGCGAGGAAATCAGCTGCATTGCAAAGGACCAAAAGGTGCCAAAACTAAGCTCACAGATGTTGCAAAAGCAGGGGAAAAAGTCAAGGAGGAAGACACAACTTAGGGGGCAAGATATGAGGGACATGGCATGAATACTTAAAATAATAAAAAAAAAAAAAAAAGTAAAAATCTTTTCCAAAGTCAAAGCCATCAAAATGCAGGCAGGCCATACGCCAGCAAGGGCAGGCCCATGCAGCAAAGCTTGCCAAAATTGATCCCCACTGAAGGCCAAAATAGAAAAGAAGGACCTACAAACACGCTGGAAATGAGTCAACATCAAAGGAATTGCAATTGGAGGAGAAAATAAGAAAATTTTGGAAATTTAGTGACTCTTAGAAAGTGGCCTGGGTTTATATCAGGTGCAGTGCAAAGGACCAAAAATGCAAAACCTAAGCTCACAGATGTTGCAAAAGCAGGGGAAAAAGTCAAGGAGGAAGACACAACTTAGGGGGCAAGATATGAGGGACATGGCACGAATACTTAAAATAATAAAAAAAAAAAAACCAAAAAATCTTTTCCAAAGTCAAAGCCATCAAAATGCAGGCAGGCCATACGCCACCAAGGGCAGGCACATGCAGCAAAGCTTGCCAAAATTGATCCCCACTGAAGGCCAAAACAGAAAAGAAGGACCTACAAACACGCGGGAATGGAGACAACATCAAAGGAATTGCAATTGGAGGAGAAAAAATGAAAATTTGGGAAATTTAATGACTCTTAGAAAGTGGCCTGGGGCTTTAGCAGGTGCATTGCAAAGGACCAAAAGGTGCTAAAACTAAGCTCACAGATGTTGCAAAAGCAGGGGAAAAAGTCAAGGAGGAAGACACAACTTAGGGGGCAAGATATGAGGGACATGGCATGAATACTTAAAATAATAAAAAAAAAAAAGAGAAAAAAATCTTACCCAAAGTCAAAGCCATCAAAATGCAGGCAGGCCATACGCCAGCAAGTGCAGGCACATGCAGCAAAGCTTGCCAAAATTGATCCCCACTGAAGGCCTAAAGAGAAAAGAAGGACCTACAAACACGCTGGAAAGGAGTCAACATCAAAGGAATTGCAATTGGAGGAGAAAAAAAGAAAATTTGGGAAATTTAGTGACTCTTAGAAAGTGGCCTGGGGTTTTATCAGGTGCAGTGCAAAGGACCAAAAGATGCCAAAACTAAGCTCACAGATGTTGCAAAAGCAGGGGAAAAAGTCAAAGAGGAAGACAGAACTTAGGGGGCAAGATATGAGGGACATGGCATGAACACTTCAGAAAACAACCAAAAAAAGAAAAAAATCTTTCCCAAAGTCAAAGCCATCAAAAAGCATGGCCTGCCATCAAGTGCAGGGACATGCACCAAAGATTCCTCTATTGGTCCCCATTGAAATCGCAAGATTCCTTTTCCCTTCCCGAAAGGAAATTTCATTGCCTTTCGGGAAGGGAAAAGGAATCTTGCGAATCCCAAAAGAAAGGCTTACAAACACTCTGGAAAGGAGATAGGTTCAAATGAAATGCAATTGAAAAAAGCATGAAATCGGGACTTATCGTCTCTTCAAAAAATAGGCTGTGAGGAAATCAGCTGCATTGCAAAGGACCAAAAGGTGCCAAAACTAAGCTCACAGATGTTGCAAAAGCAGGGGAAAAAGTCAAGGAGGAAGACACAACTTAGGGGGCAAGATATGAGGGACATGGCATGAATACTTAAAATAATAAAAAAAAAAAAAAGAAAAAATCTTTTCCAAAGTCAAAGCCATCAAAATGCAGGTAGGCCATACGCCAGCAAGTGCAGGCACATGCAGCAAAGCTTGCCAAAATTGATCCCCACTGAAGGCCAAAACAGAAAAGAAGGACCTACAAACACGCTGGAATGGAGACAACATCAAAGGATTTGCAATTGGAGGAGAAAAAAAGAAAATTTGGGAAATTTAATGACTCTTAGAAAGTGGCCTGGGGTTTTAGCAGGTGCATTGCAAAGGACCAAAAGGTGCCAAAACTAAGCTCACAGATGTTGCAAAAGCAGGGGAAAAGTCAACGAGGAAGACACAACTTAGGGAGAAAGATATGAGGGACATGGCATGAACACTTCAGAAAACAACCAGAAAAAGAAAAAAATCTTTCCCAAAGTCAAAGCCATCAAAAGGCATGGCCTGCCATCAAGTGCAGGGACATGCACCAAAGATTCCTCTATTGGTCCCCATTGAAATCGCAAGATTGCTTTTCCCTTCCCGAAAGGAAATGAAATTTCCTTTCGGGAAGGGAAAAGGAATCTTGCGAATCCCAAAAGAAAGGCTTACAAACACTCTGGAAAGGAGATAGGTTCAAATGAAATGCAATTGAAAAAAGCAGAAAATCGGGAATTTTAGTCTCTACAAAAAATAGGCTGTGAGGAAATCAGCTGCATTGCAAAGGACCAAAAGGTGCCAAAACTAAGCTCACAGATGTTGCAAAAGCAGGGGAAAAAGTCAAGGAGGAAGACAGAACTTAGGGGGCAAGATATGAGGGACATGGCATGAATACTTAAAATAATAAAAAAAAAAAAAAAAAACAAAAAATCTTTTCCAAAGTCAAAGCCATCAAAATGCAGGCAGGCCATAAGCCACCAAGGGCAGGCACATGCAGCAAAGCTTGCCAAAATTGATCCCCACTGAAGGCCAAAACAGAAAAGAAGGACCTACAAACATGCGGGAATGGAGACAACATCATAGGATTTGCAATTGGAGGAGAAAAAAAGAAAACTTGGTTAATTTAGTGACTCTAAGAAAATGGCCTGGGTTTATATCATGTGCAGTGCAAAGGACCAAAAGATGCCAAAACTAAGCTCACAGATGTTGCAAAAGCAGGGGAAAAAGGCAAGGAGGAAGACACAACACGGGGCAAGATATGAGGAACATGGCATGAATACTTAAAATAATAAAAAACAAAAAAAGAAAAAATCTTTCCCAAAGTCAAAGCCATCAAAATGCAGGCAGGCCATACGCCACCAAGGGCAGGCACATGCAGCAAAGCTTGCCAAAATTGATCCCCACTGAAGGCCAAAACAGAAAAGAAGGACCTACAAACACGCTGGAAAGGAGTCAACATCAAAGGAATTGCAATTGGAGGAGAAAAAATGAAAATTTGGGAAATTTAGTGACTCTGAGAAAATGGCCTGGGGTTATATCAGGTGCATTGCAAAGGACCAAAAGGTGCCAAAACTAAGCTCACAGATGTTGCAAAAGCAGGGGAAAAAGTCAAGGAGGAAGACAGAACTTAGGGGGCAAGATATGAGGGACATGGCATGAATAATTTAAATATTTAAAAAAAAAAAAAAAAAATCTTTCCCAAAGTCAAAGCCATCAAAATGCAGGCAGGCCATACGCCACCAAGGGCAGGCACATGCAGCAAAGCTTGCCAAAATTGATCCCCACTGAAGGCCAAAACAGAAAAGAAGGACCTACAAACACGCTGGAAAGGAGTCAACATCAAAGGAATTGCAACTGGAGGAGAAAAAAAGAAAATTTTGGAAATTTAGTGACTCTAATAAACTGGCCTGGGGTTTTATCAGGCGCATTGCAAAGGACCAAAAGATGCCAAAACGAAGCTCACAGATGTTGCAAAAGCAGGGGAAAAAGTCAAGGAGGAAGACACAACTTAGGGGGCAAGATATGAGGGACATGGCATGAACACTTCAGAAAACAACCAAAAAAAGAAAAAAATCTTTCCCAAAGTCAAAGCCATCAAAAGGCATGGCCTGCCATCAAGTGCAGCGACATGCACCAAAGATTCCTCTATTGGTCCCCATTGAAATCGCAAGATTCCTTTTCCCTTCCCGAAAGGAAATGAAATTTCCTTTCGGGAAGGGAAAAGGAATCTTGCGAATCCCAAAAGAAAGGCTTACAAACACTCTGGAAAGGAGATAGGTTCAAATGAAATGCAATTGAAAAAAGCAGAAAATCGGGAATTTTAGTCTCTTCAAAAAATAGGCTGTGAGGAAATCAGCTGCATTGCAAAGGACCAAAAGGTGCCAAAACTAAGCTCACAGATGTTGCAAAAGCAGGGGAAAAAGTCAAGGAGGAAGACACAACTTAGGGGGCAAGATATGAGGGACATGGCACGAATACTTAAAATAATAAAAAAAAAAAAACCAAAAAATCTTTTCCAAAGTCAAAGCCATCAAAATGCAGGTAGGCCATACGCCACCAAGGGCAGGCACATGCAGCAAAGCTTGCCAAAATTGATCCCCACTGAAGGTCAAAACAGAAAAGAAGGACCTACAAACACGCGGGAATGGAGACAACATCAAAGGAATTGCAATTGGAGGAGAAAAAATGAAAATTTGGGAAATTTAATGACTCTTAGAAAGTGGCCTGGGGCTTTAGCAGGTGCATTGCAAAGGACCAAAAGGTGCTAAAACTAAGCTCACAGATGTTGCAAAAGCAGGGGAAAAAGTCGAGGATGAAGACACAACTTAGGGGGCAAGATATGAGGGACATGGCATGAATACTTAAAATAATAAAAAAAAAAAAGAGAAAAAAATCTTTCCCAAAGTCAAAGCCATCAAAATTCAGGCAGGGCATACGCCAGCAAGTGCAGGCACATGCAGCAAAGCTTGCCAAAATTGATCCCCACTGAAGGCCAAAACAGAAAAGAAGGACCTACAAACACGCTGGAAAGGAGTCAACATCAAAGGAATTGCAACTGGAGGAGAAAAAAAGAAAATTTTGGAAATTTAGTGACTCTAATAAACTGGCCTGGGGTTTTATCAGGCGCATTGCAAAGGACCAAAAGATGCCAAAACGAAGCTCACAGATGTTGCAAAAGCAGGGGAAAAAGTCAAGGAGGAAAACACAACTTAGGGGGCAAGATATGAGGGACATGGCATGAACACTTCAGAAAACAACCAAAAAAAGAAAAAAATCTTTCCCAAAGTCAAAGCCATCAAAAGGCATGGCCTGCCATCAAGTGCAGGGACATGCACCAAAGATTCCTCTATTGGTCCCCATTGAAATCGCAAGATTCCTTTTCCTTCCCGAAAGGAAATGAAATTTCCTTTCGGGAAGGGAAAAGGAATCTTGCGAATCCCAAAAGAAAGGCTTACAAACACTCTGGAAAGGAGATAGGTTCAAATGAAATGCAATTGAAAAAAGCAGAAAATCGGGAATTTTAGTCTCTACAAAAAATAGGCTGCGAGGAAATCAGCTGCATTGCAAAGGACCAAAAGGTGCCAAAACTAAGCTCACAGATGTTGCAAAAGCAGGGGAAAAAGTCAAGGAGGAAGACACAACTTAGGGGGCAAGATATGAGGGACATGGCATGAATACTTAAAATAATAATAAAAAAAAAAAAAAGTAAAAATCTTTCCCAAAGTCAAAGCCATCAAAATGCAGGCAGGCCATACGCCACCAAGGGCAGGCACATGCAGCAAAGCTTGCCAAAATTGATCCCCACTGAAGGCCAAAACAGAAAAGAAGGACCTACAAACATGCGGGAATGGAGACAACATCATAGGATTTGCAATTGGAGGAGAAAAAAAGAAAACTTGGTTAATTTAGTGACTCTAAGAAAATGGCCTGGTTTATATCAGGTGCAGTGCAAAGGACCAAAAGATGCCAAAACTAAGCTCACAGATGTTGCAAAAGCAGGGGAAAAAGGCAAGGAGGAAGACACAACACGGGGCAAGATATGAGGAACATGGCATGAATACTTAAAATAATAAAAAACAAAAAAAGAAAAAATCTTTCCCAAAGTCAAAGCCATCAAAATGCAGGCAGGCCATACGCCACCAAGGGCAGGCACATGCAGCAAAGCTTGCCAAAATTGATCCCCACTGAAGGCCAAAAGAGAAAAGAAGGACCTACAAACACGCTGGAAAGGAGTCAACATCAAAGGAATTGCAATTGGAGGAGAAAAAAAGAAAATTTGGGAAATTTAGTGACTCTGAGAAAATGGCCTGGGGTTATATCAGGTGCAGTGCAAAGGACCAAAAGGTGCCAAAACTAAGCTCACAGATGTTGCAAAAGCAGGGGAAAAAGTCAAGGAGGAAGACAGAACTTAGGGGGCAAGATATGAGCGACATGGCATGAATAATTTAAATATTTAAAAAAAAAAAAAAAAAAATCTTTCCCAAAGTCAAAGCCATCAAAATGCAGGCAGGCCATACGCCAGCAAGGGCAGGCACATGCAGCAAAGCTTGCCAAAATTGATCCCCACTGAAGGCCAAAACAGAAAAGAAGGACCTACAAACACGCTGGAAAGGAGTCAACATCAAAGGAATTGCAACTGGAGGAGAAAAAAAAGAAAATTTTGGAAATTTAGTGACTCTAATAAACTGGCCTGGGGTTTTATCAGGCGCATTGCAAAGGACCAAAAGATGCCAAAACGAAGCTCACAGATGTTGCAAAAGCAGGGGAAAAAGTCAAGGAGGAAAACACAACTTAGGGGGCAAGATATGAGGGACATGGCATGAACACTTCAGAAAACAACCAAAAAAAGAAAAAAATCTTTCCCAAAGTCAAAGCCATCAAAAGGCATGGCCTGCCATCAAGTGCAGGGACATGCACCAAAGATTCCTCTATTGGTCCCCATTGAAATCGCAAGATTCCTTTTCCCTTCCCGAAAGGAAATGAAATTTCCTTTCGGGAAGGGAAAAGGAATCTTGCGAATCCCAAAAGAAAGGCTTACAAACACTCTGGAAAGGAGATAGGTTCAAATGAAATGCAATTGAAAAAAGCAGAAAATCGGGAATTTTAGTCTCTTCAAAAAATAGGCTGTGAGGAAATCAGCTGCATTGCAAAGGACCAAAAGATGCCAAAACTAAGCTCACAGATGTTGCAAAAGCAGGGGAAAAAGTCAAGGAGGAAGACACAACTTAGGGGGCAAGATATGAGGGACATGGCATGAATACTTATAATAATAAAAAAAAAAAGAAGAAATAATCTTTCCCAAAGTCAAAGCCATCAAAATGCAGGCAGGCCATATGCCAGTAAGTGCAGGCCCATGCAGCAAAGCTTTCCAAAATTGATCCCCACTGAAGGCCAAAACAGAAAAGAAGGACCTACAAACACGCGGGAATGGAGACAACATCAAAGGAATTGCAATTGGAGGAGAAAAAAAGAAAATTTGGGAAATTTAATGACTCTTAGAAAGTGGCCTGGGGCTTTAGCAGGTGCATTGCAAAGGACCAAAAGGTGCTAAAACTAAGCTCACAGATGTTGCAAAAGCAGGGGAAAAAGTCAAGGAGGAAGACACAACTTAGGGGGCAAGATATGAGGGACATGGCATGAATACTTAAAATAATAAAAAAAAAAAAGAGAAAAAAATCTTACCCAAAGTCAAAGCCATCAAAATGCAGGCAGGCCATACGCCACCAAGGGCAGGCACATGCAGCAAAGCTTGCCAAAATTGATCCCCACTGAAGGCCAAAAGAGAAAAGAAGGACCTACAAACACGCTGGAAAGGAGTCAACATCAAAGGAATTGCAATTGGAGGAGAAAAAAAGAAAATTTGGGAAATTTAGTGACTCTTAGAAAGTGGCCTGGGGTTTTATCAGGTGCATTGCAAAGGACCAAAAGGTGCCAAAACTAAGCTCACATATGTTGCAAAAGCAGGGGAAAAGTCAACGAGGAAGACACAACTTAGGGAGAAAGATATGAGGGACATGGCATGAACACTTCAGAAAACAACCAGAAAAAGAAAAAAATCTTTCCCAAAGTCAAAGCCATCAAAAGGCATGGCCTGCCATCAAGTGCAGGGACATGCACCAAAGATTCCTCTATTGGTCCCCATTGAAATCGCAAGATTGCTTTTCCCTTCCCGAAAGGAAATGAAATTTCCTTTCGGGAAGGGAAAAGGAATCTTGCGAATCCCAAAAGAAAGGCTTACAAACACTCTGGAAAGGAGATAGGTTCAAATGAAATGCAATTGAAAAAAGCAGAAAATCGGGAATTTTAGTCTCTACAAAAAATAGGCTGTGAGGAAATCAGCTGCATTGCAAAGGACCAAAAGGTGCCAAAACGAAGCTCACAGATGTTGCAAAAGCAGGGGAAAAAGTCAAGGAGGAAGACACAACTTAGGGGGCAAGATATGAGGGACATGGCACGAATACTTAAAATAATAAAAAAAAAAAAACCAAAAAATCTTTCCCAAAGTCAAAGCCATCAAAATGCAGGCAGGCCATACGTCACCAAGGGCAGGCACATGCAGCAAAGCTTGCCAAAATTGATCCCCACTGAAGGCCAAAACAGAAAAGAAGGACCTACAAACACGCTGGAATGGAGACAACATCAAAGGAATTGCAGTTCGAGGAGAAAAAATGAAAATTTGGGAAATTTAATGACTCTTAGAAAGTGGCCTGGGGCTTTAGCAGGTGCAGTGCAAAGGCCCAAAGGTGCTAAAACTAAGCTCACAGATGTTGCAAAAGCAGGGGAAAAAGTCAAGGAGGAAGACACAACTTAGGGAGCAAGATATGAGGGACATGGCATGAACACTTCAGAAAACAACCAGAAAAAGAAAAAAATCTTTCCCAAAGTCAAAGCCATCAAAAGGCATGGCCTGCCATCAAGTGCAGGGACATGCACCAAAGATTCCTCTATTGGTCCTCATTTAAATCGCAAGATTTCTTTTCCCTTCCCGAAAGGAAATGAAATTTCCTTTCGGGAAGGGAAAAAGAATCTTGCGAATCCCAAAAGAAAGGCTTACAAACACTCTGGAAAGGAGATAGGTTCAAATGAAATGCAATTGAAAAAAGCAGAAAATCGGGAATTTTAGTCTCTACAAAAAATAGGCTGTGAGGAAATCAGCTGCATTGCAAAGGACCAAAAGGTGGCAAAACTAAGCTCACAGATGCTGCAAAAGCAGGGGAAAAAGTCAAGGAGGAAGACACAACTTAGGGGGCAAGATATGAGGGACATGGCATGAATACTTTAAATAATAAAAAAAAAAAAAAGAAAAAATCTTTCCCAAAGTCAAAGCCATCAAAATGCAGGGTGGCCATACGCCACCAAGGGCAGGCACATGCAGCAAAGCTTGCCAAAATTGATCCCCACTGAAGGCCAAAACAGAAAAGAAGGACCTACAAACACGCTGGAATGGAGACAACATCAAAGGAATTGCAATTCGAGGAGAAAAAATGAAAATTTGGGAAATTTAATGACTCTTAGAAAATGGCCGGGGGTTTTAGCAGGTACAGTGCAAAGGACCAAAAGGTGCCAAAACTAAGCTCACAGATGTTGCAAAAGCAGGGGAAAAAGTCAAGGAGGAAGACACAACTTAGGGAGCAAGATATGAGGGACATGGCATGAATACCAAAATCAAAAAAAAAAAAAAAAAAAGAAAAAAAATCTTTCCCAAAGTCAAAGCCATCAAAATGCAGGCAGGCCATACGTCACCAAGGGCAGGCACATGCAGCAAAGCTTGCCAAAATTGATCCCCACTGAAGGCCAAAATAGAAAACAAGGACCTACAAACACGCTGGAATGGAGACAACATCAAAGGAATTCCAATTCGAGGAGAAAAAATGAAAATTTGGGAAATTTAATGACTCTTTGAAAATGGCCTGGGGTTTTAGCAGGTGCAGTGCAAAGGACCAAAAGGTGCCAAAACTAAGCTCACAGATGTTGCAAAAGCAGGGGAAAAAGTCAAGGAGGAAAACACAACTTAGGGGGCAAGATATGAGGGACATGGCATGAACACTTCAGAAAACAACCAAAAAAAGAAAAAAATCTTTCCCAAAGTCAAAGCCATCAAAAGGCATGGCCTGCCATCAAGTGCAGGGACATGCACCAAAGATTCCTCTATTGGTCCCCAATGAAATCGCAAGATTCCTTTTCCCCTTCCGAAAGGAAATGAAATTTCCTTTCGGGAAGGGAAAAGGAATCTTGCGAATCCCAAAAGAAAGGCTTACAAACACTCTGGAAAGGAGATAGGTTCAAATGAAATGCAATTGAAAAAAGCAGAAAATCGGGAATTTTAGTCTCTTCAAAAAATAGGCTGTGAGGAAAGCACCTGCATTGCAAAGGACCAAAAAATGCCAAAACTAAGCTCAGAGATGTTGCAAAAGCAGGGGAAAAAGTCAAGGAGGAAGACACAACTTAGGGGGCAAGATATGAGGGACATGGCATGAATACTTAAAATAATAAAAAAAAAAAAAAAAACAAAAAATCTTTTCCAAAGTCAAAGCCATCAAAATTCAGGCAGGCCATACGCCAGCAAGGGCAGTCCCATGCAGCAAAGCTTGCCAAAATTGATCCCCACTGAAGGCCAAAACAGAAAAGAAGGACCTACAAACACGCTGGAATGGAGTCAACATCAAAGGAATTGCAATTGGAAGAGAAAAAAAAAAAAAGGTGAATTTAATGACTCTAAGAAAATGGCCTGGGTTTATATCAGGTGCAGTGCAAAGGACCAAAAGATGCCAAAACTAAGCTCACAGATGTTGCAAAAGCAGGGGAAAACGTCAAGGTGGAAGATACAACAGAGGGCAAGATATGAGGAACCTGGTATGAATATTTCAATAATAAAAAAAAAAAAAAGAAAAAATCTTTCCCAAAGTCAAAGCCATCAAAATGCAGGCAGGCCATAAGCCAGCAAGTGCAGGCACATGCAGCAAAGCTTGCCAAAACTGATCCACACTGAAGGCCAAAATAGAAAAGAAGGACCTATAAACACGCTGGAATGGAGTCAACATCAAAGGAATTGCAATTGGAGGAGAAAAAAAGAAAACTTGGTTAATTTAGTGACTCTAAGAAAATGGCCTGGGTTTATATCAGGTGCAGTGCAAAGGACCAAAAGGTGCCAAAACTAAGCTCACAGATGTTGCAAAAGCAGGGGAAAATTCAAGGAGGAAGACACAACTTAGGGGGCAAGATATGAGGGACATGGCATGAATACTTAAAATATTAAAAAAAAAAAAAAAAGAAAAAAATCTTTCCCAAAGTTAAAGCCATCAAAATGCAGGCAGGCCATACGCCAGCAAGTGCAGGCACATGCAGCAAAGCTTGCCAAAATTGATCCCCACTGAAGGCCAAAACAGAAAAAAAGGACCTACAAACACGCTGGAAAGGAGTCAACATCAAAGGAATTGCAATTGGAGGAGAAAAAAAGAAAATTTTGGAAATTTAGTGACTCTAAGAAAATGGCCTGGGTTTATATCAGGTGCAGTGCAACGGACCAAAAGATGCAAAAACTAAGCTCACAGATGTTGCAAAAGCAGGGGAACAAGTCAAGGAGGAAGACACAACTTAGGGAGCAAGATATGAGGGACATGGCATGAATACTTAAAATAATAGGAACAAAAAAAAAAGAAAAAATCTTTCCCAAAGTCAAAGCCATCAAAATGCAGGCAGGCCTTACGCCACCAAGGGCAGGCACATGCAGCAAAGCTTGCCAAAATTGATCCCCACTGAAGGCCAAAACAGAAAAGAAGGACTTACAAACACGCTGGAAAGGAGTCAACATCAAAGGAATTGCAATTGGAGGAGAAAAAAAGAAAATTTGGGAAACTTAGTGACTCTTAGAAAGTGGCCTGGGTTTTATGAGGTGCAGTGCAAAGGACCAAAAGATGCCAAAACTAAGCTCACAGATGTTGCAAAAGCAGGGGAAAAAGTCAAGGAGGAAGACACAACTTAGGGGGCAAGATATGAGGGACATGGCATGAACACTTCAGAAAACAACCAAAAAAAGAAAAAAATCTTTCCCAAAGTCAAAGCCATCAAAAGGCATGGCCTGCCATCAAGTGCAGGGACATGCACCAAAGATTCCTCTACTTGTCTCCTTTGAAATCGCAAGATTCCTTTTCCCTTCCCGAAAGGAAATGAAATTTCCTTTCGGGAAGGGAAAAGGAATCTTGCGAATCCGAAAAGAAAGCCTTACAAACACTCTGGAAAGGAGATAGGTTCAAATGAAATGCAATTGAAAAAAGCAGAAAATCGGGAATTTTAGTCTCTTCATAAAATAGGCTGCGAGGAAATCAGCTGCATTGCAAAGGACCAAAAGGTGCCAAAACTTAGCTCACAGATGTTGCAAAAGCAGGGGAAAAAGTCAAGGAGGAAGACACAACTTAGGGGGCAAGATATGAGGGACATGGCATGAATACTTAAAATAATAAAAAAAAAAAAAAAGTAAAAATCTTTCCCAAAGTCAAAGCCATCAAAATGCAGGCAGGCCATACGCCATCAAGGGCAGGCACATGCAGCAAAGCTTGCCAAAATTGATCCCCACTGAAGGCCAAAATAGAAAAGAAGGACCTACAAACATGCGGGAATGGAGACAACATCATAGGATTTGCAATTGGAGGAGAAAAAAAGAAAATTTGGGAAATTTAGTGACTCTAAGAAAATGGCCTGGGTTTATATCAGGTGCAGTGCAAAGGACCAAAAGATGCCAAAACTAAGCTCACAGATGTTGCAAAAGCAGGGGAAAAAGTCAAGGATGAAGACACAACTTAGGGGGCAAGATATGAGGGAGATGGCACGAATACTTAAAATAATAAAAAAAAAAAAAACAAAAAATCTTTCCCAAAGTCAAAGCCATCAAAATGCAGGCAGGCCATAAGCCAGCAAGGGCAGGCACATGCAGCAAAGCTTGCCAAAATTGATCCCCACTGAAGGCCAAAACAGAAAAGAAGGACCTACAAACACGCTGGAATGGAGACAACATCAAAGGAATTGCAATTCGAGGAGAAAAAATGAAAATTTGGGAAATTTAATGACTCTTAGAAAATGGCCTGGGGTTTTAGCAGGTGCAGTGCAAAGGACCAAAAGGTGCCAAAACTAAGCTCACAGATGTTGCAAAAGCAGGGGAAAAAGTCAAGGAGGAAGACACAACTTAGGGGGCAAGATATGAGGGACATGGCATGAATACCAAAATCAAAAAAAAAAAAAAAAAAAGAAAAAAATCTTTCCTAAAGTCAAAGCCATCAAAATGCAGGCAGGACATATGCCACCAAGGGCAGGCACATGCAGCAAAGCTTGCCAAAATTGATCCCCACTGAAGGCCAAAACAGAAAAGAAGGACCTACAAACACGCTGGAATGGAGACACCATCAAAGGAATTGCAATTGGAGGAGAAAAAAAAGAAAATTTTGGAAATTTAGTGACTCTAATAAACTGGCCTGGGGTTTTATCAGGCGCATTGCAAAGGACCAAAAGATGCCAAAACGAAGCTCACAGATGTTGCAAAAGCAGGGGAAAAAGTCAAGGAGGAAAACACAACTTAGGGGGCAAGATATGAGGGACATGGCATGAACACTTCAGAAAACAACCAAAAAAAGAAAAAAATCTTTCCCAAAGTCAAAGCCATCAAAAGGCATGGCCTGCCATCAAGTGCAGGGACATGCACCAAAGATTCCTCTATTGGTCCCCATTGAAATCGCAAGATTCCTTTTCCCTTCCCGAAAGGAAATGAAATTTCCTTTCGGGAAGGGAAAAGGAATCTTGCGAATCCCAAAAGAAAGGCTTACAAACACTCTGGAAAGGAGATAGGTTCAAATGAAATGCAATTGAAAAAAGCAGAAAATCGGGAATTTTAGTCTCTTCAAAAAATAGGCTGTGAGGAAATCAGCTGCATTGCAAAGGACCAAAAGATGCCAAAACTAAGCTCACAGATGTTGCAAAAGCAGGGGAAAAAGTCAAGGAGGAAGACACAACTTAGGGGGCAAGATATGAGGGACATGGCATGAATACTTATAATAATAAAAAAAAAAAGAAGAAATAATCTTTCCCAAAGTCAAAGCCATCAAAATGCAGGCAGGCCATATGCCAGTAAGTGCAGGCCCATGCAGCAAAGCTTTCCAAAATTGATCCCCACTGAAGGCCAAAACAGAAAAGAAGGACCTACAAACACGCGGGAATGGAGACAACATCAAAGGAATTGCAATTGGAGGAGAAAAAAAGAAAATTTGGGAAATTTAATGACTCTTAGAAAGTGGCCTGGGGCTTTAGCAGGTGCATTGCAAAGGACCAAAAGGTGCTAAAACTAAGCTCACAGATGTTGCAAAAGCAGGGGAAAAAGTCAAGGAGGAAGACACAACTTAGGGGGCAAGATATGAGGGACATGGCATGAATACTTAAAATAATAAAAAAAAAAAAGAGAAAAAAATCTTACCCAAAGTCAAAGCCATCAAAATGCAGGCAGGCCATACGCCACCAAGGGCAGGCACATGCAGCAAAGCTTGCCAAAATTGATCCCCACTGAAGGCCAAAAGAGAAAAGAAGGACCTACAAACACGCTGGAAAGGAGTCAACATCAAAGGAATTGCAATTGGAGGAGAAAAAAAGAAAATTTGGGAAATTTAGTGACTCTTAGAAAGTGGCCTGGGGTTTTATCAGGTGCATTGCAAAGGACCAAAAGGTGCCAAAACTAAGCTCACATATGTTGCAAAAGCAGGGGAAAAGTCAACGAGGAAGACACAACTTAGGGAGAAAGATATGAGGGACATGGCATGAACACTTCAGAAAACAACCAGAAAAAGAAAAAAATCTTTCCCAAAGTCAAAGCCATCAAAAGGCATGGCCTGCCATCAAGTGCAGGGACATGCACCAAAGATTCCTCTATTGGTCCCCATTGAAATCGCAAGATTGCTTTTCCCTTCCCGAAAGGAAATGAAATTTCCTTTCGGGAAGGGAAAAGGAATCTTGCGAATCCCAAAAGAAAGGCTTACAAACACTCTGGAAAGGAGATAGGTTCAAATGAAATGCAATTGAAAAAAGCAGAAAATCGGGAATTTTAGTCTCTACAAAAAATAGGCTGTGAGGAAATCAGCTGCATTGCAAAGGACCAAAAGGTGCCAAAACGAAGCTCACAGATGTTGCAAAAGCAGGGGAAAAAGTCAAGGAGGAAGACACAACTTAGGGGGCAAGATATGAGGGACATGGCACGAATACTTAAAATAATAAAAAAAAAAAAACCAAAAAATCTTTCCCAAAGTCAAAGCCATCAAAATGCAGGCAGGCCATACGTCACCAAGGGCAGGCACATGCAGCAAAGCTTGCCAAAATTGATCCCCACTGAAGGCCAAAACAGAAAAGAAGGACCTACAAACACGCTGGAATGGAGACAACATCAAAGGAATTGCAGTTCGAGGAGAAAAAATGAAAATTTGGGAAATTTAATGACTCTTAGAAAGTGGCCTGGGGCTTTAGCAGGTGCAGTGCAAAGGCCCAAAGGTGCTAAAACTAAGCTCACAGAGTTGCAAAAGCAGGGGAAAAAGTCAAGGAGGAAGACACAACTTAGGGAGCAAGATATGAGGGACATGGCATGAACACTTCAGAAAACAACCAGAAAAAGAAAAAAATCTTTCCCAAAGTCAAAGCCATCAAAAGGCATGGCCTGCCATCAAGTGCAGGGACATGCACCAAAGATTCCTCTATTGGTCCTCATTTAAATCGCAAGATTTCTTTTCCCTTCCCGAAAGGAAATGAAATTTCCTTTCGGGAAGGGAAAAAGAATCTTGCGAATCCCAAAAGAAAGGCTTACAAACACTCTGGAAAGGAGATAGGTTCAAATGAAATGCAATTGAAAAAAGCAGAAAATCGGGAATTTTAGTCTCTACAAAAAATAGGCTGTGAGGAAATCAGCTGCATTGCAAAGGACCAAAAGGTGGCAAAACTAAGCTCACAGATGCTGCAAAAGCAGGGGAAAAAGTCAAGGAGGAAGACACAACTTAGGGGGCAAGATATGAGGGACATGGCATGAATACTTTAAATAATAAAAAAAAAAAAAAGAAAAAATCTTTCCCAAAGTCAAAGCCATCAAAATGCAGGGTGGCCATACGCCACCAAGGGCAGGCACATGCAGCAAAGCTTGCCAAAATTGATCCCCACTGAAGGCCAAAACAGAAAAGAAGGACCTACAAACACGCTGGAATGGAGACAACATCAAAGGAATTGCAATTCGAGGAGAAAAAATGAAAATTTGGGAAATTTAATGACTCTTAGAAAATGGCCGGGGGTTTTAGCAGGTACAGTGCAAAGGACCAAAAGGTGCCAAAACTAAGCTCACAGATGTTGCAAAAGCAGGGGAAAAAGTCAAGGAGGAAGACACAACTTAGGGAGCAAGATATGAGGGACATGGCATGAATACCAAAATCAAAAAAAAAAAAAAAAAAAGAAAAAAATCTTTCCCAAAGTCAAAGCCATCAAAATGCAGGCAGGCCATACGTCACCAAGGGCAGGCACATGCAGCAAAGCTTGCCAAAATTGATCCCCACTGAAGGCCAAAATAGAAAACAAGGACCTACAAACACGCTGGAATGGAGACAACATCAAAGGAATTCCAATTCGAGGAGAAAAAATGAAAATTTGGGAAATTTAATGACTCTTTGAAAATGGCCTGGGGTTTTAGCAGGTGCAGTGCAAAGGACCAAAAGGTGCCAAAACTAAGCTCACAGATGTTGCAAAAGCAGGGGAAAAAGTCAAGGAGGAAAACACAACTTAGGGAGAAAGATATGAGGGACATGGCATGAACACTTCAGAAAACAACCAAAAAAAGAAAAAAATCTTTCCCAAAGTCAAAGCCATCAAAAGGCATGGCCTGCCATCAAGTGCAGGGACATGCACCAAAGATTCCTCTATTGGTCCCCAATGAAATCGCAAGATTCCTTTTCCCCTTCCGAAAGGAAATGAAATTTCCTTTCGGGAAGGGAAAAGGAATCTTGCGAATCCCAAAAGAAAGGCTTACAAACACTCTGGAAAGGAGATAGGTTCAAATGAAATGCAATTGAAAAAAGCAGAAAATCGGGAATTTTAGTCTCTTCAAAAAATAGGCTGTGAGGAAAGCACCTGCATTGCAAAGGACCAAAAAATGCCAAAACTAAGCTCAGAGATGTTGCAAAAGCAGGGGAAAAAGTCAAGGAGGAAGACACAACTTAGGGGGCAAGATATGAGGGACATGGCATGAATACTTAAAATAATAAAAAAAAAAAAAAAACAAAAAATCTTTTCCAAAGTCAAAGCCATCAAAATTCAGGCAGGCCATACGCCAGCAAGGGCAGTCCCATGCAGCAAAGCTTGCCAAAATTGATCCCCACTGAAGGCCAAAACAGAAAAGAAGGACCTACAAACACGCTGGAATGGAGTCAACATCAAAGGAATTGCAATTGGAAGAGAAAAAAAAAAAAAGGTGAATTTAATGACTCTAAGAAAATGGCCTGGGTTTATATCAGGTGCAGTGCAAAGGACCAAAAGATGCCAAAACTAAGCTCACAGATGTTGCAAAAGCAGGGGAAAACGTCAAGGTGGAAGATACAACAGAGGGCAAGATATGAGGAACCTGGTATGAATATTTCAATAATAAAAAAAAAAAAAAGAAAAAATCTTTCCCAAAGTCAAAGCCATCAAAATGCAGGCAGGCCATAAGCCAGCAAGTGCAGGCACATGCAGCAAAGCTTGCCAAAACTGATCCACACTGAAGGCCAAAATAGAAAAGAAGGACCTATAAACACGCTGGAATGGAGTCAACATCAAAGGAATTGCAATTGGAGGAGAAAAAAAGAAAACTTGGTTAATTTAGTGACTCTAAGAAAATGGCCTGGGTTTATATCAGGTGCAGTGCAAAGGACCAAAAGGTGCCAAAACTAAGCTCACAGATGTTGCAAAAGCAGGGGAAAATTCAAGGAGGAAGACACAACTTAGGGGGCAAGATATGAGGGACATGGCATGAATACTTAAAATATTAAAAAAAAAAAAAAAAGAAAAAAATCTTTCCCAAAGTTAAAGCCATCAAAATGCAGGCAGGCCATACGCCAGCAAGTGCAGGCACATGCAGCAAAGCTTGCCAAAATTGATCCCCACTGAAGGCCAAAACAGAAAAAAAGGACCTACAAACACGCTGGAAAGGAGTCAACATCAAAGGAATTGCAATTGGAGGAGAAAAAAAGAAAATTTTGGAAATTTAGTGACTCTAAGAAAATGGCCTGGGTTTATATCAGGTGCAGTGCAACGGACCAAAAGATGCAAAAACTAAGCTCACAGATGTTGCAAAAGCAGGGGAACAAGTCAAGGAGGAAGACACAACTTAGGGAGCAAGATATGAGGGACATGGCATGAATACTTAAAATAATAGGAACAAAAAAAAAAGAAAAAATCTTTCCCAAAGTCAAAGCCATCAAAATGCAGGCAGGCCTTACGCCACCAAGGGCAGGCACATGCAGCAAAGCTTGCCAAAATTGATCCCCACTGAAGGCCAAAACAGAAAAGAAGGACTTACAAACACGCTGGAAAGGAGTCAACATCAAAGGAATTGCAATTGGAGGAGAAAAAAAGAAAATTTGGGAAACTTAGTGACTCTTAGAAAGTGGCCTGGGTTTTATGAGGTGCAGTGCAAAGGACCAAAAGATGCCAAAACTAAGCTCACAGATGTTGCAAAAGCAGGGGAAAAAGTCAAGGAGGAAGACACAACTTAGGGGGCAAGATATGAGGGACATGGCATGAACACTTCAGAAAACAACCAAAAAAAGAAAAAAATCTTTCCCAAAGTCAAAGCCATCAAAAGGCATGGCCTGCCATCAAGTGCAGGGACATGCACCAAAGATTCCTCTACTTGTCTCCTTTGAAATCGCAAGATTCCTTTTCCCTTCCCGAAAGGAAATGAAATTTCCTTTCGGGAAGGGAAAAGGAATCTTGCGAATCCGAAAAGAAAGCCTTACAAACACTCTGGAAAGGAGATAGGTTCAAATGAAATGCAATTGAAAAAAGCAGAAAATCGGGAATTTTAGTCTCTTCATAAAATAGGCTGCGAGGAAATCAGCTGCATTGCAAAGGACCAAAAGGTGCCAAAACTTAGCTCACAGATGTTGCAAAAGCAGGGGAAAAAGTCAAGGAGGAAGACACAACTTAGGGGGCAAGATATGAGGGACATGGCATGAATACTTAAAATAATAAAAAAAAAAAAAAAGTAAAAATCTTTCCCAAAGTCAAAGCCATCAAAATGCAGGCAGGCCATACGCCATCAAGGGCAGGCACATGCAGCAAAGCTTGCCAAAATTGATCCCCACTGAAGGCCAAAATAGAAAAGAAGGACCTACAAACATGCGGGAATGGAGACAACATCATAGGATTTGCAATTGGAGGAGAAAAAAAGAAAATTTGGGAAATTTAGTGACTCTAAGAAAATGGCCTGGGTTTATATCAGGTGCAGTGCAAAGGACCAAAAGATGCCAAAACTAAGCTCACAGATGTTGCAAAAGCAGGGGAAAAAGTCAAGGATGAAGACACAACTTAGGGGGCAAGATATGAGGGAGATGGCACGAATACTTAAAATAATAAAAAAAAAAAAAACAAAAAATCTTTCCCAAAGTCAAAGCCATCAAAATGCAGGCAGGCCATAAGCCAGCAAGGGCAGGCACATGCAGCAAAGCTTGCCAAAATTGATCCCCACTGAAGGCCAAAACAGAAAAGAAGGACCTACAAACACGCTGGAATGGAGACAACATCAAAGGAATTGCAATTCGAGGAGAAAAAATGAAAATTTGGGAAATTTAATGACTCTTAGAAAATGGCCTGGGGTTTTAGCAGGTGCAGTGCAAAGGACCAAAAGGTGCCAAAACTAAGCTCACAGATGTTGCAAAAGCAGGGGAAAAAGTCAAGGAGGAAGACACAACTTAGGGGGCAAGATATGAGGGACATGGCATGAATACCAAAATCAAAAAAAAAAAAAAAAAAAGAAAAAAATCTTTCCTAAAGTCAAAGCCATCAAAATGCAGGCAGGCCATACGCCAGCAAGGGCAGGCACATGCAGCAAAGCTTGCCAAAATTGATCCCCACTGAAGGCCAAAACAGAAAAGAAGGACCTACAAACACGCTGGAAAGGCGTCAACATGAAAGGAATGGCAATTGGGGGAGAGAAAATCTAAATTTGAGTAATTTAGTGACTCTAAGAAGATGGCCTGGGTTTATATCAGGTGCAGTGCAAAGGACCAAAAGATGCAAAAACTAAGCTCACAGATGTTGCAAAAGCAGGGGAAAAAGTCAAGGAGGAAGACACAACTTAGGGGGCAAGATATGAGGGACATGGCATGAATACTTTAAATAATAAAAAAACAAAAAAGAAAAAATCTTTCCCAAAGTCAAAGCCATCAAAATGCAGGCAGGCCATACGCCACCAAGGGCAGGCACATGCAGCAAAGCTTGCCAAAATTGATCCCCACTGAAGGCCAAAACAGAAAAGAAGGACCTACAAACACGCTGGAATGGAGACACCATCAAAGAAATTGCAATTGGAGGAGAAAAAAGAAAACTGGGAAATTTAGTGACTCTAAGAAAATGGCCTGGGGTTTTATCAGGTGCAGTTCAAATGACCAAAAGGTGCCAAAACTAAGCTCACAGATGCTACAAAAGCAGGGGAAAATGTCAAGGAGGAAGACACAACAGGGGGCAAGATATGAGGGACATGGCATGAATACTTAAAATATTAAAAAAAAAAAAAAAAAAAATCTTTCCCAAATTTAAAGCCATCAAAATGCAGGCAGGCCATACGCCACCAAGGGCAGGCACATGCAGCAAAGCTTGCCAAAAGTGATCCCCACTGAAGGCCAAAGCAGAAAAGAAGGACCTACAAACACACTGGAAAGGAGTCAACATCAAAGGAATTGCAATTTGAGGAGAAAAACAGAAAATTTGGGAAATTTAGTGACTCTTAGAAAGTGGCCTGGGGTTTTATCAGGTGCAGTGCAAAGGACCAAAAGATTCCAAAACTAAGCTCACAGATGTTGCAAAAGCAGGGGAAAAAGTCAAGGAGTAAGACACAACTTAGGGGGCAAGATATGAGGGACATGGCATGAACACTTCAGAAAACAACCAGAAAAAGAAAAAAATCTTTCCCAAAGTCAAAGCCATCAAAAGGCATGGCCTGCCATCAAGTGCAGGGACATGCACCAAAGATTCCTCTATTGGTCCTCATTTAAATCGCAAGATTTCTTTTCCCTTCCCGAAAGGAAATGAAATTTCCTTTCGGGAAGGGAAAAGGAATCTTGCGAATCCCAAAAGAAAGGCTTACAAACACTCTGGAAAGGAGATAGGTTCAAATGAAATGCAATTGAAAAAAGCAGAAAATCGGGAATTTTAGTCTCTACAAAAAATAGGCTGTGAGGAAATCAGCTGCATTGCAAAGGACCAAAAGGTGGCAAAACTAAGCTCACAGATGCTGCAAAAGCAGGGGAAAAAGTCAAGGAGGAAGACACAACTTAGGGGGCAAGATATGAGGGACATGGCATGAATACTTTAAATAATAAAAAAAAAAAAAAGAAAAAATCTTTCCCAAAGTCAAAGCCATCAAAATGCAGGGTGGCCATACGCCACCAAGGGCAGGCACATGCAGCAAAGCTTGCCAAAATTGATCCCCACTGAAGGCCAAAACAGAAAAGAAGGACCTACAAACACGCTGGAATGGAGACAACATCAACGGAATTGCAATTCGAGGAGAAAAAATGAAAATTTGGGAAATTTAATGACTCTTAGAAAATGGCCGGGGGTTTTAGCAGGTGCCGTGCAAAGGACCAAAAGGTGCCAAAACTAAGCTCACAGATGTTGCAAAAGCAGGGGAAAAAGTCAAGGAGGAAGACACAACTTAGGGAGCAAGATATGAGGGACATGGCATGAATACCAAAATCAAAAAAAAAAAAAAAAAAAGAAAAAAATCTTTCCCAAAGTCAAAGCCATCAAAATGCAGGCAGGCCATACGTCACCAAGGGCAGGCACATGCAGCAAAGCTTGCCAAAATTGATCCCCACTGAAGGCCAAAACAGAAAACAAGGACCTACAAACACGCTGGAATGGAGACAACATCAAAGGAATTCCAATTCGAGGAGAAAAAATGAAAATTTGGGAAATTTAATGACTCTTTGAAAATGGCCTGGGGTTTTAGCAGGTGCAGTGCAAAGGACCAAAAGGTGCCAAAACTAAGCTCACAGATGTTGCAAAAGCAGGGGAAAAAGTCAAGGAGGAAGACACAACTTAGGGAGCAAGATATGAGGGACATGGCATGAATACCAAAATCAAAAAAAAAAAAAAAAAAAGAAAAAAATCTTTCCCAAAGTCAAAGCCATCAAAATGCAGGCAGGCCATATGCCACCAAGGGCAGGCACATGCAGCAAAGCTTGCCAAAATTAATCCCCACTGAAAGCCAAAACAGAAAAGAAGGACCTACAAACACGCTGGAAAGGAGTCAACATCAAAGGAATTGCAATTGGAGGAGAAAAAAAAAAAAAGGGAAATTTAATGACTCTAAGTAAATGGCCTGGGTTTATATCAGGTGCAGTGCAAAGGACCAAAAGGTGCCAAAACTAAGCTCACAGATGTTGCAAAAGCAGGGGAAAAAGTCAAGGAGGAAGACACAACTTAGGGGGCAAGATATGAGGGACATGGCATGAATAATTAAAATATTTAAAAAAAAAAAAAAAAATCTTTCCCAAAGCTAAAGCCATCAAAATGCAGGCAGGCCATACGCCAGCAAGGGCAGGCACATGCAGCAAAGCTTGCCAAAATTGATCCCCACTGAAGGCCAAAACAGAAAAGAAGGACCTACAAACACGCTGGAAAGGAGTCAACATCAAAGGAATTGCAACTGGAGGAGAAAAAAAGAAAATTTTGGAAATTTAGTGACTCTAATAAAATGGCCTGGGGTTTTATCAGGTGCATTGCAAAGGACCAAAAGGTGCCAAAACTAAGCTCACAGATGTTGCAAAAGCAGGGGAAAAAGTCAAGGAGGAAAACACAACTTAGGGGGCAAGATATGAGGGACATGGCATGAACACTTCAGAAAACAACCAAAAAAAGAAAAAAATCTTTCCCAAAGTCAAAGCCATCAAAAGGCATGGCCTGCCATCAAGTGCAGGGACATGCACCAAAGATTCCTCTATTGGTCCCCAATGAAATCGCAAGATTCCTTTTCCCCTTCCGAAAGGAAATGAAATTTCCTTTCGGGAAGGGAAAAGGAATCTTGCGAATCCCAAAAGAAAGGCTTACAAACACTCTGGAAAGGAGATAGGTTCAAATGAAATGCAATTGAAAAAAGCAGAAAATCGGGAATTTTAGTCTCTTCAAAAAATAGGCTGTGAGGAAAGCACCTGCATTGCAAAGGACCAAAAGGTGCCAAAACTAAGCTCAGAGATGTTGCAAAAGCAGGGGAAAAAGTCAAGGAGGAAGACACAACTTAGGGGGCAAGATATGAGGGACATGGCATGAATACTTAAAATAATAAAAAAAAAAAAAAAACAAAAAATCTTTTCCAAAGTCAAAGCCATCAAAATTCAGGCAGGCCATACGCCAGCAAGGGCAGTCCCATGCAGCAAAGCTTGCCAAAATTGATCCCCACTGAAGGCCAAAACAGAAAAGAAGGACCTACAAACACGCTGGAATGGAGTCAACATCAAAGGAATTGCAATTGGAAGAGAAAAAAAAAAAAAGGTGAATTTAATGACTCTAAGAAAATGGCCTGGGTTTATATCAGGTGCAGTGCAAAGGACCAAAAGATGCCAAAACTAAGCTCACAGATGTTGCAAAAGCAGGGGAAAACGTCAAGGTGGAAGATACAACAGAGGGCAAGATATGAGGAACCTGGTATGAATATTTCAATAATAAAAAAAAAAAAAAGAAAAAATCTTTCCCAAAGTCAAAGCCATCAAAATGCAGGCAGGCCATAAGCCAGCAAGTGCAGGCACATGCAGCAAAGCTTGCCAAAACTGATCCACACTGAAGGCCAAAATAGAAAAGAAGGACCTATAAACACGCTGGAATGGAGTCAACATCAAAGGAATTGCAATTGGAGGAGAAAAAAAGAAAACTTGGTTAATTTAGTGACTCTAAGAAAATGGCCTGGGTTTATATCAGATGCAGTGCAAAGGACCAAAAGGTGCCAAAACTAAGCTCACAGATGTTGCAAAAGCAGGGGAAAATTCAAGGAGGAAGACAGAACTTAGGGGGCAAGATATGAGGGACATGGCATGAATACTTAAAATATTAAAAAAAAAAAAAAAAGAAAAAAATCTTTCCCAAAGTTAAAGCCATCAAAATGCAGGCAGGCCATACGCCAGCAAGTGCAGGCACATGCAGCAAAGCTTGCCAAAATTGATCCCCACTGAAGGCCAAAACAGAAAAAAAGGACCTACAAACACGCTGGAAAGGAGTCAACATCAAAGGAATTGCAATTGGAGGAGAAAAAAAGAAAATTTTGGAAATTTAGTGACTCTAAGAAAATGGCCTGGGTTTATATCAGGTGCAGTGCAACGGACCAAAAGATGCAAAAACTAAGCTCACAGATGTTGCAAAAGCAGGGGAACAAGTCAAGGAGGAAGACACAACTTAGGGGGCAAGATATGAGGGACATGGCATGAATACTTAAAATAATAGGAACAAAAAAAAAAGAAAAAATCTTTCCCAAAGTCAAAGCCATCAAAATGCAGGCAGGCCTTACGCCACCAAGGGCAGGCACATGCAGCAAAGCTTGCCAAAATTGATCCCCACTGAAGGCCAAAACAGAAAAGAAGGACTTACAAACACGCTGGAAAGGAGTCAACATCAAAGGAATTGCAATTGGAGGAGAAAAAAAGAAAATTTGGGAAACTTAGTGACTCTTAGAAAGTGGCCTGGGTTTTATGAGGTGCAGTGCAAAGGACCAAAAGATGCCAAAACTAAGCTCACAGATGTTGCAAAAGCAGGGGAAAAAGTCAAGGAGGAAGACACAACTTAGGGGGCAAGATATGAGGGACATGGCATGAACACTTCAGAAAACAACCAAAAAAAGAAAAAAATCTTTCCCAAAGTCAAAGCCATCAAAAGGCATGGCCTGCCATCAAGTGCAGGGACATGCACCAAAGATTCCTCTACTTGTCTCCTTTGAAATCGCAAGATTCCTTTTCCCTTCCCGAAAGGAAATGAAATTTCCTTTCGGGAAGGGAAAAGGAATCTTGCGAATCCGAAAAGAAAGCCTTACAAACACTCTGGAAAGGAGATAGGTTCAAATGAAATGCAATTGAAAAAAGCAGAAAATCGGGAATTTTAGTCTCTTCATAAAATAGGCTGCGAGGAAATCAGCTGCATTGCAAAGGACCAAAAGGTGCCAAAACTTAGCTCACAGATGTTGCAAAAGCAGGGGAAAAAGTCAAGGAGGAAGACACAACTTAGGGGGCAAGATATGAGGGACATGGCATGAATACTTAAAATAATAAAAAAAAAAAAAAAGTAAAAATCTTTCCCAAAGTCAAAGCCATCAAAATGCAGGCAGGCCATACGCCATCAAGGGCAGGCACATGCAGCAAAGCTTGCCAAAATTGATCCCCACTGAAGGCCAAAATAGAAAAGAAGGACCTACAAACATGCGGGAATGGAGACAACATCATAGGATTTGCAATTGGAGGAGAAAAAAAGAAAATTTGGGAAATTTAGTGACTCTAAGAAAATGGCCTGGGTTTATATCAGGTGCAGTGCAAAGGACCAAAAGATGCCAAAACTAAGCTCACAGATGTTGCAAAAGCAGGGGAAAAAGTCAAGGATGAAGACACAACTTAGGGGGCAAGATATGAGGGAGATGGCACGAATACTTAAAATAATAAAAAAAAAAAAAACAAAAAATCTTTCCCAAAGTCAAAGCCATCAAAATGCAGGCAGGCCATACGCCAGCAAGGGCAGGCACATGCAGCAAAGCTTGGCAAAATTGATCCCCACTGAAGGCCAAAACAGAAAAGAAGGACCTACAAACACGCTGGAATGGAGACAACATCAAAGGAATTGCAATTCGAGGAGAAAAAATGAAAATTTGGGAAATTTAATGACTCTTAGAAAATGGCCTGGGGTTTTAGCAGGTGCAGTGCAAAGGACCAAAAGGTGCAAAAACTAAGCTCACAGATGTTGCAAAAGCAGGGGAAAAAGTCAAGGAGGAAGACACAACTTAGGGGGCAAGATATGAGGGACATGGCATGAATACTTTAAATAATAAAAAAACAAAAAAGAAAAAATCTTTCCCAAAGTCAAAGCCATCAAAATGCAGGCAGGCCATACGCCACCAAGGGCAGGCACATGCAGCAAAGCTTGCCAAAATTGATCCCCACTGAAGGCCAAAACAGAAAAGAAGGACCTACAAACACGCTGGAATGGAGACACCATCAAAGAAATTGCAATTGGAGGAGAAAAAAGAAAACTGGGAAATTTAGTGACTTTAAGAAAATGGCCTGGGGTTTTATCAGGTGCAGTGCAAATGACCAAAAGGTGCCAAAACTAAGCTCACAGATGCTACAAAAGCAGGGGAAAATGTCAAGGAGGAAGACACAACAGGGGGCAAGATATGAGGGACATGGCATGAATACTTAAAATATTAAAAAAAAAAAAAAAAAAAATCTTTCCCAAATTTAAAGCCATCAAAATGCAGGCAGGCCATACGCCACCAAGGGCAGGCACATGCAGCAAAGCTTGCCAAAAGTGATCCCCACTGAAGGCCAAAACAGAAAAGAAGGACCTACAAACACACTGGAAAGGAGTCAACATCAAAGGAATTGCAATTTGAGGAGAAAAACAGAAAATTTGGGAAATTTAGTGACTCTTAGAAAGTGGCCTGGGGTTTTATCAGGTGCATTGCAAAGGACCAAAAGGTGGCAAAACTAAGCTCACAGATGTTGCAAAAGCAGGGGAAAAAGTCAAGGAGTAAGACACAACTTAGGGGGCAAGATATGAGGGACATGGCATGAACACTTCAGAAAACAACCAAAAAAAGAAAAAAATCTTTCCCAAAGTCAAAGCCATCAAAAGGCATGGCCTGCCATCAAGTGCAGGGACATGCACCAAAGATTCCTCTATTGGTCCCCATTGAAATCGCAAGATTCCTTTTCCCTTCCCGAAAGGAAATGAAATTTCCTTTCGGGAAGGGAAAAGGAATCTTGCGAATCCCAAAAGAAAGGCTTACAAACACTCTGGAAAGGAGATAGGTTCAAATGAAATGCAATTGAAAAAAGCAGAAAATCGGGAATTTTAGTCTCTTCAAAAAATAGGCTGTGAGGAAATCACCTGCATTGCAAAGGACCAAAAGGTGCCAAAACTAAGCTCACAGATGCTGCAAAAGCAGGGGAAAAAGTCAAGGAGGAAGACACAACTTAGGGGGCAAGATATGAGGGACATGGCATGAATACATAAAATAATAAAAAAAAAAAAAAAAGGAAAAATCTTTCCCAAAGTCAAAGCCATCAAAATGCAGGCAGGCCATACGCCACCAAGGGCAGGCACATGCAGCAAAGCTTGCCAACATTGATCCCCACTGAAGGCCAAAACAGAAAAGAAGGACCTACAAACACGCTGGAAAGAAGTCAACATCAAAGGAATTTCAATTGGAGGAGAAAAAAAGAAAATTTGAGAAATTTAGTGACTCTTAGAAAGTGGCCTGGTGTTTTAGCAGGTGCCGTGCAAAGGACCAAAAGATGCAAAAACTAAGCTCACAGATGTTGCAAAAGCAGGGGAAAAAGTCAAGGAGGAAGACACAACTTAGGGGGCAAGGTATGCGGGACATGGCATGAATATTTAAAATAATAAAAAAAAAAAAAAGAAAAAATCTTTCCCAAAGTCAAAGCCATCAAAATGCAGGCAGGCCATACGCCACCAAGGGCAGGCACATGCAGCAAAGCTTGCCAAAATTGATCCCCACTGAAGGCCAAAACAGAAAAGAAGGACCTACAAACACGCTGGAAAGGAGTCAACATCAAAGGAATTGCAACTGGAGGAGAAAAAAGAAAATTTGGGAAATTTAGTGACTCTTAGAAAGTGGCCTGGGGTTTTATCAGGTGCAGTGCAAAGGACCAAAAGATGCCAAAACTAAGCTCACAGATGTTGCAAAAGCAGGGGAAAAAGTCAAGGAGGAAGACGCAACTTAGGTGGCAAGATATGAGGGATATGGCATGAATACTTAAAATATTAAAAAAAAAAAAAAAAAAAATCTTTCCCAAATTTAAAGCCATCAAAATGCAGGCAGGCCATACGCCACCAAGGGCAGGCACATGCAGCAAAGCTTGCCAAAATTGATCCCCACTGAAGGCCAAAACAGAAAAGAAGGACCTACAAACACGCTGGAAAGGAGTCAACATCAAAGGAATTGCAATTGGAGGAGAAAAAATGAAAATTTGGGAAATTTAGTGACTCTTAGAAAGTGGCCTGGGGTTTTATCAGGTGCAGTGCAAAGGACCAAAAGATGCCAAAACTAAGCTCACAGAGGTTGCAAAAGCAGGGGAAAAAGTCAAGGAGTAAGACACAACTTAGGGGGCAAGATATGAGGACATGGCATGAACACTTCAGAAAACAACCAAAAAAAGAAAAAAATCTTTCCCAAAGTCAAAGCCATCAAAAGGCATGGCCTGCCATCAAGTGCAGGGACATGCACCAAAGATTCCTCTATTGGTCCCCATTGAAATCGCAAGATTCCTTTTCCCTTCCCGAAAGGAAATGAAATTTCCTTTCGGGAAGGGAAAAGGAATCTTGCGAATCCCAAAAGAAAGGCTTACAAACACTCTGGAAAGGAGATAGGTTCAAATGAAATGCAATTGAAAAAAGCAGAAAATCTGGAATTTTAGTCTCTTCAAAAAATAGGCTGTGAGGAAATCAGCTGCATTGCAAAGGACCAAAAGGTGCCAAAACTAAGCTCACAGATGTTGCAAAAGCAGGGGAAAATGTCAAGGAGGAAGACACAACTTAGGGGGCAAGATATGAGGGACATGGCATGAATACTTAAAATAATAAGAAAAAAAAAAAAAAGAAAAAATCTTTCCCAAAGTCAAAGCCATCAAAATGCAGGCAGGCCATACGCCACCAAGGGCAGGCACATGCAGCAAAGCTTGCCAAAATTGATCCCCACTGAAGGCCAAAACAGAAAAGAAGGACCTACAAACACGCTGGAAAGGCGTCAACATCAAAGGAATGGCAATTGGGGGAGAGAAAATCTAAATTTGAGTAATTTAGTGACTCTAAGAAGATGGCCTGGGTTTATATCAGGTGCAGTGCAAAGGACCAAAAGATGCAAAAACTAAGCTCACAGATGTTGCAAAAGCAGGGGAAAAAGTCAAGGAGGAAGACACAACTTAGGGGGCAAGATATGAGGGACATGGCATGAATACTTTAAATAATAAAAAAACAAAAAAGAAAAAATCTTTCCCAAAGTCAAAGCCATCAAAATGCAGGCAGGCCATACGCCACCAAGGGCAGGCACATGCAGCAAAGCTTGCCAAAATTGATCCCCACTGAAGGCCAAAACAGAAAAGAAGGACCTACAAACACGCTGGAATGGAGACACCATCAAAGAAATTGCAATTGGAGGAGAAAAAAGAAAACTGGGAAATTTAGTGACTCTAAGAAAATGGCCTGGGGTTTTATCAGGTGCAGTTCAAATGACCAAAAGGTGCCAAAACTAAGCTCACAGATGCTACAAAAGCAGGGGAAAATGTCAAGGAGGAAGACACAACAGGGGGCAAGATATGAGGGACATGGCATGAATACTTAAAATATTAAAAAAAAAAAAAAAAAAATCTTTCCCAAATTTAAAGCCATCAAAATGCAGGCAGGCCATACGCCACCAAGGGCAGGCACATGCAGCAAAGCTTGCCAAAAGTGATCCCCACTGAAGGCCAAAACAGAAAAGAAGGACCTACAAACACACTGGAAAGGAGTCAACATCAAAGGAATTGCAATTTGAGGAGAAAAACAGAAAATTTGGGAAATTTAGTGACTCTTAGAAAGTGGCCTGGGGTTTTATCAGGTGCATTGCAAAGGACCAAAAGGTGGCAAAACTAAGCTCACAGATGTTGCAAAAGCAGGGGAAAAAGTCAAGGAGTAAGACACAACTTAGGGGGCAAGATATGAGGGACATGGCATGAACACTTCAGAAAACAACCAAAAAAAGAAAAAAATCTTTCCCAAAGTCAAAGCCATCAAAAGGCATGGCCTGCCATCAAGTGCAGGGACATGCACCAAAGATTCCTCTATTGGTCCCCATTGAAATCGCAAGATTCCTTTTCCCTTCCCGAAAGGAAATGAAATTTCCTTTCGGGAAGGGAAAAGGAATCTTGCGAATCCCAAAAGAAAGGCTTACAAACACTCTGGAAAGGAGATAGGTTCAAATGAAATGCAATTGAAAAAAGCAGAAAATCGGGAATTTTAGTCTCTTCAAAAAATAGGCTGTGAGGAAATCACCTGCATTGCAAAGGACCAAAAGGTGCCAAAACTAAGCTCACAGATGCTGCAAAAGCAGGGGAAAAAGTCAAGGAGGAAGACACAACTTAGGGGGCAAGATATGAGGGACATGGCATGAATACATAAAATAATAAAAAAAAAAAAAAAAAGGAAAAATCTTTCCCAAAGTCAAAGCCATCAAAATGCAGGCAGGCCATACGCCACCAAGGGCAGGCACATGCAGCAAAGCTTGCCAACATTGATCCCCACTGAAGGCCAAAACAGAAAAGAAGGACCTACAAACACGCTGGAAAGAAGTCAACATCAAAGGAATTTCAATTGGAGGAGAAAAAAAGAAAATTTGAGAAATTTAGTGACTCTTAGAAAGTGGCCTGGGGTTTTAGCAGGTGCCGTGCAAAGGACCAAAAGATGCCAAAACTAAGCTCACAGATGTTGCAAAAGCAGGGGAAAAAGTCAAGGAGGAAGACACAACTTAGGGGGCAAGGTATGCGGGACATGGCATGAATATTTAAAATAATAAAAAAAAAAAAAAGAAAAAATCTTTCCCAAAGTCAAAGCCATCAAAATGCAGGCAGGCCATACGCCAGCAAGGGCAGGCCCATGCAGCAAAGCTTGCCAAAATTGATCCCCACTGAAGGCCAAAACAGAAAAGAAGGACCTACAAACACGCTGGAATAGAGACAACATCAAAGGAATTGCAATTGGAGGAGAAAAAAAGAAAATTTTGGAAATTTAGTGACTCTAAGAAAATGGCCTGGGTTTATATCAGGTGCAGTGCAACGGACCAAAAGATGCAAAAACTAAGCTCACAGATGTTGCAAAAGCAGGGGAACAAGTCAAGGAGGAAGACACATCTTAGGGAGCAAGATATGAGGGACATGGCATGAATACTTAAAATAATAGGAACAAAAAAAAAGAAAAAATCTTTCCCAAAGTCAAAGCCATCAAAATGCAGGCAGGCCTTACGCCACCAAGGGCAGGCACATGCAGCAAAGCTTGCCAAAATTGATCCCCACTGAAGGCCAAAACAGAAAACAAGGACCTACAAACACGCTGGAATGGAGACAACATCAAAGGATTTGAAATTGGAGGAGAAAAAAAGAAAATTTGGGAAATTTAATGACTCTTAGAAAGTGGCCTGGGGTTTTAGCAGGTGCAGTGCAACGGACCATAAGGTGCCAAAACTAAGCTCACAGATGTTGCAAAAGCAGGGGAAAAAGTCAAGGAGGAAGACACAACTTAGGGGGCAAGATATGAGGGACATGGCATGAATACTTAAAACCAAAGAAAAAACAAAAAAAGAAAAAATCTTTCCTAAAGTCAAAGCCATCAAAATGCAGGCAGGCCATACGCCACCAAGGGCAGGCACATGCAGCAAAGCTTGCCAGAATTGATCCCCACTGAAGGCCAAAAGAGAAAAGAAGGACCTACAAACACGCTGGAATGGAGACACCATCAATGGAATTGCAATTGGAGGAGAAAAAAATAAAGGGAAATTTAATGACACTAAGAAAATGGCCTGGGTTTATATCAGGTGCAGTGCAAAGGACCAAAAGATGCCAAAACTAAGCTCACAGATGTTGCAAAAGCAGGGGAAAAAGTGAAGGAGGAAGACAAAACTTAGGGGGCAAGATATGAGGGACATGGCATGAATACTTAAAATAATAGGAAAAAAAAAAAAAGAAAAAATCTTTCCCAAAGTCAAAGCCATCAAAATGCAGGCAGGCCATACGCCACCAAGGGCAGGCACATGCAGCAAAGCTTGCCAAAATTGATCCCCACTGAAGGCCAAAACAGAAAAGAAGGACCTACAAACACGCTGGAATAGAGACAACATCAAAGGAATTGCAACTGGAGGAGAAAAAAAGAAAATTTGGGAAATTTAGTGACTCTTAGAAAGTGGCCTGGGGTTTTATCAGGTGCAGTGCAAAGGACCAAAAGATGCCAAAACTAAGCTCACAGATGTTGCAAAAGCAGGGGAAAAAGTCAAGGAGGAAGACGCAACTTAGGTGGCAAGATATGAGGGATATGGCATGAATACTTAAAATAATAAGAAAAAAAAAAAAAAGAAAAAATCTTTCCCAAAGTCAAAGCCATCAAAATGCAGGCAGGCCATACGCCAGCAAGTGCAGGCACATGCAGCAAAGCTTGCCAAAATTGATCCCCACTGAAGGCCAAAACAGAAAAGAAGGACTTACAAACACGCTGGAATGGAGACAACATCAAAGGAATTGCAGTTCGAGGAGAAAAAATGAAAATTTGGGAAATTTAGTGACTCTGAGAAAATGGCCTGGGTTTATATCAGGTGCAGTGCAAAGGACCAAAAGATGCCAAAACTAAGCTCACAGATGTTGCAAAAGCAGGGGAAAAAGTCAAGGAGGAAGACACAACTTAGGGAGCAAGATATGAGGGACATGGCATGAACACTTCAGAAAACAACCAAAAAAAGAAAAAAATCTTTCCCAAAGTCAAAGCCATCAAAAGGCATGGCCTGCCATCAAGTGCAGGGACATGCACCAAAGACTCCTCTATTGGTCCCCATTGAAATCGCAAGATTCCTTCTCCCTTCCCGAAAGGAAATGAAATTTCCTTTCGGGAAGGGAAAAGGAATCTTGCGAATCCCAAAAGAAAGGCTTACAAACACTCTGGAAAGGAGATAGGTTCAAATGAAATGCAATTGAAAAAAGCAGAAAATCGGGAATTTTAGTCTCTACAAAAAATAGGCTGTGAGGAAATCAGCTGCATTGCAAAGGACCAAAAGGTGGCAAAACTAAGCTCACAGATGCTGCAAAAGCAGGGGAAAAAGTCAAGGAGGAAGACACAACTTAGGGGGCAAGATATGAGGGACATGGCATGAATACTTTAAATAATAAAAAAAAAAAAAAGAAAAAAATCTTTCCCAAAGTCAAAGCCATCAAAATGCAGGCAGGCCATACGTCACCAAGGGCAGGCACATGCAGCAAAGCTTGCCAAAATTGATCCCCACTGAAGGCCAAAACAGAAAACAAGGACCTACAAACACGCTGGAATGGAGACAACATCAAAGGAATTCCAATTCGAGGAGAAAAAATGAAAATTTGGGAAATTTAATGACTCTTTGAAAATGGCCTGGGGTTTTAGCAGGTGCAGTGCAAAGGACCAAAAGGTGCCAAAACTAAGCTCACAGATGTTGCAAAAGCAGGGGAAAAAGTCAAGGAGGAAGACACAACTTAGGGAGCAAGATATGAGGGACATGGCATGAATACCAAAATCAAAAAAAAAAAAAAAAAAAAGAAAAAAATCTTTCCCAAAGTCAAAGCCATCAAAATGCAGGCAGGCCATATGCCACCAAGGGCAGGCACATGCAGCAAAGCTTGCCAAAATTAATCCCCACTGAAAGCCAAAACAGAAAAGAAGGACCTACAAACACGCTGGAAAGGAGTCAACATCAAAGGAATTGCAATTGGAGGAGAAAAAAAAAAAAAGGGAAATTTAATGACTCTAAGTAAATGGCCTGGGTTTATATCAGGTGCAGTGCAAAGGACCAAAAGGTGCCAAAACTAAGCTCACAGATGTTGCAAAAGCAGGAGAAAAAGTCAAGGAGGAAGACACAACTTAGGGGGCAAGATATGAGGGACATGGCATGAATAATTAAAATATTTAAAAAAAAAAAAAAAAATCTTTCCCAAAGCTAAAGCCATCAAAATGCAGGCAGGCCATACGCCAGCAAGGGCAGGCACATGCAGCAAAGCTTGCCAAAATTGATCCCCACTGAAGGCCAAAACAGAAAAGAAGGACCTACAAACACGCTGGAAAGGAGTCAACATCAAAGGAATTGCAACTGGAGGAGAAAAAAAGAAAATTTTGGAAATTTAGTGACTCTAATAAAATGGCCTGGGGTTTTATCAGGTGCATTGCAAAGGACCAAAAGGTGCCAAAACTAAGCTCACAGATGTTGCAAAAGCAGGGGAAAAAGTCAAGGAGGAAAACACAACTTAGGGGGCAAGATATGAGGGACATGGCATGAACACTTCAGAAAACAACCAAAAAAAGAAAAAAATCTTTCCCAAAGTCAAAGCCATCAAAAGGCATGGCCTGCCATCAAGTGCAGGGACATGCACCAAAGATTCCTCTATTGGTCCCCAATGAAATCGCAAGATTCCTTTTCCCCTTCCGAAAGGAAATGAAATTTCCTTTCGGGAAGGGAAAAGGAATCTTGCGAATCCCAAAAGAAAGGCTTACAAACACTCTGGAAAGGAGATAGGTTCAAATGAAATGCAATTGAAAAAAGCAGAAAATCGGGAATTTTAGTCTCTTCAAAAAATAGGCTGTGAGGAAAGCACCTGCATTGCAAAGGACCAAAAGGTGCCAAAACTAAGCTCAGAGATGTTGCAAAAGCAGGGGAAAAAGTCAAGGAGGAAGACACAACTTAGGGGGCAAGATATGAGGGACATGGCATGAATACTTAAAATAATAAAAAAAAAAAAAAAACAAAAAATCTTTTCCAAAGTCAAAGCCATCAAAATTCAGGCAGGCCATACGCCAGCAAGGGCAGTCCCATGCAGCAAAGCTTGCCAAAATTGATCCCCACTGAAGGCCAAAACAGAAAAGAAGGACCTACAAACACGCTGGAATGGAGTCAACATCAAAGGAATTGCAATTGGAAGAGAAAAAAAAAAAAAGGTGAATTTAATGACTCTAAGAAAATGGCCTGGGTTTATATCAGGTGCAGTGCAAAGGACCAAAAGATGCCAAAACTAAGCTCACAGATGTTGCAAAAGCAGGGGAAAACGTCAAGGTGGAAGATACAACAGAGGGCAAGATATGAGGAACCTGGTATGAATATTTCAATAATAAAAAAAAAAAAAAGAAAAAATCTTTCCCAAAGTCAAAGCCATCAAAATGCAGGCAGGCCATAAGCCAGCAAGTGCAGGCACATGCAGCAAAGCTTGCCAAAACTGATCCACACTGAAGGCCAAAATAGAAAAGAAGGACCTATAAACACGCTGGAATGGAGTCAACATCAAAGGAATTGCAATTGGAGGAGAAAAAAAGAAAACTTGGTTAATTTAGTGACTCTAAGAAAATGGCCTGGGTTTATATCAGATGCAGTGCAAAGGACCAAAAGGTGCCAAAACTAAGCTCACAGATGTTGCAAAAGCAGGGGAAAATTCAAGGAGGAAGACACAACTTAGGGGGCAAGATATGAGGGACATGGCATGAATACTTAAAATATTAAAAAAAAAAAAAAAAGAAAAAAATCTTTCCCAAAGTTAAAGCCATCAAAATGCAGGCAGGCCATACGCCAGCAAGTGCAGGCACATGCAGCAAAGCTTGCCAAAATTGATCCCCACTGAAGGCCAAAACAGAAAAAAAGGACCTACAAACACGCTGGAAAGGAGTCAACATCAAAGGAATTGCAATTGGAGGAGAAAAAAAGAAAATTTTGGAAATTTAGTGACTCTAAGAAAATGGCCTGGGTTTATATCAGGTGCAGTGCAACGGACCAAAAGATGCAAAAACTAAGCTCACAGATGTTGCAAAAGCAGGGGAACAAGTCAAGGAGGAAGACACAACTTAGGGAGCAAGATATGAGGGACATGGCATGAATACTTAAAATAATAGGAACAAAAAAAAAAGAAAAAATCTTTCCCAAAGTCAAAGCCATCAAAATGCAGGCAGGCCTTACGCCACCAAGGGCAGGCACATGCAGCAAAGCTTGCCAAAATTGATCCCCACTGAAGGCCAAAACAGAAAAGAAGGACTTACAAACACGCTGGAAAGGAGTCAACATCAAAGGAATTGCAATTGGAGGAGAAAAAAAGAAAATTTGGGAAACTTAGTGACTCTTAGAAAGTGGCCTGGGTTTTATGAGGTGCAGTGCAAAGGACCAAAAGATGCCAAAACTAAGCTCACAGATGTTGCAAAAGCAGGGGAAAAAGTCAAGGAGGAAGACACAACTTAGGGGGCAAGATATGAGGGACATGGCATGAACACTTCAGAAAACAACCAAAAAAAGAAAAAAATCTTTCCCAAAGTCAAAGCCATCAAAAGGCATGGCCTGCCATCAAGTGCAGGGACATGCACCAAAGATTCCTCTACTTGTCTCCTTTGAAATCGCAAGATTCCTTTTCCCTTCCCGAAAGGAAATGAAATTTCCTTTCGGGAAGGGAAAAGGAATCTTGCGAATCCGAAAAGAAAGCCTTACAAACACTCTGGAAAGGAGATAGGTTCAAATGAAATGCAATTGAAAAAAGCAGAAAATCGGGAATTTTAGTCTCTTCATAAAATAGGCTGCGAGGAAATCAGCTGCATTGCAAAGGACCAAAAGGTGCCAAAACTTAGCTCACAGATGTTGCAAAAGCAGGGGAAAAAGTCAAGGAGGAAGACACAACTTAGGGGGCAAGATATGAGGGACATGGCATGAATACTTAAAATAATAAAAAAAAAAAAAAAGTAAAAATCTTTCCCAAAGTCAAAGCCATCAAAATGCAGGCAGGCCATACGCCATCAAGGGCAGGCACATGCAGCAAAGCTTGCCAAAATTGATCCCCACTGAAGGCCAAAATAGAAAAGAAGGACCTACAAACATGCGGGAATGGAGACAACATCATAGGATTTGCAATTGGAGGAGAAAAAAAGAAAATTTGGGAAATTTAGTGACTCTAAGAAAATGGCCTGGGTTTATATCAGGTGCAGTGCAAAGGACCAAAAGATGCCAAAACTAAGCTCACAGATGTTGCAAAAGCAGGGGAAAAAGTCAAGGATGAAGACACAACTTAGGGGGCAAGATATGAGGGAGATGGCACGAATACTTAAAATAATAAAAAAAAAAAAAACAAAAAATCTTTCCCAAAGTCAAAGCCATCAAAATGCAGGCAGGCCATACGCCAGCAAGGGCAGGCACATGCAGCAAAGCTTGGCAAAATTGATCCCCACTGAAGGCCAAAACAGAAAAGAAGGACCTACAAACACGCTGGAATGGAGACAACATCAAAGGAATTGCAATTCGAGGAGAAAAAATGAAAATTTGGGAAATTTAATGACTCTTAGAAAATGGCCTGGGGTTTTAGCAGGTGCAGTGCAAAGGACCAAAAGGTGCCAAAACTAAGCTCACAGATGTTGCAAAAGCAGGGGAAAAAGTCAAGGAGGAAGACACAACTTAGGGGGCAAGATATGAGGGACATGGCATGAATACCAAAATCAAAAAAAAAAAAAAAAAAAGAAAAAAATCTTTCCTAAAGTCAAAGCCATCAAAATGCAGGCAGGCCATATGCCACCAAGGGCAGGCACATGCAGCAAAGCTTGCCAAAATTGATCCCCACTGAAGGCCAAAACAGAAAAGAAGGACCTACAAACACGCTGGAAAGGCGTCAACATGAAAGGAATGGCAATTGGGGGAGAGAAAATCTAAATTTGAGTAATTTAGTGACTCTAAGAAGATGGCCTGGGTTTATATCAGGTGCAGTGCAAAGGACCAAAAGATGCAAAAACTAAGCTCACAGATGTTGCAAAAGCAGGGGAAAAAGTCAAGGAGGAAGACACAACTTAGGGGGCAAGATATGAGGGACATGGCATGAATACTTTAAATAATAAAAAAACAAAAAAGAAAAAATCTTTCCCAAAGTCAAAGCCATCAAAATGCAGGCAGGCCATACGCCACCAAGGGCAGGCACATGCAGCAAAGCTTGCCAAAATTGATCCCCACTGAAGGCCAAAACAGAAAAGAAGGACCTACAAACACGCTGGAATGGAGACACCATCAAAGAAATTGCAATTGGAGGAGAAAAAAGAAAACTGGGAAATTTAGTGACTCTAAGAAAATGGCCTGGGGTTTTATCAGGTGCAGTTCAAATGACCAAAAGGTGCCAAAACTAAGCTCACAGATGCTACAAAAGCAGGGGAAAATGTCAAGGAGGAAGACACAACAGGGGGCAAGATATGAGGGACATGGCATGAATACTTAAAATATTAAAAAAAAAAAAAAAAAAAATCTTTCCCAAATTTAAAGCCATCAAAATGCAGGCAGGCCATACGCCACCAAGGGCAGGCACATGCAGCAAAGCTTGCCAAAACTGATCCCCACTGAAGGCCAAAACAGAAAAGAAGGACCTACAAACACACTGGAAAGGAGTCAACATCAAAGGAATTGCAATTTGAGGAGAAAAACAGAAAATTTGGGAAATTTAGTGACTCTTAGAAAGTGGCCTGGGGTTTTATCAGGTGCATTGCAAAGGACCAAAAGGTGGCAAAACTAAGCTCACAGATGTTGCAAAAGCAGGGGAAAAAGTCAAGGAGTAAGACACAACTTAGGGGGCAAGATATGAGGGACATGGCATGAACACTTCAGAAAACAACCAAAAAAAGAAAAAAATCTTTCCCAAAGTCAAAGCCATCAAAAGGCATGGCCTGCCATCAAGTGCAGGGACATGCACCAAAGATTCCTCTATTGGTCCCCATTGAAATCGCAAGATTCCTTTTCCCTTCCCGAAAGGAAATGAAATTTCCTTTCGGGAAGGGAAAAGGAATCTTGCGAATCCCAAAAGAAAGGCTTACAAACACTCTGGAAAGGAGATAGGTTCAAATGAAATGCAATTGAAAAAAGCAGAAAATCGGGAATTTTAGTCTCTTCAAAAAATAGGCTGTGAGGAAATCACCTGCATTGCAAAGGACCAAAAGGTGCCAAAACTAAGCTCACAGATGCTGCAAAAGCAGGGGAAAAAGTCAAGGAGGAAGACACAACTTAGGGGGCAAGATATGAGGGACATGGCATGAATACATAAAATAATAAAAAAAAAAAAAAAAAGGAAAAATCTTTCCCAAAGTCAAAGCCATCAAAATGCAGGCAGGCCATACGCCACCAAGGGCAGGCACATGCAGCAAAGCTTGCCAACATTGATCCCCACTGAAGGCCAAAACAGAAAAGAAGGACCTACAAACACGCTGGAAAGAAGTCAACATCAAAGGAATTTCAATTGGAGGAGAAAAAAAGAAAATTTGAGAAATTTAGTGACTCTTAGAAAGTGGCCTGGTGTTTTAGCAGGTGCCGTGCAAAGGACCAAAAGATGCAAAAACTAAGCTCACAGATGTTGCAAAAGCAGGGGAAAAAGTCAAGGAGGAAGACACAACTTAGGGGGCAAGGTATGCGGGACATGGCATGAATATTTAAAATAATAAAAAAAAAAAAAAGAAAAAATCTTTCCCAAAGTCAAAGCCATCAAAATGCAGGCAGGCCATACGCCACCAAGGGCAGGCACATGCAGCAAAGCTTGCCAAAATTGATCCCCACTGAAGGCCAAAACAGAAAAGAAGGACCTACAAACACGCTGGAAAGGAGTCAACATCAAAGGAATTGCAACTGGAGGAGAAAAAAGAAAATTTGGGAAATTTAGTGACTCTTAGAAAGTGGCCTGGGGTTTTATCAGGTGCAGTGCAAAGGACCAAAAGATGCCAAAACTAAGCTCACAGATGTTGCAAAAGCAGGGGAAAAAGTCAAGGAGGAAGACGCAACTTAGGTGGCAAGATATGAGGGATATGGCATGAATACTTAAAATATTAAAAAAAAAAAAAAAAAAAATCTTTCCCAAATTTAAAGCCATCAAAATGCAGGCAGGCCATACGCCACCAAGGGCAGGCACATGCAGCAAAGCTTGCCAAAATTGATCCCCACTGAAGGCCAAAACAGAAAAGAAGGACCTACAAACACGCTGGAAAGGAGTCAACATCAAAGGAATTGCAATTGGAGGAGAAAAAATGAAAATTTGGGAAATTTAGTGACTCTTAGAAAGTGGCCTGGGGTTTTATCAGGTGCAGTGCAAAGGACCAAAAGATGCCAAAACTAAGCTCACAGAGGTTGCAAAAGCAGGGGAAAAAGTCAAGGAGTAAGACACAACTTAGGGGGCAAGATATGAGGACATGGCATGAACACTTCAGAAAACAACCAAAAAAAGAAAAAAATCTTTCCCAAAGTCAAAGCCATCAAAAGGCATGGCCTGCCATCAAGTGCAGGGACATGCACCAAAGATTCCTCTATTGGTCCCCATTGAAATCGCAAGATTCCTTTTCCCTTCCCGAAAGGAAATGAAATTTCCTTTCGGGAAGGGAAAAGGAATCTTGCGAATCCCAAAAGAAAGGCTTACAAACACTCTGGAAAGGAGATAGGTTCAAATGAAATGCAATTGAAAAAAGCAGAAAATCTGGAATTTTAGTCTCTTCAAAAAATAGGCTGTGAGGAAATCAGCTGCATTGCAAAGGACCAAAAGGTGCCAAAACTAAGCTCACAGATGTTGCAAAAGCAGGGGAAAATGTCAAGGAGGAAGACACAACTTAGGGGGCAAGATATGAGGGACATGGCATGAATACTTAAAATAATAAGAAAAAAAAAAAAAAGAAAAAATCTTTCCCAAAGTCAAAGCCATCAAAATGCAGGCAGGCCATACGCCAGCAAGTGCAGGCACATGCAGCAAAGCTTGCCAAAATTGATCCCCACTGAAGGCCAAAACAGAAAAGAAGGACCTACAAACACGCTGGAATGGAGAAAACATCAGAGGAATTGCAATTGGAGGAGAAAAAAAGAAAATTTGGGAAATTTAATGACTCATAGAAAGTGGCCTGGGGTTTTAGCAGGTGCATTGCAAAGGTCGAAAAGATGCCAAACTAAGCTCAGAGATGTTGCAAAAGCAGGGGAAAAAGTCAAGGAGGAAGACACAACTTAGGGAGCAAGATATGAGGGACATGGCATGAATACTTAAAACCAAAAAAAAAAAAAAAAAAGAAAAAATCTTTCCTAAAGTCAAAGCCATCAAAATGCAGGCAGGCCATACGCCACCAAGGGCAGGCACATGCAGCAAAGCTTGCCAAAATTGATCCCCACTGAAGGCCAAAACAGAAAAGAAGGACCTACAAACACGCTGGAATGGAGACAACATCAAAGGATTTGCAATTGGAGGAGAAAAAAAGAAAATTAGGGAAATTACTGAGTCTAAAAAAATGGCCTGGCTTTATATCAGGTGCATTGCTAAGGACCAAAAGGTGCCAAAACTAAGCTCACAGATGTTGCAAAAGCAGGGGAAAAAGTCAAGGAGGAAGACACAACTCAGGGGGCAAGATATGAGGGACATGGCATGAATACTTAAACTAATAAAAATAAAAAAAAAAGTAAAAATCTTTCCCAAAGTCAAAGCCATCAAAATGCAGGCAGGCCATACGCCAGCAAGGGCAGGCCCATGCAGCAAAGCTTGCCACAATTGATCCCCACTGAAGGCCAAAACAGAAAAAAGGACCTACAAACATGCTGGAAAGGAGTCAACATCAAAGGAATTGCAATTGGAGGAGAAAAAAAGAAAATTTTGGAAATTTAGTGACTCTAAGAAAATGGCCTGGGTTTATATCAGGTGCAGTGCAACGGACCAAAAGATGCAAAAACTAAGCTCACAGATGTTGCAAAAGCAGGGGAACAAGTCAAGGAGGAAGACACATCTTAGGGAGCAAGATATGAGGGACATGGCATGAATACTTAAAATAATAGGAACAAAAAAAAAGAAAAAATCTTTCCCAAAGTCAAAGCCATCAAAATGCAGGCAGGCCTTACGCCACCAAGGGCAGGCACATGCAGCAAAGCTTGCCAAAATTGATCCCCACTGAAGGCCAAAACAGAAAACAAGGACCTACAAACACGCTGGAATGGAGACAACATCAAAGGATTTGAAATTGGAGGAGAAAAAAAGAAAATTTGGGAAATTTAATGACTCTTAGAAAGTGGCCTGGGGTTTTAGCAGGTGCAGTGCAACGGACCATAAGGTGCCAAAACTAAGCTCACTGATGTTGCAAAAGCAGGGGAAAAAGTCAAGGAGGAAGACACAACTTAGGGGGCAAGATATGAGGGACATGGCATGAATACTTAAAACCAAAGAAAAAAAAAAAAAAGAAAAAATCTTTCCTAAAGTCAAAGCCATCAAAATGCAGGCAGGCCATACGCCACCAAGGGCAGGCACATGCAGCAAAGCTTGCCAGAATTGATCCCCACTGAAGGCCAAAAGAGAAAAGAAGGACCTACAAACACGCTGGAATGGAGACACCATCAATGGAATTGCAATTGGAGGAGAAAAAAATAAAGGGAAATTTAATGACACTAAGAAAATGGCCTGGGTTTATATCAGGTGCAGTGCAAAGGACCAAAAGATGCCAAAACTAAGCTCACAGATGTTGCAAAAGCAGGGGAAAAAGTGAAGGAGGAAGACAAAACTTAGGGGGCAAGATATGAGGGACATGGCATGAATACTTAAAATAATAGGAAAAAAAAAAAAAAGAAAAAATCTTTCCCAAAGTCAAAGCCATCAAAATGCAGGCAGGCCATACGCCACCAAGGGCAGGCACATGCAGCAAAGCTTGCCAAAATTGATCCCCACTGAAGGCCAAAACAGAAAAGAAGGACCTACAAACACGCTGGAATAGAGACAACATCAAAGGAATTGCAATTGGAAGAGAAAAAAAGAAAATTTTGGAAATTTAATGACTCTGAGAAAATGGCCTGGGTTTATATCAGGTGCAGTGCAAAGGACCAAAAGATGCCAAAACTAAGCTCACAGATGTTGCAAAAGCAGGGGAAAAAGTCAAGGAGGAAGACACAACTTAGGGGGCAAGATATGAAGGACATGGCATGAACACTTCAGAAAACAACCAAAAAAAGAAAAAATCTTTCCCAAAGTCAAAGCCATCAAAAGGCATGGCCTGCCATCAAGTGCAGGGACATGCACCAAAGATTCCTCTATTGGTCCCCATTGAAATCGCAAGATTCCTTTTCCCTTCCCGAAAGGAAATGATATTTTCTTTCGGGAAGGGAAAAGGAATCTTGCGAATCCCAAAAGAAAGGCTTACAAACACTCTGGAAAGGAGATAGGTTCAAATGAAATGCAATTTGAAAAAGCAGAAAATCGGGAATTTTAGTCTCTTCAAAAAATAGGCTGTGCGGAAATCAGCTGCATTGCAAAGGACCAAAAGGTGCCAAAACTAAGCTCACAGATGTTGCAAAAGCAGGGGAAAAAGTCAAGGAGGAAGACACAACTTAGGGGGCAAGATATGAGGGACATGGCATGAATACTTAAAATAATAAAAAAAAAAAAAAAGAAAAAATCTTTCCCAAAGTCAAAGCCATCAAAATTCAGGCAGGCCTTACGCCACCAAGGGCAGGCACATGCAGCAAAGCTTGCCAAAATTGATCCCCACTGAAGGCCAAAACAGAAAAGAAGGACCTACAAACACGCTGGAAAGGAGTCAACATCAAAGGAATTGCAATTGGAGGAGAAAAAAAGAAAATTTGGGAAATTTAGTGACTCTGAGAAAATGGTCTGGGTTTATATCAGGTGCAGTGCAACGGACCAAAAGATGCAAAAACTAAGATCACAGATGTTGGAAAAGCAGGGGAAAAAGTCAAGGAGGAAGACACAACTTAGGGGGCAAGATATGAGGGACATGGCATGAATATTTAAAATAATAAAAAAAAAAAAAGAAAAAAATATTTCCCAAAGTCAAAGCCATCAAAATGCAGGCAGGCCATACGCCACCAAGGACAGGCACATGCAGCAAAGCTTGCCAAAATTGATCCCCACTGAAGGCCAAAATAGAAAAGAAGGACCTACAAACACGCTGGAAAGGAGTCAACATCAAAGGAATTGCAATTGGAGGAGAAAAAAGAAAATTTGGGAAATTTAGTGACTCTAAGAAAGTGGCCTGGGGTTTTATCAGGTGCAGTGCAAAGGACCAAAAGATGCCAAAACTTAGCTCACAGATGTTGCAAAAGCAGGGGAAAAAGTGAAGGAGGAAGACACAACTTAGGGGGCAAGATATGAGGGACATGGCATGAACACTTCAGAAAACAACCAAAAAAAGAAAAAAATCTTTCCCAAAGTCAAAGCCATCAAAAGGCATGGCCTGCCATCAAGTGCAGGGACATGCACCAAAGATTCCTCTATTGGTCCCCATTGAAATCGCAAGATTCCTTTTCCCTTCCCGAAAGGAAATGAAATTTCCTTTCGGGAAGGGAAAAGGAATCTTGCGAATCCCAAAAGAAAGGCTTACAAACACTCTGGAAAGGAGATAGGTTCAAATGAAATGCAATTGAAAAAAGCAGAAAATCGGGAATTTTAGTCTCTTCAAAAAATAGGCTGTGAGGAAATCAGCTGCATTGCAAAGGACCAAAAGGTGCCAAAACGAAGCTCACAGATGTTGCAAAAGCAGGGGAAAAAGTCAAGGAGGAAGACAGAACTTAGGGGGCAAGGTATGAGGGACATGGCATGAATACTTAAAATAATAAGAAAAAAAAAAAAAAGAAAAAATCTTTCCCCAAGTCAAAGCCATCAAAATGCAGGCAGGCCATACGCCAGCAAGTGCAGGCACATGCAGCAAAGCTTGCCAAAATTGATCCCCACTGAAGGCCAAAACAGAAAACAAGGACCTACAAACACGCTGGAATGGAGACAACATCAGAGGAATTGCAATTGGAGGAGAAAAAAAGAAAATTTGGGAAATTTAGTGACTCTTAGAAAGTGGCCTGGGGTTTTAGCAGGTGCATTGCAAAGGAACAAAACATGCCAAACTAAGCTCACAGATGTTGCAAAAGCAGGGGAAAAAGTGCAGGAGGAAGACACAACTTAGGGAGCAAGATATGAGGGACATGGCATGAATACTTAAAACCAAAAAAAAAAAAAAAAAAAGAAAAAATCTTTCCTAAAGTCAAAGCCATCAAAATGCAGGCAGGCCATACGCCACCAAGGGCAGGCACATGCAGTAAAGCTTGCCAAAATTGATCCCCACTGAAGGCCAAAACAGAAAAGAAGGACCTACAAACACGCTGGAATGGAGAAAACATCAAAGGATTTGCAATTGGAGGAGAAAAAAAGAAAATTAGGGAAATTACTGAGTCTAAAAAAATGGCCTGGCTTTATATCAGGTGCATTGCTAAGGACCAAAAGGTGCCAAAACTAAGCTCACAGATGTTGCAAAAGCAGGGGAAAAAGTCAAGGAGGAAGACAGAACTTAGGGGGCAAGATATGAGGGACATGGCATGAATACTTAAAATAATAAAAAAAAAAAAAAAAGTAAAAATCTTTCCCAAAGTCAAAGCCATCAAAATGCAGGCAGGCCATACGCCACCAAGAGCAGGCCCATGCAGCAAAGCTTGCCAAAATTGATCCCCACTGAAGGCCAAAACAGAAAAGAAGGACCTACAAACACGCTGGAAAGGAGTCAACATCAAAGGAATTGCAATTGGAGGAGAAAAAAAGAAAATTTTGGAAATTTAGTGACTCTAAGAAAATGGCCTGGGTTTATATCAGGTGCAGTGCAACGGACCAAAAGATGCAAAAACTAAGATCACAGATGTTGCAAAAGCAGGGGAACAAGTCAAGGAGGAAGACACAACTTAGGGGGCAAGATATGAGGGACATGGCATGAATACTTAAAATAATAAAAAAAAAAAAGAAAAAATCTTTCCCAAAGTCAAAGCCATCAAAAGGCAGGCAGGCCATACGCCACCAAGGGCAGGCACATGCAGCAAAGCTTGCCAAAATTGATCCCCACCGAAGGCCAAAACAGAAAACAAGGACCTACAAACACGCTGGAAAGGAGTCAACATCAAAGGATTTGCAATTGGAGGAGAAAAAAAGGAAATTTGGGAAATTTAATGACTCTTAGATAGTGGCCTGGGGTTTTAGCAGGTGCAGTGCAAAGGACCAAAAGGTGCCAAAACTAAGCTCACAGATGTTGCAAAAGCAGGGGAAAAAGTCAAGGAGGAAGACACAACTTAGAGGGCAAGATATGAGGGACATGGCATGAATACTTAAAACCAAAAAAAAAAAAAAAAAAGAAAAAATCTTTCCCAAAGTCAAAGCCATCAAAATGCAGGCAGGCCATACGCCACCAAGGGCAGGCACATGCAGCAAAGCTTGCCAAAATTGATCCCCACTGAAGGCCAAAACAGAAAAGAAGGACCTACAAACACGCTGGAATGGAGAAAACATCAAAGGATTTGCAATTGGAGGAGAAAAAAAGAAAATTAGGGAAATTACTGAGTCTAAAAAAATGGCCTGGCTTTATATCAGGTGCATTGCTAAGGACCAAAAGGTGGCAAAACTAAGCTCACAGATGTTGCAAAAGCAGGGGAAAAAGTGCAGGAGGAAGACACAACTTAGGGAGCAAGATATGAAGGACACGGCATGAATACTTAAAACAAAAAAAAAAAAAAAAAAGAAAATAATCTTTCCCAAAGTCAAAGCCATCAAAATGCAGGCAGGCCATACGCCACCATGGGCAGGCCCATGCAGCAAAGCTTGCCAAAATTGATCCCCACTGAAGGCCAAAACAGAAAAGAAGGACCTACAAACACGCTGGAAAGGAGTCAACATCAAAGGAATTGCAATTGGAGGAGAAAAAAAGAAAACTTGGTTAATTTAGTGACTCTAGGAAAATGGCCAGGGTTTATATCAGGTGCAGTGCAACGGAACAAAAGATGCAAAAACTAAGCTCACAGATGTTGCAAAAGCAGGGGAAAATGTCAAGGAGGAAGACACAACTTAGGGGGCAAGATATGAGGGACATGGCATGAATACTTAAAATAATAAGAAAAAAAAAATAAAGAAAAAATCTTTCCCAAAGTCAAAGCCATCAAAATGCAGGCAGGCCATACGCCACCAAGGGCAGGCACATGCAGCAAAGCTTGCCAAAATTGATCCCCACTGAAGGCCAAAACAGAAAAGAAGGACCTACAAACACGCTGGAATGGAGACAACATGAGAGGAATTGCAATTGGAGGAGAAAAAAAGAAAATTTGGGAAATTTAGTGACTCTTAGAAAGTGGCCTGGGGTTTTAGCAGGTGCATTGCAAAGGACCAAAACATGCCAAACTAAGCTCACAGATGTTGCAAAAGCAGGGGAAAAAGTGCAGGAGGAAGACACAACTTAGGGAGCAAGATATGAGGGACATGGCATGAATACTTAAAACCAAAAAAAAAAAAAAAAAGAGAAAAAATCTTTCCCAAAGTCAAAGCCATCAAAATGCAGGCAGGCCATACGCCACCAAGGGCAGGCACATGCAGCAAAGCTTGCCAAAATTGATCCCCACTGAAGGCCAAAACAGAAAAGAAGGACCTACAAACACGCTGGAATGGAGACATCATCAAAGGATTTGCAATTGGAGGAGAAAAAAAGAAAATTAGGGAAATTACTGACTCTAAAAAAATGGCCTGGGTTTATATCAGGTGCATTGCTAAGGACCAAAATGTGCCAAAACTAAGATCACAGATGTTGCAAAAGCAGGGGAACAAGTCAAGGAGGAAGACACAACTTAGGGAGCAAGATATGAGGGACATGGCATGAATACTTAAAATAATAAAAAAAAAAAAAAAATAAAAATCTTTCCCAAAGTCAAAGCCATCAAAATGCAGGCAGGCCATACGCCACCAAGAGCAGGCCCATGCAGCAAAGCTTGCCAAAATTGATCCCCACTGAAGGCCAAAACAGAAAAGAAGGACCTACAAACACGCTGGAAAGGAGTCAACATCAAAGGAATTGCAATTGGAGGAGAAAAAAAGAAAATTTTGGAAATTTAGTGACTCTAAGAAAATGGCCTGGGTTTATATCAGGTGCAGTGCAACGGACCAAAAGATGCAAAAACTAAGATCACAGATGTTGCAAAAGCAGGGGAAAAAGTCAAGGAGGAAGACACAACTTAGGGGGCAAGATATGAGGGACATGGCATGAATATTTAAAACAATAAAAAAAAAAAAAAGAAAAAATCTTTCCCAAAGTCAAACCCATCAAAATGCAGGCACGCCATACGCCACCAAGGGCAGGCACATGCAGCAAAGCTTGCCAAAATTGATCCCCACTGAAGGCCAAAACAGAAAACAAGGACCTACAAACACGCTGGAATGGAGACACCATCAAAGAAATTGCAATTGGAGGAGAAAAAAGAAAACTGGGAAATTTAGTGACTCTAAGAAAATGGCCTGGGGTTTTATCAGGTGCAGTTCAAATGACCAAAAGGTGCCAAAATTAAGCTCACAGATGCTGCAAAAGCAGGGGAAAAAGTCAAGGAGGAAGACACAACTTAGGGGGCAAGATATGAGGGACATGGCATGAATACTTAAAATATTAAAAAAAAAAAAAAAAAAAATCTTTCCCAAATTTAAAGCCATCAAAATGCAGGCAGGCCATACGCTACCAAGGGCAGGCACATGCAGCAAAGCTTGCCAAAAGTGATCCCCACTGAAGGCCAAAACAGAAAAGAAGGACCTACAAACACGCTGGAAAGGAGTCAACATCAAAGGAATTGCAATTGGAGGAGAAAAACAGAGAATTTGGGAAATTTAGTGACTCTTAGAAAGTGGCCTGGGGTTTTATCAGGTGCATTGCAAAGGACCAAAAGATGCAAAAACTAAGCTCACAGATGTTGCAAAAGCAGGGGAAAAAGTCAAGGAGGAAGACACAACTTAGGGGGCAAGATATGAGGACATGGCATGAATACTTTAAATAATAAAAAAACAAAAAAGAAAAAATCTTTCCCAAAGTCAAAGCCATCAAAATGCAGGCAGGCCATACGCCACCAAGGGCAGGCACATGCAGCAAAGCTTGCCAAAATTGATCCCCACTGAAGGCCAAAACAGAAAAGAAGGACCTACAAACACGCTGGAAAGGAGTCAACATCAAAGGAATTTCAATTGGAGGAGAAAAAAAGAAAATTTGGGAAATTTAGTGACTCTTAGAAAGTGGCATGGGGTTTTATCAGGTGCATTGCAAAGGACCAAAAGATGCCAAAACTAAGCTCACAGATGTTGCAAAAGCAGGGGAAAAAGTCAAGGATGAAGACTCAACTTAGGGGGCAAGATATGCGCGACATGGCATGAATATTTAAAATAATAAAAAAAAAAAAAGAAAAAATCTTTCCCCAAGTCAAAGCCATCAAAATGCAGGCAGGCCATACGCCGCCAAGGGCAGGCACATGCAGCAAAGCTTGCCAAAATTGATCCCCACTGAAGGCCAAAACAGAAAAGAAGGACCTACAAACACGCTGGAAAGAAGTCAACATCAAAGGAATTGCAATTGGAGGAGAAAAAAGAAAACTGGGAAATTTAGTGACTCTAAGAAAATGGCCTGGGGTTTTATCAGGTGCAGTTCAAATGACCAAAAGGTGCCAAAACTAAGCTCACAGATGCTGCAAAAGCAGGGGAAAAAGTCAAGGAGGAAGACACAACTTAGGGGGCAAGATATGAGGGACATGGCATGAATACTTAAAATATTAAAAAAAAAAAAAAAAAAAATCTTTTCCAAATTTAAAGCCATCAAAATGCAGGCAGGCCATACGCCACCAAGGGCAGGCACATGCAGCAAAGCTTGCCAAAAGTGATCCCCACTGAAGGCCAAAACAGAAAAGAAGGACCTACAAACACGCTGGAAAGGAGTCAACATCAAAGGAATTGCAATTGGAGGAGAAAAACAGAAAATTTGGGAAATTTAGTGACTCTTAGAAAGTGGCCTGGGGTTTTATCAGGTGCAGTGCAAAGGACCAAAAGATGCCAAAACTAAGCTCACAGATGTTGCAAAAGCAGGGGAAAAAGTCAAGGAGTAAGACACAACTTAGGGGGCAAGATATGAGGGACATGGCATGAACACTTCAGAAAACAACCAAAAAAAGAAAAAAATCTTTCCCAAAGTCAAAGCCATCAAAAGGCATGGCCTGCCATCAAGTGCAGGGACATGCACCAAAGATTCCTCTATTGGTCCCCATTGAAATCGCAAGATTCCTTTTCCCTTCCCGAAAGGAAATGAAATTTCCTTTCGGGAAGGGAAAAGGAATCTTGCGAATCCCAAAAGAAAGGCTTACAAACACTCTGGAAAGGAGATAGGTTCAAATGAAATGCAATTGAAAAAAGCAGAATATCGGGAATTTTCGTCTCTTAAAAAATAGGCTGTGAGGAAATCAGCTGCATTGCAAAGGACCAAAAGGTGCCAAAACTAAGCGCACACATGCTGCAAAAGCAGGGGAAAAAGTCAAGGAGGAAGACACAACTTAGGGGGCAAGATATGAGGGACATGGCATGAATACTTAAAATAATAAAAAAAAAAAAAAAAGAAAAAATCTTTCCCAAAGTCAAAGCCATCAAAATGCAGGCAGGCCATACGCCACCATGGGCAGGCCCATGCAGCAAAGCTTGCCAAAATTGATCCCCACTGAAGGCCAAAACAGAAAAGAAGGACCTACAAACACGCTGGAAAGGAGTCAACATCAAAGGAATGGCAATTGGGGGAGAGAAAAACTAAATTTGAGAAATTTAGTGACTCTAAGAAGATGGCCTGGGTTTATATCAGCTGCAGTGCAAAGGACCAAAAGATGCCAAAACTAAGCTCACAGATGTTGCAAAAGCAGGGGAAAAAGTCAAGGAGGAAGACACAACTTAGGGGGCAAGATATGAGGGACATGGCATGAATACCTAAAATATTAAAAAAAAAAAAGAGAAAAAATCTTTCCCAAAGTCAAAGCCATCAAAATGCAGGCAGGCCATACGCCAGCAAGTGCAGGCACATGCAGCAAAGCTTGCCAAAATTGATCCCCACTGAAGGCCAAAACAGAAAAGAAGGACCTACAAACACGCTGGAAAGGAGTCAACATCAAAGGAATTGCAATTGGAAGAGAAAAAAAGAAAATTTGGGAAATTTAATGACTCTTAGAAAGTGGCCTGGAGTTTTATCAGGTGCAGTGCAAAGGACCAAAAGATGCCAAAACTAAGCTCACAGAGGTTGCAAAAGCAGGGGAAAAAGTCAAGGAGTAAGACACAACTTAGGGGGCAAGATATGAGGGACATGGCATGAACACTTCAGAAAACAACCAAAAAAAGAAAAAAATCTTTCCCAAAGTCAAAGCCATCAAAAGGCATGGCCTGCCATCAAGTGCAGGGACATGCACCAAAGATTCCTCTATTGGTCCCCATTGAAATCGCAAGATTCCTTTTCCCTTCCCGAAAGGAAATGAAATTTCCTTTCGGGAAGGGAAAAGGAAGCTTGCGAATCCCAAAAGAAAGGCTTACAAACACTCTGGAAAGGAGATAGGTTCAAATGAAATGCAATTGAAAAAAGCAGAAAATCGGGAATTTTAGTCTCTTCAAAAAATAGGCTGTGAGGAAATCAGCTGCATTGCAAAGGACCAAAAGGTGGCAAAACTAAGCTCACAGATGTTGCAAAAGCAGGGGAAAAAGTCAAGGAGGAAGACAGAACTTAGGGGGCAAGATATGAGGGACATGGCATGAATACTTAAAATAATAAAAAAAAAAAAAAAAGTAAAAATCTTTCCCAAAGTCAAAGCCATCAAAATGCAGGCAGGCCATACGCCACCAAGGGCAGGCCCATGCAGCAAAGCTTGCCAAAATTGATCCCCACTGAAGGCCAAAACAGAAAAGAAGGACCTACAAACACGCTGGAAAGGAGTCAACATCAAAGGAATTGCAATTGGAGGAGAAAAAAAGAAAATTTTGGAAATTTAGTGACTCTTAGAAAGTGGCCTGGGTTTATATCAGGTGCAGTGCAACGGACCAAAAGATGCAAAAACTAAGATCACAGATGTTGCAAAAGCAGGGGAAAAAGTCAAGGAGGAAGACACAACTTAGGGAACAAGATATGAGGGACATGGCATGAATACTTAAAATAATAGGACCAAAAAAAAAAGAAAAAATCTTTCCCAAAGTCAAAGCCATCAAAATGCAGGCAGGCCTTACGCCACCAAGGGCAGGCACATGCAGCAAAGCTTGCCAAAATTGATCCCCACTGAAGGCCAAAACAGAAAAGAAGGACCTACAAACACGCTGGAATGGAGACAACATCAAAGGAATTGCAATTGGAAGAGAAAAAAAGAAAATTTGGGAAATTTAGTGACTCTGAGAAAATGGCCTGGGTTTATATCAGGTGCAGTGCAAAGGACCAAAAGATGCCAAAACTGAGCTCACAGATGTTGCAAAAGCAGGGGAAAAAGTCAAGGAGGAAGACACAACTTAGGTGGCAAGATATGAGGGACATGGCATGAATACTTAAAATAATAAAAAAAAAAAAAAAGTAAAAATCTTTCCCAAAGTCAAAGCCATCAAAATGCATGGCAGGCCATACGCCAGCAAGGGCAGGCACATGCAGCAAAGCTTGCCAAAATTGATGCCCACTGAAGGCCAAAACAGAAAAGAAGGACCTACAAACACGCTGGAATGGAGACAACATCAAAGGATTTGCAATTGGAGGAGGATAAAACCAATTTGGGAAATTTAAAGACTCATAGAAAGTGGCCTGGAGTTTTAGCAGGTGCAGTGCAAAGGACGAAATAATGCCTAAACTAAGCTCACAGATGTTGCAAAAGCAGGGGAAAAAGTCAAGGAGGAAGACACAACTTAGGGGGCAAGATATGAGGGACATGGCATGAACACTTCAGAAAACAACCAAAAAAAGAAAAAAAAAAGAAAAAACCTTTCCTAAAGTCAAAGCCATCAAAATGCAGGCAGGCCATACGCCAGCAAGTGCAGGCACATGCAGCAAAGCTTGCCAAAATTGATCCCCACTGAAGGCCAAAACAGGAAAGAAGGACCTACAAACACGCTGGAAAGGAGTCAACATCAAAGGAATTGCAATTGGAGGAGAAAAAAAGAAAATTTGGGAAATTTAGTGACTCTAAGAAAATGGCCAGGGTTTATATCAGGTGCAGTGCAAAGGACCAAAAGGTGCCAAAACTAAGCTCACAGATGTTGCAAAAGCAGGGGAAAAAGTCAAGGAGGAAGACACAACTTAGGGGGCAAGATATGAGGGACATGGCATGAATACTTAAAATAATAAGAAAAAAAAAAAAAAGAAAAAATCTTTCCCAAAGTCAAAGCCATCAAAATGCAGGCAGGCCATACGCCAGCAAGTGCAGGCACATGCAGCAAAGCTTGCCAAAATTGATCCCCACTGAAGGCCAAAACAGAAAAGAAGGACCTACAAACACGGTGGAATGGAGACAACATCAGAGGAATTGCAATTGGAGGAGAAAAAAAGAAAATTTGGGAAATTTAATGACTCATAGAAAGTGGCCTGGGGTTTTAGCAGGTGCATTGCAAAGGACGAAAAGATGCCAAACTAAGCTCACAGATGTTGCAAAAGCAGGGGAAAAAGTCAAGGAGGAAGACACAACTTAGGGGGCAAGATATGAGGGACATGGCATGAATACTTAAAACCAAAAAAAAAAAAAAAAAGAAAAAATCTTTCCTAAAGTCAAAGCCATCAAAATGCAGGCAGGCCATACGCCACCAAGGGCAGGCACATGCAGCAAAGCTTGCCAAAATTGATCCCCACTGAAGGCCAAAACAGAAAAGAAGGACCTACAAACACGCTGGAATGGAGACAACATCAAAGGATTTGCAATTGGAGGAGAAAAAAAGAAAATTAGGGAAATTACTGAGTCTAAAAAAATGGCCTGGCTTTATATCAGGTGCATTGCTAAGGACCAAAAGGTGCCAAAACTAAGCTCACAGATGTTGCAAAAGCAGGGGAAAAAGTCAAGGAGGAAGACAGAACTTAGGGGGCAAGATATGAGGGACATGGCATGAATACTTAAAATAATAGGAAAAAAAAAAAAATGAAAAAATCTTTCCCAAAGTCAAAGCCATCAAAATGCAGGCAGGCCTTACGCCACCAAGGGCAGGCACATGCAGCAAAGCTTGCCAAAATTGATCCCCACTGAAGGCCAAAACAGAAAAGAAGGACCTACAAACACGCTGGAATGGAGACAACATCATAGGAATTGCAATTGGAAGAGAAAAAAAGAAAATTTGGGAAATTTAGTGACTCTGAGAAAATGGCCTGGGTTTATATCAGGTGCAGTGCAAAGGACCAAAAGATGCCAAAACTAAGCTCACAGATGTTGCAAAAGCAGGGGAAAAAGTCAAGGAGGAAGACACAACTTAGGGGGCAAGATATGAGGGACATGGCATGAACACTTCAGAAAACAACCAAAAAAAGAAAAAAATCTTTCCCAAAGACAAAGCCATCAAAAGGCATGGCCTGCCATCAAGTGCAGGGACATGCACCAAAGATTCCTCTATTGGTCCCCATTGAAATCGCAAGATTCCTTTTCCCTTCCCGAAAGGAAATGATATTTTCTTTCGGGAAGGGAAAAGGAATCTTGCGAATCCCAAAAGAAAGGCTTACAAACACTCTGGAAAGGAGATAGGTTCAAATGAAATGCAATTTGAAAAAGCAGAAAATCGGGAATTTTAGTCTCTTCAAAAAATAGGCTGTGCGGAAATCAGCTGCATTGCAAAGGTCCAAAAGGTGGCAAAACTAATCTCACAGATGTTGCAAAAGCAGGGGAAAAAGTCAAGGAGGAAGACAGAACTTAGGGGGCAAGATATGAGGGACATGGCATGAATACTTAAAATAATAAAAAAAAAAAAAAAGAAAAAATCTTTCCCAAAGTCAAAGCCATCAAAATTCAGGCAGGCCTTACGCCACCAAGGGCAGGCACATGCAGCAAAGCTTGCCAAAATTGATCCCCACTGAAGGCCAAAACAGAAAAGAAGGACCTACAAACACGCTGGAAAGGAGTCAACATCAAAGGAATTGCAATTGGAGGAGAAAAAAATGAAAATTTGGGAAATTTAGTGACTCTGAGAAAATGGCCTGGGTTTATATCAGGTGCAGTGCAACGGACCAAAAGATGCAAAAACTAAGATCACAAATGTTGGAAAAGCAGGGGAAAAAAGTCAAGGAGGAAGACACAACTTAGGGGGCAAGATATGAGGGACATGGCATGAATATTTAAAATAATAAAAAAAAAAAAAGAAAAAATCTTTCCCAAAGTCAAAGCCATCAAAATGCAGGCAGGCCATACGCCACCAAGGACAGGCACATGCAGCAAAGCTTGCCAAAATTGATCCCCACTGAAGGCCAAAACAGAAAAGAAGGACCTACAAACACGCTGGAAAGGAGTCAACATCAAAGGAATTGCAATTGGAGGAGAAAAAAAGAAAATTTGGGAAATGTAGTGTCTCTTAGAAAGTGGCCTGGGGTTTTATCAGGTGCAGTGCAACGGACCAAAAGATGCCAAAACGAAGCTCACAGATGTTGCAAAAGCAGGGGAAAAAGTCAAGGAGGAAGACACAACTTAGGGAGCAAGATATGAGGGACATGGCATGAATACTTAAAATAATAAAAAAAAAAAAAAAGAAAAAATCTTTCCCAAAGTCAAAGCCATCAAAAGGCAGGCAGGCCATACGCCACAAAGGGCAGGCACATGCAGCAAAGCTTGCCAAAATTGATCCCCACTGAAGGCCAAAACAGAAAAGAAGGACCTACAAACACGCTGGAATGGAGACAATATCAAAGGATTTGCAATTGGAGGAGAAAAAAGAGAAAATTACGGAAATTACTGACTCTTAAGGACCAAAAGGTGCCAAAACTAAGCTCACAGATGTTGCAAAAGCAGGGGAAAAAGTCAAGGAGGAAGACACAAACTTAGGGAGCAAGATATGAGGGACATGGCATGAATACTTAAAAACCAAAGAGAAAAAACAAAAAAAGAAAAAATCTTTCCTAAAGTCCAAAGGCCATCAAAATGCAGGCAGGCCATACGCCACCAAGGGCAGGCACATGCAGCAAAGCTTGCCAGAATTGATCCCCACTGAAGGCCAAAACAGAAAAGAAGGACCTACAAACACCGTTGCAATGGAGACACCATCAATGGAATTGCAATTGGAGGAGAAAAAAAAAAAGGGAAATTTAATGACTCTAAGAAAATGGCCTGGGTTTTATATCAGGTGCAGTGCAAAGGACCAAAAGATGCCAAAACCAAGCTCACAGATGTTGCAAAAGCAGGGGAAAAAGGTCAAGGAGGAAGACAGAACTTAGGGGGCAAGATATGAGGGACATGGCATGAATTACTTAAAATAATAGGAAAAAAAAAAAAAGAAAAAAATCTTTCCCAAAGTCAAAGCCATCAAAATTGCAGGCAGGCCTTACGCCACCAAGGGCAGGCACATGCAGCAAAGCTTGCCAAAATTGATCCCCACTGAAGGCCAAAAGAGAAAAGAAGGACCTACAAACACGCTGGAATGGAGACAACATCAAAGGAATTGCAATTGGAAGAGAAAAAAAGAAAATTTGGGAAATTTAGTGACTCTGAGAAAATGGCCTGGGTTTATATCAGGTGCAGTGCAAAGGACCAAAAGATGCCAAAACTAAGCTCACAGATGTTGCAAAAGCAGGGGAAAAAGTCAAGGAGGAAGACACAACTTAGGGGGCAAGATATGCGGGACATGGCATGAACACTTCAGAAAACAACCAAAAAAAGAAAAAAAATCTTTCCCAAAGTCAAAGCCATCAAAAGGCATGGCCTGCCATCAAGTGCAGGGACATGCACCAAAGATTCCTCTATTGGTCCCCATTGAAATCGCAAGATTCCTTTTCCCTTCCCGAAAGGAAATGATATTTTCTTTCGGGAAGGGAAAAGGAATCTTGCGAATCCCAAAAGAAAGGCTTACAAACACTCTGGAAAGGAGATAGGTTCAAATGAAATGCAATTGAAAAAAGCAGAAAATCGGGAATTTTAGTCTCTTCAAAAAATAGGCTGTGCGGAAATCAGCTGCATTGCAAAGGACCAAAAGGTGGCAAAACTAATCTCACAGATGTTGCAAAAGCAGGGGAAAAAGTCAAGGAGGAAGACACAACTTAGGGAGCAAGATATGAGGGACATGGCATGAAAACTTAAAAATAATAATAAAAAAAAAAAGGTAAAAATCTTTCCCAAAGTCAAAGCCATCAAAATGCAGGCAGGCCATACGCCACCAAGGGCAGGCACATGCAGCAAAGCTTGCCAAAATTGATCCCCACTGAAGGCCAAAACAGAAAAAGAAGGACCTACAAACACGCTTGGAAAGGAGTCAACATCAAAGGAATTGCAATTGGAGGAGAAAAAAAAGAAAATTTTGGAAATTTAGTGACTCTAAGAAAATGGCCTGGGTTATATATCAGAGTGCAGTGCAACGGACCAAAAGATGCCAAAACTAAGATCACAGATGTTGCAAAAGCAGGGGAACAAGTCAAGGAGGAAGACACAACTTAGGGAGCAAGATATGAGGGACATGGCATGAATATTTAAAATAATAAAAAAAAAAAAAAGAAAAAATCTTTCCCAAAGTCAAAGCCATCAAAATGCAGGCAGGCCATACGCCACCAAGGGCAGGCCCATGCAGCAAAGCTTGCCAAAATTGATCCACACTGAAGGCCAAAACAGAAAAGAAGGACCTACAAACACGCTGGAAAGGAGTCAACATCAAAGGAATTGCAATTGGAGGAGAAAAAAAGAAAATTTTGGAAATTTAGTGACTCTTAGAAAGTGGCCTGGGTTTATATCAGGTGCAGTGCAACGGACCAAAAGATGCCAAAACGAAGCTCACAGATGTTGCAAAAGCAGGGGAAAAAGTCAAGGAGGAAGACAAAACTTAGGGAGCAAGATATGAGGGACATGGCATGAATACTTAAAATAATAAAAAAAAAAAAAAGAAAAAGTCTTTCCCAAAGTCAAAGCCATCAAAAGGCAGGCAGGCCATACGCCACCAAGGGCAGGCACATGCAGCAAAGCTTGCCAAAATTGATCCCCACTGAAGGCCAAAACAGAAAAGAAGGACCTACAAACACGCTGGAATGGAGACAATATCAAAGGATTTGCAATTGGAGGAGAAAAAAAGAAAATTTGGGAAATTTAATGACTCTAAGAAAGTGGCCTGGGGTTTTAGCAGGTGCAGTGCAAAGGACCATAAGGTGCCAAAACTAAGCTCACTGATGTTGCAAAAGCAGGGGTAAAAGTCAAGGAGGAAGACACAACTTAGGGAGCAAGATATGAAGGACATGGCATGAATACTTAAAACCAAAGAAAAAATAAAAAAAGAAAAAATCTTTCCTAAAGTCAAAGCCATCAAATGCAGGCAGGCCATACGCCACCAAGGGCAGGCACATGCAGCAAAGCTTGCCAGAATTGATCCCCACTGAAGGCCAAAACAGAAAGAAGGACCTACAAACACGTTGCAATGGAGACACCATCAATGGAATTGCAATTGGAGGAGAAAAAAAAAAAGGGAAATTTAATGACTCTAAGAAAATGGCCTGGGTTTATATCAGGTGCAGTGCAAAGGACCAAAAGATGCCAAAACCAAGCTCACAGATGTTGCAAAAGCAGGGGAAAAAGTCAAGGAGGAAGACAGAACTTAGGGGGCAAGATATGAGGGACATGGCATGAATACTTAAAATAATAGGAAAAAAAAAAAAAAGAAAAAATCTTTCCCAAAGTCAAAGCCATCAAAATGCAGGCAGGCCTTACGCCACCAAGGGCAGGCACATGCAGCAAAGCTTGCCAAAATTGATCCCCACTGAAGGCCAAAAGAGAAAAGAAGGACCTACAAACACGCTGGAATGGAGACAACATCAAAGGAATTGCAATTGGAAGAGAAAAAAAGAAAATTTTGGGAAATTTAGTGACTCTGAGAAAAATGGCCTGGGTTTATATCAGGTGCAGTGCAAAGGACCAAAAGATGCCAAAACTAAGCTCACAGATGTTGCAAAAAGCAGGGGAAAAAGTCAAGGAGGAAGACACAACTTAGGGGGCAAGATATGCGGGACATGGCAATGAACACTTCAGAAAACAACCAAAAAAAGAAAAAAAATCTTTCCCAAAGTCAAAGCCATCAAAAGGCATGGCCTGCCATCAAGTGCAGGGACATGCACCAAAGATTCCTCTATTGGTCCCCATTGAAATCGCAAGATTCCTTTTCCCTTCCCGAAAGGAAATGATATTTTCTTTCGGGAAGGGAAAAGGAATCTTGCGAATCCCAAAAGAAAGGCTTACAAACACTCTGGAAAGGAGATAGGTTCAAATGAAATGCAATTGAAAAAAAAGCAGAAAATCGGGAATTTTAGTCTCTTCAAAAAATAGGCTGTGCGGAAATCAGCTGCATTGCAAAGGACCAAAAGGTGGCAAAACTAATCTCACAGATGTTGCAAAAGCAGGGGAAAAAGTCAAGGAGGAAGACACAACTTAGGGGGCAAGATATGAGGGACATGGCATGAATACTTAAAATAATAAAAAAAAAAAAAAAAGAAAAAATCTTTCCCAAAGACAAAGCCATCAAAATTCAGGCAGGCCTAACGCCACCAAGGGAAGGCACATGCAGCAAAGCTTGCCAAAATTGATCCCCACTGAAGGCCAAAACAGAAAAGAAGGGACCTACCAACACGCGCGAAAGGAGTCAACATCAAAGGAATTGCAATTGGAGGAGAAAAAAAGAAAATTTTGGAAATTTAGTGACTCTGAGAAAATGGCCTGGGTTTATATCAGGTGCATTGCTAAAGACGAAAAGGTGGCAAAACTAAGCTCACAGATGTTGCAAAAGTAGGGGAAAAAGTCAAGGAGGAAGACACAACTTAGGGGGCAAGATATGAGGGACATGGCATGAATATTTAAAATAATAAAAAAAAAAAAAGAAAAAATCTTTCCCAAAGTCAAAGCCATCAAAATGCAGGCAGGCCATACGCCACCAAGGGACAGGCACATGCAGCAAAGCTTGCCAAAATTGATCCCCACTGAAGGCCAAAACAGAAAAGAAGGACCTACAAACACGCTGGAAAGGAGACAACATCAAAGGAATTGCAATTGTAGGAGAAAAAAAGAAAATTTTGGAAATTAAGTGATTCTAAGAAAATGGCCTGGGTTTAAACCAGGTGCAGTGCAAGGACCAAAAGGTGCCAAAACTAAGCTCACAGATGTTGCAAAAGCAGGAAAAAAGTCAAGGAGGAAGACACAACTTAGGGGGCAAGATATGAGGGACATGGCATGAACACTTCAGAAAACAACCAAAAAAAGAAAAAAATCTTTCCCAAAGTCAAAGCCATCAAAAGGCATGGCCTGCCATCAAGTGCAGGGACATGCACCAAAGATTCCTCTATTGGTCTCCTTTGAAATCGCAAGATTCCTTTTCCCTTCCCGAAAGGAAATGATATTTTCCTTTCGGGAAGGGAAAAAGGAATCTTGCGAATCCCAAAAGAAAGGCTTACAAACACTCTGGAAAGGAGATAGGTTCAAATGAAATGCAATTGAAAAAAACAGAAAATCGGGAATTTTTTAGTCTCTTCAAAAAATAGGCTGTGAGGAAATCAGCTGCATTGCAAAGGACCAAAAGGTGCCAAAACTAAGCTCACAGATGTTTGCAAAAGCAGGGGAAAAAGTCAAGGAGGAAGACACAACTTAGGGAGCAAGATATGAGGGACATGGCATGAAAACTTAAAATAATAATAAAAAAAAAAAAAGTAAAAATCTTTCCCAAAGTCAAAGCCATCAAAATGCAGGCAGGCCATACGCCACCAAGGCAGGCACATGCAGCAAAGCTTGCCAAAATTGATCCCCACTGAAGGCCAAAACAGAAAAGAAGGACCTACAAACACGCTGGAAAGGAGTCAACATCAAAGGAATTGCAATTGGAGGAGAAAAAAAGAATATTTTGGAAATTTAGTGACTCTAAGAAAATGGCCTGGGTTATATCAGGTGCAGTGCAACGGACCAAAAGATGCCAAAACTAAGATCACAGATGTTGCAAAAGCAGGGGAACAAGTCAAGGAGGAAGACACAACTTAGGGAGCAAGATATGAGGGACATGGCATGAATACTTAAAATAATAAAAAAAAAAAAAGAAAAAATCTTTCCCAAAGTCAAAGCCATCAAAAGGCATGCAGGCCATACGCCACCAAGGGCAGGCACATGCAGCAAAGCTTGCCAAAATTGATCCCCACTGAAGGCCAAAACAGAAAACAAGGACCTACAAACACGCTGGGAAATGGAGTCAACATCAAAGGATTTGCAATTGGAGGAGAAAAAAAGAAAATTTGGGAAATTTAATGACTCTTAGAAAGTGGCCTGGGGTTTTATCAGGTGCAAGTGCAAAGGACCAAAAGGTGCCAAAACTAAGCTCACAGATGTTGCAAAAGCAGGGGAAAAAGTCAAGGAGGAAGACACAACTTAGGGAGCAAGATAATGAGGGACATGGCATGAATACTTAAAACCAAAAAAAAAAAAAAAAAAGAAAAAATCTTTCCCAAAGTCAAAGCCATCAAAAGGCAGGGCAGGCCATACGCCACCAAAGGGCAGGCACATGCAGCAAAGCTTGCCAAAATTGATCCCCACTGAAGGCCAAAACAGAAAAGAAGGGACCTACAAACACGCTGGAAAGGAGTCAACATCAAAGGAATTGCAATTGGAGGAGAAAAAAAGAAAATTTGGGAAATTTAGTGAGTCTAAGAAAAGGGCCTGGGTTTATATCAGGTGCAGTGCTAAGGACCAAAAGGTGCCAAAACTAAGCTCACAGATGTTGCAAAAGCAGGGGAAAAAGTGAAGGAGGAAGACACAACTTAGGGAGCAAGATATGAGGGACATGGCATTGAATACTTAAAATAATAAGAAAAAAAAAAAAAAGAAAAAATCTTTCCCAAGTCAAAGCCATCAAATTGCAGGCAGGCCTTACGCCACCAAGGGCAGGCACATGCAGCAAAGCTTGCCAAAATTGATCCCACTGAAGGCCAAAACAGAAAAAGAAGGACCTACAAACACGCTGGAATGGAGACAACATCAAAGGATTTGCAATTGGAGGAGAAAAAAAGAAAATTTGGGAAATTTATGACTCATAGAAAGTGGCCTGGTGTTTTATCAGGTGCAGTGCAAAGGACCAAAAGATTCCAAACTAAGCTCACAGATGTTGCAAAAGCAGGGGAAAAAGTGCAGGAGGAAGACACAACTTAGGGAGCAAGATATGAAGGACATGGCATGAATACTTAAAACAAAAAAAAAAAAAAAAAAGAAAATAATCTTTCCCAAAGTCAAAGCCATCAAAATGCAGGCAGGCCATACGCCACCAAGGGCAGGCACATGCAGCAAAGCTTGCCAAAATTGATCCCCACTGAAGGCCAAAACAGAAAAGAAGGACCTACAAACACGCTGGAATGGAGACAACATCAAAGGATTTGCAATTGGAGGAGAAAAAAAGAAAATTAGGGAAATTACTGACTCTAAGAAAATGGCCTGGGTTTATATCAGGTGCAGTGCAACGGAACAAAAGATGCAAAAACTAAGCTCACAGATGTTGCAAATGCAGGGGAACAAGTCAAGGAGGAAGACACAACTTAGGGGGCAAGATATGAGGGACATGGCATGAATACTTAAAATAATAAAAAAAAAAAAAGAAAAAATCTTTCCCAAAGTCAAAGCCATCAAAAGGCAGGCAGGCCATACGCCACCAAGGGCAGGCACATGCAGCAAAGCTTGCCAAAATTGATCCCCACTGAAGGCCAAAACAGAAAACAAGGACCTACAAACACGCTGGAAAGGAGTCAACATAAAAGGATTTGCAATTGGAGGAGAAAAAAAGAAAATTTGGGAAATTTAATGACTCTTAGAAAGTGGCCTGGGGTTTTAGCAGGTGCAGTGCAAAGGACCAAAAGATGCCAAAACTAAGCTCACAGATGTTGCAAAAGCAGGGGAAAAAGTCAAGGAGGAAGACACAACTTAGGGAGCAAGATATGAAGGACATGGCATGAATACTTAAAACAAAAAAAAAAAAAAAAAGAAAATAATCTTTCCCAAAGTCAAAGCCATCAAAATGCAGGCAGGCCATACGCCACCAAGGGCAGGCACATGCAGCAAAGCTTGCCAGAATTGATCCCCACTGAAGGCCAAAACAGAAAACAAGGACCTACAAACACGCTGGAATGGAGAACCATCAATGGAATTGCAATTGGAGGAGAAAAAAATAAAGGGAAATTTAATGACTCTAAGAAAATGTCCTGGGTTTATATCAGGTGCAGTGCAAAGGACCAAAAGATGCCAAAACTAAGCTCACAGATGTTGCAAAAGCAGGGGAAAAAGTCAAGGAGGAAGACACAACTTAGGGGGCAAGATATGAGGGTCATGGCATGAATGCTTAAAATAACAGGAAAAGAAAAAAAAGAAAAAATCTTTCCCAAAGTCAAAGCCATCAAAATGCATGGCAGGCCAAACGCCAGGAAGGGCAGGCACATGCAGCAAAGCTTGCCAAAATTGATGCCCACTGAAGGCCAAAACAGAAAAGAAGGACCTACAAACACGCTGGAATGGAGACAACATCAAAGGATTTGCAATTGGAGGAGGATAAAACAAAATTTGGGAAATTTAAAGACTCATAGAAAGTGGCCTGGGGTTTTAGCAGGTGCAGTGCAAAGGACCAAATAATGCCTAAACTAAGCTCACAGATGTTGCAAAAGCAGGGGAAAAAGTCAAGGAGGAAGACACAACTTAGGGGGCAAGATATGAGGGACATGGCATGAACACTTCAGAAAACAACCAAAAAAAGAAAAAAAAAAGAAAAAATCTTTCCTAAAGTCAAAGCCATCAAAATGCAGGCAGGCCATACGCCAGCAAGTGCAGGCACATGCAGCAAACCTTGCCAAAACTGATCCCCACTGAAGGCCAAAACAGGAAAGAAGGACCTACAAACACGCTGGAAAGGAGTCAACATCAAAGGAATTGCAATTGGAGGAGAAAAAAAAGAAAATTTGGGAAATTTAGTGACTCTAAGAAAATGGCCAGGGTTTATATCAGGTGCAGTGCAAAGGACCAAAAAGGTGCCAAAACTAAGCTCACAGATGTTGCAAAAGCAGGGGAAAAAGTCAAGGAGGAAGACACAACTTAGGGGGCAAGATATGAGGGACATGGCATGAATACTTAAAATAATAAGAAAAAAAAAAAAAAAGAAAAAATCTTTCCCAAAGTCAAAGCCATCAAAATGCAGGCAGGCCATACGCCAGCAAGTGCAGGCACATGCAGCAAAGCTTGCCAAAATTGATCCCCACTGAAGGCCAAAACAGAAAAGAAGGACCTACAAACACGCTGGAATGGAGACAACATCAGAGGAATTGCAATTGGAGGAGAAAAAAAGAAAATTTGGGAAATTTAATGACTCATAGAAAGTGGCCTGGGGTTTTAGCAGGTGCATTGCAAAGGACGAAAAGATGCCAAACTAAGCTCACAGATGTTGCAAAAGCAGGGGAAAAAGTGCAGGAGGAAGACACAACTTAGGGAGCAAGATATGAAGGACATGGCATGAATACTTAAAACCAAAAAAAAAAAAAAAAAAAGAAAAAATCTTTCCTAAATTCAAAGCCATCAAAATGCAGGCAGGCCATACGCCAGCAAGGGCAGGCACATGCAGCAAAGCTTGCCAAAATTGATCCCCACTGAAGGCCAAAACAGAAAAGAAGGACCTACAAACACGCTGGAATGGAGACAACATCAAAGGATTTGCAATTGGAGGAGAAAAAAAGAAAATTTGGGAAATTACTGAGTCTAAAAAAATGGCCTGGCTTTATATCAGGTGCATTGCTAAGGACCAAAAGGTGCCAAAACTAAGCTCACAGATGTTGCAAAAGCAGGGGAAAAAGTCAAGGAGGAAGACAGAACTTAGGGGGCAAGATATGAGGGACATGGCATGAATACTTAAAGTAATAGGAAAAAAAAAAAAAAAGAAAAAATCTTTCCCAAAGTCAAAGCCATCAAAATGCAGGCAGGCCTTACGCCACCAAGGGCAGGCACATGCAGCAAAGCTTGCCAAAATTGATCCCCACTGAAGGCCAAAAGAGAAAAGAAGGACCTACAAACACGCTGGAATGGAGACAACATCAAAGGAATTGCAATTGGAAGAGAAAAAAAGAAAATTTGGGAAATTTAGTGACTCTGAGAAAATGGCCTGGGTTTATATCAGGTGCAGTGCAAAGGACCAAAAGATGCCAAAACTAAGCTCACAGATGTTGCAAAAGCAGGGGAAAAAGTCAAGGAGGAAGACACAACTTAGGGGGCAAGATATGAGGGACATGGCATGAACACTTCAGAAAACAACCAAAAAAAAGAAAAAAATCTTTCCCAAAGACAAAGCCATCAAAAGGCATGGCCTGCCATCAAGTGCAGGGACATGCACCAAAGATTCCTCTATTGGTCCCCATTGAAATCGCAAGATTCCTTTTCCCTTCCCGAAAGGAAATGATATTTTCTTTCGGGAAGGGAAAAGGAATCTTGCGAATCCCAAAAGAAAGGCTTACAAACACTCTGGAAAGGAGATAGGTTCAAATGAAATGCAATTTGAAAAAGCAGAAAATCGGGAATTTTAGTCTCTTCAAAAAATAGGCTGTGCGGAAATCAGCTGCATTGCAAAGGACCAAAAGGTGGCAAAACTAATCTCACAGATGTTGCAAAAGCAGGGGAAAAAGTCAAGGAGGAAAACACAACTTAGGGGGCAAGATATGAGGGACATGGCATGAATACATAAAATAATAAAAAAAAAAAAAAAGAAAAAATCTTTCCCAAAGTCAAAGCCATCAAAATTCAGGCAGGCCTTACGCCACCAAGGGCAGGCACATGCAGCAAAGCTTGCCAAAATTGATCCCCACTGAAGGCCAAAACAGAAAAGAAGGACCTACAAACACGCTGGAAAGGAGTCAACATCAAAGGAATTGCAATTGGAGGAGAAAAAAAGAAAATTTGGGAAATTTAGTGACTCTGAGAAAATGGCCTGGGTTTATATCAGGTGCAGTGCAACGGACCAAAAGATGCAAAAACTAAGATCACAGATGTTGGAAAAGCAGGGGAAAAAGTCAAGGAGGAAGACACAACTTAGGGGGCAAGATATGAGGGACATGGCATGAATATTTAAAATAATAAAAAAAAAAAAAAGAAAAAAATCATTCCCAAAGTCAAAGCCATCAAAATGCAGGCAGGCCATACGCCACCAAGGACAGGCACATGCAGCAAAGCTTGCCAAAAATTGATCCCCACTGAAGGCCAAAACAGAAAAGAAGGACCTACAAACACGCTGGAAAGGAGTCAACATCAAAGGAATTGCAATTGGAGGAGAAAAAAGGAAAATTTGGGAAATGTAGTGTCTCTTAGAAAGTGGCCTGGGGTTTTATCAGGTGCAGTGCAAAGGACCAAAAGATGCCAAAACTAAGCTCACAGATGTTGCAAAAGCAGGGGAAAAAGTCAAGGAGGAAGACACAACTTAGGGGGCAAGATATGAGGGACATGGCATGAACACTTCAGAAAACAACCAAAAAAAGAAAAAAATCTTTCCCAAAGTCAAAGCCATCAAAAGGCATGGCCTGCCATCAAGTGCAGGGACATGCACCAAAGATTCCTCTATTGGTCCCCATTGAAATCGCAAGATTCCTTTTCCCTTCCCGAAAGGAAATGAAATTTCCTTTCGGGAAGGGAAAAGGAATCTTGCGAATCCCAAAAGAAAGGCTTACAAACACTCTGGAAAGGAGATAGGTTCAAATGAAATGCAATTGAAAAAAGCAGAAAATCGGGACTTATCGTCTCTTCAAAAAATAGGCTGAGAGGAAATCAGCTGCAGTGCAAAGGACCAAAAGGTGCCAAAACGAAGCTCACAGATGTTGCAAAAGCAGGGGAAAAAGTCAAGGAGGAAGACAGAACTTAGGGGGCAAGATATGAGGGACATGGCATGAATACTTAAAATAATAAAAAAAAAAAAAAAGTAAAAATCTTTCCCAAAGTCAAAGCCATCAAAATGCAGGCAGGCCATACGCCACCAAGGGCAGGCCCATGCAGCAAAGCTTGCCAAAATTGATCCCCACTGAAGGCCAAAACAGAAAAGAAGGACCTACAAACACGCTGGAAAGGAGTCAACATCAAAGGAATTGCAATTGGAGGAGAAAAAAAGAAAATTTTGGAAATTTAGTGACTCTAAGAAAATGGCCTGGGTTTATATCAGGTGCAGTGCAACGGACCAAAAGATGCCAAAACTAAGATCACAGATGTTGCAAAAGCAGGGGAAAAAGTCAAGGAGGAAGACACAACTTAGGGAGCAAGATATGAGGGACATGGCATGAATACTTAAAATAATAAAAAAAAAAAAAGAAAAAATCTTTCCCAAAGTCAAAGCCATCAAAAGGCAGGCAGGCCATACGCCACCAAGGGCAGGCACATGCAGCAAAGCTTGCCAAAATTGATCCCCACTTAAGGCCAAAACAGAAAACAAGGACCTACAAACACGCTGGAAAGGAGTCAACATCAAAGGATTTGCAATTGGAGGAGAAAAAAAGAAAATTTGGGAAATTTAATGACTCTTAGAAAGTGGCCTGGGGTTTTAGCAGGTGCAGTGCAAAGGACCAAAAGGTGCCAAAACTAAGCTCACAGATGTTGCAAAAGCAGGGGAAAAAGTCAAGGAGGAAGACACAACTTAGGGAGCAAGATATGAGGGACATGGCATGAATACTTAAAACCAAAAAAAAAAAAAAAAAAAGAAAAAATCTTTCCCAAAGTCAAAGCCATCAAAATGCAGGCAGACCATACGCCACCAAGGGCAGGCACATGCAGCAAAGCTTGCCAAAATTGATCCCCACTGAAGGCCAAAACAGAAAAGAAGGACCTACAAACACGCTGGAAAGGAGTCAACATCAAAGGAATTGCAATTGGAGGAGAAAAAAAGAATATTTTGGAAATTTAGTGACTCTAAGAAAATGGCCTGGGTTTATATCAGGTGCAGTGCAACGGACCAAAAGATGCCAAAACTAAGATCACAGATGTTGCAAAAGCAGGGGAACAAGTCAAGGAGGAAGACACAACTTAGGGAGCAAGATATGAGGGACATGGCATGAATACTTAAAATAATAAAAAAAAAAAAGAAAAAATCTTTCCCAAAGTCAAAGCCATCAAAAGGCATGCAGGCCATACGCCACCAAGGGCAGGCACATGCAGCAAAGCTTGCCAAAATTGATCCCCACTGAAGGCCAAAACAGAAAACAAGGACCTACAAACACGCTGGAAAGGAGTCAACATCAAAGGATTTGCAATTGGAGGAGAAAAAAAGAAAATTTGGGAAATTTAATGACTCTTAGAAAGTGGCCTGGGGTTTTATCAGGTGCAGTGCAAAGGACCAAAAGGTGCCAAAACTAAGCTCACAGATGTTGCAAAAGCAGGGGAAAAAGTCAAGGAGGAAGACACAACTTAGGGAGCAAGATATGAGGGACATGGCATGAATACTTAAAACCAAAAAAAAAAAAAAAAAAGAAAAAATCTTTCCCAAAGTCAAAGCCATCAAAAGGCAGGCAGGCCATACGCCACCAAGGGCAGGCACATGCAGCAAAGCTTGCCAAAATTGATCCCCACTGAAGGCCAAAACAGAAAAGAAGGACCTACAAACACGCTGGAAAGGAGTCAACATCAAAGGAATTGCAATTGGAGGAGAAAAAAAGAAAATTTGGGAAATTTAGTGAGTCTAAGAAAAGGGCCTGGGTTTATATCAGGTGCAGTGCTAAGGACCAAAAGGTGCCAAAACTAAGCTCACAGATGTTGCAAAAAGCAGGGGAAAAAGTGAAGGAGGAAGACACAACTTAGGGAGCAAGATATGAGGGACATGGCATGAATACTTAAAATAATAAGAAAAAAAAAAAAAAGAAAAAATCTTTCCCAAAGTCAAAGCCATCAAATTGCAGGCAGGCCTTACGCCACCAAGGGCAGGCACATGCAGCAAAGCTTGCCAAAATTGATCCCCACTGAAGGCCAAAACAGAAAAGAAGGACCTACAAACACGCTGGAATGGAGACAACATCAAAGGATTTGCAATTGGAGGAGAAAAAAAGAAAATTTGGGAAATTTAATGACTCATAGAAAGTGGCCTGGTGTTTTATCAGGTGCAGTGCAAAGGACCAAAAGATTCCAAACTAAGCTCACAGATGTTGCAAAAGCAGGGGAAAAAGTGCAGGAGGAAGACACAACTTAGGGAGCAAGATATGAAGGACATGGCATGAATACTTAAAACAAAAAAAAAAAAAAAAAAGAAAATAATCTTTCCCAAAGTCAAAGCCATCAAAATGCAGGCAGGCCATACGCCACCAAGGGCAGGCACATGCAGCAAAGCTTGCCAAAATTGATCCCCACTGAAGGCCAAAACAGAAAAGAAGGACCTACAAACACGCTGGAATGGAGACAACATCAAAGGATTTGCAATTGGAGGAGAAAAAAAGAAAATTAGGGAAATTACTGACTCTAAGAAAATGGCCTGGGTTTATATCAGGTGCAGTGCAACGGAACAAAAGATGCAAAAACTAAGCTCACAGATGTTGCAAATGCAGGGGAACAAGTCAAGGAGGAAGACACAACTTAGGGGGCAAGATATGAGGGACATGGCATGAATACTTAAAATAATAAAAAAAAAAAAAAGAAAAAATCTTTCCCAAAGTCAAAGCCATCAAAAGGCAGGCAGGCCATACGCCACCAAGGGCAGGCACATGCAGCAAAGCTTGCCAAAATTGATCCCCACTGAAGGCCAAAACAGAAAACAAGGACCTACAAACACGCTGGAAAGGAGTCAACATAAAAGGATTTGCAATTGGAGGAGAAAAAAAGAAAATTTGGGAAATTTAATGACTCTTAGAAAGTGGCCTGGGGTTTTAGCAGGTGCAGTGCAAAGGACCAAAAGATGCCAAAACTAAGCTCACAGATGTTGCAAAAGCAGGGGAAAAAGTCAAGGAGGAAGACACAACTTAGGGAGCAAGATATGAAGGACATGGCATGAATACTTAAAACAAAAAAAAAAAAAAAAAGAAAATAATCTTTCCCAAAGTCAAAGCCATCAAAATGCAGGCAGGCCATACGCCACCAAGGGCAGGCACATGCAGCAAAGCTTGCCAGAATTGATCCCCACTGAAGGCCAAAACAGAAAACAAGGACCTACAAACACGCTGGAATGGAGAACCATCAATGGAATTGCAATTGGAGGAGAAAAAAATAAAGGGAAATTTAATGACTCTAAGAAAATGTCCTGGGTTTATATCAGGTGCAGTGCAAAGGACCAAAAGATGCCAAAACTAAGCTCACAGATGTTGCAAAAGCAGGGGAAAAAGTCAAGGAGGAAGACACAACTTAGGGGGCAAGATATGAGGGGTCATGGCATGAATGCTTAAAATAACAGGAAAAGAAAAAAAAGAAAAAATCTTTCCCAAAGTCAAAGCCATCAAAATGCATGGCAGGCCAAACGCCAGGAAGGGCAGGCACATGCAGCAAAGCTTGCCAAAATTGATGCCCACTGAAGGCCAAAACAGAAAAGAAGGACCTACAAACACGCTGGAATGGAGACAACATCAAAGGATTTGCAATTGGAGGAGGATAAAACAAAATTTGGGAAATTTAAAGACTCATAGAAAGTGGCCTGGGGTTTTAGCAGGTGCAGTGCAAAGGACCAAATAATGCCTAAACTAAGCTCACAGATGTTGCAAAAGCAGGGGAAAAAGTCAAGGAGGAAGACACAACTTAGGGGGCAAGATATGAGGGACATGGCATGAACACTTCAGAAAACAACCAAAAAAAGAAAAAAAAAAGAAAAAATCTTTCCTAAAGTCAAAGCCATCAAAATGCAGGCAGGCCATACGCCAGCAAGTGCAGGCACATGCAGCAAACCTTGCCAAAACTGATCCCCACTGAAGGCCAAAACAGGAAAGAAGGACCTACAAACACGCTGGAAAGGAGTCAACATCAAAGGAATTGCAATTGGAGGAGAAAAAAAGAAAATTTGGGAAATTTAGTGACTCTAAGAAAATGGCCAGGGTTTATATCAGGTGCAGTGCAAAGGACCAAAAGGTGCCAAAACTAAGCTCACAGATGTTGCAAAAGCAGGGGAAAAAGTCAAGGAGGAAGACACAACTTAGGGGGCAAGATATGAGGGACATGGCATGAATACTTAAAATAATAAGAAAAAAAAAAAAAAGAAAAAATCTTTCCCAAAGTCAAAGCCATCAAAATGCAGGCAGGCCATACGCCAGCAAGTGCAGGCACATGCAGCAAAGCTTGCCAAAATTGATCCCCACTGAAGGCCAAAACAGAAAAGAAGGACCTACAAACACGCTGGAATGGAGACAACATCAGAGGAATTGCAATTGGAGGAGAAAAAAAGAAAATTTGGGAAATTTAATGACTCATAGAAAGTGGCCTGGGGTTTTAGCAGGTGCATTGCAAAGGACGAAAAGATGCCAAACTAAGCTCACAGATGTTGCAAAAGCAGGGGAAAAAGTGCAGGAGGAAGACACAACTTAGGGAGCAAGATATGAAGGACATGGCATGAATACTTAAAACCAAAAAAAAAAAAAAAAAAAGAAAAAATCTTTCCTAAATTCAAAGCCATCAAAATGCAGGCAGGCCATACGCCAGCAAGGGCAGGCACATGCAGCAAAGCTTGCCAAAATTGATCCCCACTGAAGGCCAAAACAGAAAAGAAGGACCTACAAACACGCTGGAATGGAGACAACATCAAAGGATTTGCAATTGGAGGAGAAAAAAAGAAAATTTGGGAAATTACTGAGTCTAAAAAAATGGCCTGGCTTTATATCAGGTGCATTGCTAAGGACCAAAAGGTGCCAAAACTAAGCTCACAGATGTTGCAAAAGCAGGGGAAAAAGTCAAGGAGGAAGACAGAACTTAGGGGGCAAGATATGAGGGACATGGCATGAATACTTAAAGTAATAGGAAAAAAAAAAAAAAAGAAAAAATCTTTCCCAAAGTCAAAGCCATCAAAATGCAGGCAGGCCTTACGCCACCAAGGGCAGGCACATGCAGCAAAGCTTGCCAAAATTGATCCCCACTGAAGGCCAAAACAGAAAAGAAGGACCTACAAACACGCTGGAATGGAGACAACATCAAAGGAATTGCAATTGGAAGAGAAAAAAAGAAAATTTGGGAAATTTAGTGACTCTGAGAAAATGGCCTGGGTTTATATCAGGTGCAGTGCAAAGGACCAAAAGATGCCAAAACTAAGCTCACAGATGTTGCAAAAGCAGGGGAAAAAGTCAAGGAGGAAGACACAACTTAGGGGGCAAGATATGAGGGACATGGCATGAACACTTCAGAAAACAACCAAAAAAAGAAAAAAAATCTTTCCCAAAGACAAAGCCATCAAAAGGCATGGCCTGCCATCAAGTGCAGGGACATGCACCAAAGATTCCTCTATTGGTCCCCATTGAAATCGCAAGATTCCTTTTCCCTTCCCGAAAGGAAATGATATTTTCTTTCGGGAAGGGAAAAGGAATCTTGCGAATCCCAAAAGAAAGGCTTACAAACACTCTGGAAAGGAGATAGGTTCAAATGAAATGCAATTTGAAAAAGCAGAAAATCGGGAATTTTAGTCTCTTCAAAAAATAGGCTGTGCGGAAATCAGCTGCATTGCAAAGGACCAAAAGGTGGCAAAACTAATCTCACAGATGTTGCAAAAGCAGGGGAAAAAGTCAAGGAGGAAAACACAACTTAGGGGGCAAGATATGAGGGACATGGCATGAATACATAAAATAATAAAAAAAAAAAAAAAGAAAAAATCTTTCCCAAAGTCAAAGCCATCAAAATTCAGGCAGGCCTTACGCCACCAAGGGCAGGCACATGCAGCAAAGCTTGCCAAAATTGATCCCCACTGAAGGCCAAAACAGAAAAGAAGGACCTACAAACACGCTGGAAAGGAGTCAACATCAAAGGAATTGCAATTGGAGGAGAAAAAAAGAAAATTTGGGAAATTTAGTGACTCTGAGAAAATGGCCTGGGTTTATATCAGGTGCAGTGCAACGGACCAAAAGATGCAAAAACTAAGATCACAGATGTTGGAAAAGCAGGGGAAAAAGTCAAGGAGGAAGACACAACTTAGGGGGCAAGATATGAGGGACATGGCATGAATATTTAAAATAATAAAAAAAAAAAAAGAAAAAATCATTCCCAAAGTCAAAGCCATCAAAATGCAGGCAGGCCATACGCCACCAAGGACAGGCACATGCAGCAAAGCTTGCCAAAATTGATCCCCACTGAAGGCCAAAACAGAAAAGAAGGACCTACAAACACGCTGGAAAGGAGTCAACATCAAAGGAATTGCAATTGGAGGAGAAAAAAGGAAAATTTGGGAAATGTAGTGTCTCTTAGAAAGTGGCCTGGGGTTTTATCAGGTGCAGTGCAAAGGACCAAAAGATGCCAAAACTAAGCTCACAGATGTTGCAAAAGCAGGGGAAAAAGTCAAGGAGGAAGACACAACTTAGGGGGCAAGATATGAGGGACATGGCATGAACACTTCAGAAAACAACCAAAAAAAGAAAAAAATCTTTCCCAAAGTCAAAGCCATCAAAAGGCATGGCCTGCCATCAAGTGCAGGGACATGCACCAAAGATTCCTCTATTGGTCCCCATTGAAATCGCAAGATTCCTTTTCCCTTCCCGAAAGGAAATGAAATTTCCTTTCGGGAAGGGAAAAGGAATCTTGCGAATCCCAAAAGAAAGGCTTACAAACACTCTGGAAAGGAGATAGGTTCAAATGAAATGCAATTGAAAAAAGCAGAAAATCGGGACTTATCGTCTCTTCAAAAAATAGGCTGAGAGGAAATCAGCTGCAGTGCAAAGGACCAAAAGGTGCCAAAACGAAGCTCACAGATGTTGCAAAAGCAGGGGAAAAAGTCAAGGAGGAAGACAGAACTTAGGGGGCAAGATATGAGGGACATGGCATGAATACTTAAAATAATAAAAAAAAAAAAAAAGTAAAAATCTTTCCCAAAGTCAAAGCCATCAAAATGCAGGCAGGCCATACGCCACCAAGGGCAGGCCCATGCAGCAAAGCTTGCCAAAATTGATCCCCACTGAAGGCCAAAACAGAAAAGAAGGACCTACAAACACGCTGGAAAGGAGTCAACATCAAAGGAATTGCAATTGGAGGAGAAAAAAAGAAAATTTTGGAAATTTAGTGACTCTAAGAAAATGGCCTGGGTTTATATCAGGTGCAGTGCAACGGACCAAAAGATGCCAAAACTAAGATCACAGATGTTGCAAAAGCAGGGGAAAAAGTCAAGGAGGAAGACACAACTTAGGGAGCAAGATATGAGGGACATGGCATGAATACTTAAAATAATAAAAAAAAAAAAGAAAAAATCTTTCCCAAAGTCAAAGCCATCAAAAGGCAGGCAGGCCATACGCCACCAAGGGCAGGCACATGCAGCAAAGCTTGCCAAAATTGATCCCCACTTAAGGCCAAAACAGAAAACAAGGACCTACAAACACGCTGGAAAGGAGTCAACATCAAAGGATTTGCAATTGGAGGAGAAAAAAAGAAAATTTGGGAAATTTAATGACTCTTAGAAAGTGGCCTGGGGTTTTAGCAGGTGCAGTGCAAAGGACCAAAAGGTGCCAAAACTAAGCTCACAGATGTTGCAAAAGCAGGGGAAAAAGTCAAGGAGGAAGACACAACTTAGGGAGCAAGATATGAGGGACATGGCATGAATACTTAAAACCAAAAAAAAAAAAAAAAAAGAAAAAATCTTTCCCAAAGTCAAAGCCATCAAAATGCAGGCAGACCATACGCCACCAAGGGCAGGCACATGCAGCAAAGCTTGCCAAAATTGATCCCCACTGAAGGCCAAAACAGAAAAGAAGGACCTACAAACACGCTGGAAAGGAGTCAACATCAAAGGAATTGCAATTGGAGGAGAAAAAAAGAAAATTTGGGAAATTTAGTGACTCTAAGAAAATGGCCTGGGGTTTATATCAGGTGCATTGCAAAGGACCAAAAGGTGGCAAAACTAAGCTCACAGATGTTGCAAAAGCAGGGGAAAAAGTCAAGGAGGAAGACACAACTTAGGGAGCAAGATATGAGGGACATGGCATGAATACTTAAAATAACAGGAAAAGAAAAAAAAGAAAAAATCTTTCCCAAAGTCAAAGCCATCAAAATGCAGGCAGGCCTTACGCCACCAAGGGCAGGCACATGCAGCAAAGCTTTCCAAAATTGATCCCCACTGAAGGCCAAAACAGAAAAGAAGGACCTACAAACACGCTGGAATGGAGACAACATCAAAGGAATTGCAATTGGAAGAGAAAAAAAGAAAATTTGGGAAATTTAGTGACTCTAAGAAAATGGCCTGGGTTTATATCAGGTGCAGTGCAAAGGACCAAAAGATGCCAAAACGAAGCTCACAGATGTTGCAAAAGCATGGGAAAAAGTCAAGGAGGAAGACAGAACTTAGGGGGCAAGATATGAGGGACATGGCATGAATACTTAAAATAATAAAAAAAAAATAAAAAGAAAAAATCTTTCCCAAAGTCAAAGCCATCAAAATGCAGGCAGGCCATACGCCAGCAAGTGCAGGCACATGCAGCAAAGCTTGCCAAAATTGATCCCCACTGAAGGCCAAAACAGAAAAGAAGGACCTACAAACACGCTGGAATGGAGACAACATCAAAGGATTTGCGATTGGAGGAGAAAAAAAGAAAATTTGGGAAATTTAATGACTCATAGAAAGTGGCCTGGGGTTTTAGCAGGTGCAGTGCAAAGGACCAAAAGATGCCTAAACTAAGCTCACAGATGTTGCAAAAGCAGGGGAAAAAGTCAAGGAGGAAGACACAACTTAGGGGGCAAGATATGAGGGACATGGCATGAATACTTAAAACAAAAAAGAAATAAAATGAAAAAATCTTTCCCAAAGTCAAAGCCATCAAAATGCAGGCAGGCCATACGCCACCAAGGACAGGCACATGCAGCAAAGCTTGCCAAAATTGATCCCCACTGAAGGCCAAACCAGAAAAGAAGGAACTACAAACACGCTGGAAAGGAGTCAACATCAAAGGAATTGCAATTGGAGGAGAAAAAAAGAAAATTTGGGAAATTTAGTGACTCTAAGAAAATGGCCAGGGTTTATATCAGGTGCAGTGCAAAGGACCAAAAGGTGGCAAAACTAAGCTCACAGATGTTGCAAAAGCAGGGGAAAAAGTCAAGGAGGAAGACACAACTTAGGGGGCAAGATATGAGGGACATGGCATGAATACTTAAAATAATAAGAAAAAAAAAAAAAAGAAAAAATCTTTCCCAAAGTCAAAGCCATCAAAATGCAGGCAGGCCTTACGCCACCAAAGGCAGGCACATGCAGCAAAGCTTGCCAAAATTGATCCCCACTGTAGGCCAAAACAGAAAAGAAGGACCTACAAACACGCTGGAATGGAGACAACATCAAAGGAATTGCAATTGGACGAGAAAAAAAGAAAATTTTGGAAATTTAATGACTCATAGAAAGTGGCCTGGGGTTTTAGCAGGTGCAGTGCAAATGTCGAAAAGATGCCAAACTAAGCTCACAGATGTTGCAAAAGCAGGGGAAAAAGTCAAGGAGGAAGACACAACTTAGGGGGCAAGATATGAGGGACATGGCATGAATACTTAAAATAATAAAAAAAAAAAAAAAAGAAAAAAATCTTTCCCAAAGTCAAAGCCATCAAAATGCAGGCAGGCCATACGCCAGCAAGTGCAGGCACATGCAGCAAAGCTTGCCAAAATTGATCCCCACTGAAGGCCAAAACAGAAAAGAAGGACCTACAAACACGCTGGAATGGAGACAACATCAGAGGAATTGCAATTGGAGGAGAAAAAAAGAAAATTTGGGAAATTTAATGACTCATAGAAAGTGGCCTGGGGTTTTAGCATGTGCAGTGCAAAGGACCAAAAGATGCCTAAACTAAGCTCACAGATGTTGCAAAAGCATGGGAAAAAGTCAAGGAGGAAGACACAACTTAGGGGGCAAGATATGAGGGACATGGCGTGAATACTTAAAATAAGAAGAAAAAAAAAGAAGAAAAAATCTTTCCCAAAGTCAAAGCCATCAAAATGCAGGCAGGCCATACGCCACCAAGTACAGGCACATGCAGCAAAGCTTGCCAAAATTGATCCCCACTGAAGGCCAAAACAGAAAATAAGAACTTACAATCACGCTGGAATGCAGACAACATCAAAGGATTTGCAATTGGAGGAGAAAAAGAGAAAATTACGGAAATTACTGACTCTAAAAAAATGGCCTGGGTTTATATCAGGTGCATTGCTAAGGACCAAAAGGTGCCAAAACTAAGCTCACAGATGTTGCAAAAGCAGGGGAACAAGTCAAGGAGGAAGACACAACTTAGGGTGCAAGAAATGAGGGACATGGCATGAATACTTAAAAAAAAAAAAAAAAAAAAAAAAGAAAAAATCTTTCCCAAAGTTAAAGCCATCAAAATGCAGGCACGACATAGGCCAGCAAGTGCAGGCACATGCAGCAAAATTTGCCAAAATTGATCCCCACTGAAGGCCAAAACAGACAAGAAGGACTTACAAACACACCGGAATGGAGACACCATCAAAGGAATTGCAATTGGAAGAGAAAAAAAGAAAATTTGGGATATTTAGTGACTCTAAGGAAATGGCCTGGGTTTATATCAGCTGCAGTGCAAAGGACAAATATGTGCAAAAACTAAGCTCACAGATGTTGCAAAAGCAGGGGAAAAAGTCAAGGAGGAAGACAGAACTTAGGGGGCAAGATATGAGGGACATGGCATGAATACTTAAAATAATAGGAAAAAAAAAAAAAAAGAAAAAATCTTTCCCAAAGTCAAAGCCATCAAAATGCAGGCAGGCCTTACGCCACCAAGGGCAGGCACATGCAGCAAAGCTTGCCAAAATTGATCCCCACTGAAGGCCAAAACAGAAAAGAAGGACCTACAAACACGCTGGAAAGGAGTCAACATCAAAGGAATTGCAATTGGCGGAGAAAAAATGAAAATTTGGGAAATTTAGTGACTCTGAGAAAATGGCCTGGGTTTATATCAGGTGCAGTGCAAAGGACCAAAAGATGCCAAAACTAAGCTCACAGATGTTGCAAAAGCAGGGGAAAAAGTCAAGGAGGAAGACACAACTTAGGGGGCAAGATATGAGGGACATGGCATGAATATTTAAAATAATAAAAAAAAAAAAAAGAAAAAAATCTTTCCCAAAGTCAAAGCCATCAAAATGCAGGCAGGCCATACGCCAGCAAGTGCAGGCACATGCAGCAAAGCTTGCCAAAATTGATCCCCACTGAAGGCCAAAACAGAAAAGAAGGACCTACAAACACGCTGGAATGGAGACAACATCAAAGGATTTGCAATTGGAGGAGAAAAAAAGAAAATTTGGGAAATTTAATGACTCATAGAAAGTGGCCTGGGGTTTTAGCAGGTGCAGTGCAAAGGACCAAAAATGCCTAAACTAAGCTCACAGATGTTGCAAAAGCATTGGAAAAATCGAGGAGGAAGACACAACTTAGGGAGCAAGATATGAGGGACATGGCATGAATACTTAAAACAAAAAAGAAAAAAAAAAGAAAAAATCTTTCCCAAAGTCAAAGCCATGAAAATGCAGGCAGGCCATACGCCACCAAGGGCAGGCACATGCAGCAAAGCTTGCCAAAATTGATCCCCACTGAAGGCCAAAACAGAAAAGAAGGACCTACAAACACGCTGGAAAGGAGTCAACATCAAAGGAATTGCAATTGGAGGAGAAAAAAAGAAAATTTGGGAAATTTAGTGACTCTAAGAAAATGGCCTGGGTTTATATCAGGTGCAGTGCAAAGGACCAAAAGATGCCAAAACTAAGCTCACAGATGTTGCAAATGCAGGGGAAAAAGTCAAGGAGTAAGACACAACTTAGGGGGCAAGATATGAGGGACATGGCATGAACACTTCAGAAAACAACCAAAAAAAGAAAAAAATCTTTCCCAAAGTCAAAGCCATCAAAAGGCATGGCCTGCCATCAAGTGCAGGGACATGCACCAAAGATTCCTCTATTGGTCCCCATTGAAATCGCAAGATTCCTTTTCCCTTCCCGAAAGGAAATGAAATTTCCTTTCGGGAAGGGAAAAGGAATCTTGCGAATCCCAAAAGAAAGGCTTACAAACACTCTGGAAAGGAGATAGGTTCAAATGAAATGCAATTGAAAAAAGCAGAAAATCGGGAATTTTAGTCTCTTCAAAAAATAGGCTGTGAGGAAATCAGCTGCATTACAAAGGACCAAAAGGTGGCAAAACTAAGCTCACAGATGTTGCAAAAGCAGGGGAAAAAGTCAAGGAGGAAGACACAACTTAGGGGGCAAGATATGAGGGACATGGCATGAATACTTATAATAATAAAAAAAAAAAGAAGAAAAAATCTTTCCCAAAGTCAAAGCCATCAAAATGCAGGCAGGCCATATGCCAGTAAGTGCAGGCCCATGCAGCAAAGCTTGCCAAAATTCATCCCCACTGAAGGCCAAAACAGAAAAGAAGGACCTACAAACACGCTGGAATGGAGACAACATCAAAGGATTTGCAATTGGAGGAGAAAAAAAGAAAATTTGGGAAATTACTGACTCTAAAAATATGGTCTGGGTTTATATCAGGTGCATTGCTAAAGACGAAAAGGTGGCAAAACTAAGCTCACAGATGTTGCAAAAGCAGGGGAAAAAGTCAAGGAGGAAGACACAACTTAGGGGGCAAGATATGAGGGACATGGCATGAATACTTAAAATAATAAAAAAAAAAAAAAAAGAAAAAAATCTTTCCCAAAGTCAAAGCCATCAAAATGCAGGCAGGCCATACGCCAGCAAGTGCAGGCACATGCAGCAAAGCTTGCCAAAATTGATCCCCACTGAAGGCCAAAACAGAAAAGAAGGACCTACAAACACGCTGGAAAGGAGTCAACATCAAAGGAATTGCAACTGGAGGAGAAAAAAAGAAAATTTTGGAAATTTAGTGACTCTAAGAAAATGGCCTGGCCTTTCAGCAGGTGCAGTGCAAAGGACCAAAAGGTGCCAAAACTAAGCTCACAGATGTTGCAAATGCAGGGGAAAAAGTCAAGGATGAAGGCACGACTTAGGGGGCAAGATATGAGGGACATGGCATGAACACTTCAGAAAACAACCAAAAAAAGAAAAAAATCTTTCCCAAAGTCAAAGCCATCAAAAGGCATGGCCTGCCATCAAGTGCAGGGACATGCACCAAAGATTCCTCTATTGGTCCCCATTGAAATCGCAAGATTTTTTTCCCTTCCCGAAAGGAAATTTCATTGCCTTTCGGGAAGGGAAAAGGAATCTTGCGAATCCCAAAAGAAAGGCTTACAAACACTCTGGAAAGGAGATAGGTTCAAATGAAATGCTATTGAAAAAAACAGAAAATCGGGAATTTTAGTCTCTTCAAAAAATAGGCTGTGAGGAAATCAGCTGCATTGCAAAGGACCAAAAGGTGGCAAAACTAAGCTCACAGATGTTGCAAAAGCAGGGGAAAAAGTCAAGGAGGAAGACACAACTTAGGGGGCAAGATATGAGGGACATGGCATGAATACTTATAATAATAAAAAAAAAAAGAAGAAAAAATTTTTCCCAAAGTCAAAGCCATCAAAATGCAGGCAGGCCATATGCCAGTAAGTGCAGGCCCATGCAGCAAAGCTTGCCAAAATTGATCCCCACTGAAGGCCAAAACAGAAAAGAAGGACCTACAAACACGCTGGAATGGAGACAACATCAAAGGATTTGCAATTGGAGGAGAAAAAAAGAAAATTTGGGAAATTACTGACTCTAAAAATATGGCCTGGGTTTATATCAGGTGCATTGCTAAAGACGAAAAGGTGGCAAAACTAAGCTCACAGATGTTGCAAAAGTAGGGGAAAAAGTCAAGGAGGAAGACACAACTTAGGGGGCAAGATATGAGGGACATGGCATGAATACTTAAAATAATAAAAAAAAAAAAAAAAGAAAAAAATCTTTCCCAAAGTCAAAGCCATCAAAATGCAGGAAGGCCATACGCCACCAAGGGCAGGCACATGCAGCAAAGCTTGCCAAAATTGATCCCCACTGAAGGCCAAAACAGAAAAGAAGGACCTACAAACACGCTGGAAAGGAGTCAACATCAAAGGAATTGCAACTGGAGGAGAAAAAAAGAAAATTTTGGAAATTTAGTGACTCTAATAAAATGGCCTGGGGTTTCATCAGGTGCAGTGCAAAGGACCAAAGTGTGCCAAAACTAAGCTCACAGATGTTGCAAATGCAGGGGAAAAAGTCAAGGATGAAGACACGACTTAGGGGGCAAGATATGAGGGACATGGCATGAACACTTCAGAAAACAACCAAAAAAAGAAAAAAATCTTTCCCAAAGTCAAAGCCATCAAAAGGCATGGCCTGCCATCAAGTGCAGGGACATGCACCAAATATTCCTCTATTGGTCCCCATTGAAATCGCAAGATTCCTTTTCCCTTCCCGAAAGGAAATGAAATTTCCTTTCGGGAAGGGAAAAGGAATCTTGCGAATCCCAAAAGAAAGGCTTACAAACACTCTGGAAAGGAGATAGGTTCAAATGAAATGCTATTGAAAAAAGCAGAAAATCGGGAATTTTAGTCTCTACAAAAAATAGGCTGTGAGGAAATCAGCTGCATTGCAAAGGACCAAAAGGTGCCAAAACTAAGCTCACAGATGTTGCAAAAGCAGGGGAAAAAGTCGAGGAGGAAGACACAACTTAGGGGGCAAGATATGAGGGACATGGCATGAATACTTAAAATAATAAAAAAAAAAAAAAAAGAAAAAATCTTTCCCAAAGTCAAAGCCATCAAAATGCAGGCACGCCATAGGCCAGCAAGTGCAGGCACATGCAGCAAAGTTTGCCAAAATTGATCCCCACTGAAGGCCAAAACAGACAAGAAGGACTTACAAACACACCGGAATGGAGACACCATCAAAGGAATTGCAATTGGAAGAGAAAAAAAGAAAATTTGGGATATTTAGTGACTCTAAGGAAATGGCCTGGGTTTATATCAGCTGCAGTGCAAAGGACAAATATGTGCAAAAACTAAGCTCACAGATGTTGCAAATGCAGGGGAAAAAGTCAAGGAGGAAGACACAACTTAGGGGGCAAGATATGAGGGACATGGCGTGAATACTTAAAATAAGAAGAAAAAAAAAGAAGAAAAAATCTTTCCCAAAGTCAAAGCCATCAAAATGCAGGCAGGCCATACGCCACCAAGTACAGGCACATGCAGCAAAGCTTGCCAAAATTGATCCCCACTGAAGGCCAAAACAGAAAATAAGAACTTACAATCACGCTGGAATGCAGACAACATCAAAGGATTTGCAATTGGAGGAGAAAAAGAGAAAATTACGGAAATTACTGACTCTAAAAAAATGGCCTGGGTTTATATCAGGTGCATTGCTAAGGACCAAAAGGTGCCAAAACTAAGCTCACAGATGTTGCAAAAGCAGGGGAAAAAGTGAAGGAAGAAGACACAACTTAGGGTGCAAGAAATGAGGGACATGGCATGAATACTTAAAAAAAAAAAAAAAAAAAAAAAGAAAAAATCTTTCCCAAAGTTAAAGCCATCAAAATGCAGGCACGCCATAGGCCAGCAAGTGCAGGCACATGCAGCAAAATTTGCCAAAATTGATCCCCACTGAAGGCCAAAACAGACAAGAAGGACTTACAAACACACCGGAATGGAGACACCATCAAAGGAATTGCAATTGGAAGAGAAAAAAAGAAAATTTGGGATATTTAGTGACTCTAAGGAAATGGCCTGGGTTTATATCAGCTGCAGTGCAAAGGACAAATATGTGCAAAAACTAAGCTCACAGATGTTGCAAAAGCAGGGGAAAAAGTCAAGGAGGAAGACAGAACTTAGGGGGCAAGATATGAGGGACATGGCATGAATACTTAAAATAATAGGAAAAAAAAAAAAAAGAAAAAATCTTTCCCAAAGTCAAAGCCATCAAAATGCAGGCAGGCCTTACGCCACCAAGGGCAGGCACATGCAGCAAAGCTTGCCAAAATTGATCCCCACTGAAGGCCAAAACAGAAAAGAAGGACCTACAAACACGCTGGAAAGGAGTCAACATCAAAGGAATTGCAATTGGCGGAGAAAAAATGAAAATTTGGGAAATTTAGTGACTCTGAGAAAATGGCCTGGGTTTATATCAGGTGCAGTGCAAAGGACCAAAAGATGCCAAAACTAAGCTCACAGATGTTGCAAAAGCAGGGGAAAAAGTCAAGGAGGAAGACACAACTTAGGGGGCAAGATATGAGGGACATGGCATGAATATTTAAAATAATAAAAAAAAAAAAAGAAAAAAATCTTTCCCAAAGTCAAAGCCATCAAAATGCAGGCAGGCCATACGCCAGCAAGTGCAGGCACATGCAGCAAAGCTTGCCAAAATTGATCCCCACTGAAGGCCAAAACAGAAAACAAGGACCTACAAACACGCTGGAATGGAGACAACATCAAAGGATTTGCAATTGGAGGAGAAAAAAAGAAAATTTGGGAAATTTAATGACTCATAGAAAGTGGCCTGGGGTTTTAGCAGGTGCAGTGCAAAGGACCAAAAATGCCTAAACTAAGCTCACAGATGTTGCAAAAGCATTGGAAAAATCGAGGAGGAAGACACAACTTAGGGAGCAAGATATGAGGGACATGGCATGAATACTTAAAACAAAAAAGAAAAAAAAAAGAAAAAATCTTTCCCAAAGTCAAAGCCATCAAAATGCAGGCAGGCCATACGCCACCAAGGGCAGGCACATGCAGCAAAGCTTGCCAAAATTGATCCCCACTGAAGGCCAAAACAGAAAAGAAGGACCTACAAACACGCTGGAAAGGAGTCAACATCAAAGGAATTGCAATTGGAGGAGAAAAAAAGAAAATTTGGGAAATTTAGTGACTCTAAGAAAATGGCCTGGGTTTATATCAGGTGCAGTGCAAAGGACCAAAAGGTGCCAAAACTAAGCTCACAGATGTTGCAAAAGCAGGGGAAAAAGTCAAGGAGTAAGACACAACTTAGGGGGCAAGATATGAGGGACATGGCATGAACACTTCAGAAAACAACCAAAAAAAGAAAAAAATCTTTCCCAAAGTCAAAGCCATCAAAAGGCATGGCCTGCCATCAAGTGCAGGGACATGCACCAAAGATTCCTCTATTGGTCCCCATTGAAATCGCAAGATTCCTTTTCCCTTCCCGAAAGGAAATGAAATTTCCTTTCGGGAAGGGAAAAGGAATCTTGTGAATCCCAAAAGAAAGGCTTACAAACACTCTGGAAAGGAGATAGGTTCAAATGAAATGCAATTGAAAAAAGCAGAAAATCGGGAATTTTAGTCTCTTCAAAAAATAGGCTGTGAGGAAATCAGCTGCATTACAAAGGACCAAAAGGTGGCAAAACTAAGCTCACAGATGTTGCAAAAGCAGGGGAAAAAGTCAAGGAGGAAGACACAACTTAGGGGGCAAGATATGAGGGACATGGCATGAATACTTATAATAATAAAAAAAAAAAGAAGAAAAAATCTTTCCCAAAGTCAAAGCCATCAAAATGCAGGCAGGCCATATGCCAGTAAGTGCAGGCCCATGCAGCAAAGCTTGCCAAAATTCATCCCCACTGAAGGCCAAAACAGAAAAGAAGGACCTACAAACACGCTGGAATGGAGACAACATCAAAGGATTTGCAATTGGAGGAGAAAAAAAGAAAATTTGGGAAATTACTGACTCTAAAAATATGGTCTGGGTTTATATCAGGTGCATTGCTAAAGACGAAAAGGTGGCAAAACTAAGCTCACAGATGTTGCAAAAGCAGGGGAAAAAGTCAAGGAGGAAGACACAACTTAGGGGGCAAGATATGAGGGACATGGCATGAATACTTAAAATAATAAAAAAAAAAAAAAAGAAAAAAATCTTTCCCAAAGTCAAAGCCATCAAAATGCAGGCAGGCCATACGCCAGCAAGTGCAGGCACATGCAGCAAAGCTTGCCAAAATTGATCCCCACTGAAGGCCAAAACAGAAAAGAAGGACCTACAAACACGCTGGAAAGGAGTCAACATCAAAGGAATTGCAACTGGAGGAGAAAAAAAGAAAATTTTGGAAATTTAGTGACTCTAATAAAATGGCCTGGGGTTTCATCAGGTGCAGTGCAAAGGACCAAAGTGTGCCAAAACTAAGCTCACAGATGTTGCAAATGCAGGGGAAAAAGTCAAGGATGAAGACACGACTTAGGGGGCAAGATATGAGGGACATGGCATGAACACTTCAGAAAACAACCAAAAAAAGAAAAAAATCTTTCCCAAAGTCAAAGCCATCAAAAGGCATGGCCTGCCATCAAGTGCAGGGACATGCACCAAAGATTCCTCTATTGGTCCCCATTGAAATCGCAAGATTTTTTTCCCTTCCCGAAAGGAAATTTCATTGCCTTTCGGGAAGGGAAAAGGAATCTTGCGAATCCCAAAAGAAAGGCTTACAAACACTCTGGAAAGGAGATAGGTTCAAATGAAATGCAATTGATAAAAAGCAGAAAATCGGGAATTTTAGTCTCTTCAAAAAATAGGCTGTGAGGAAATCAGCTGCATTGCAAAGGACCAAAAGGTGGCAAAACTAAGCTCACAGATGTTGCAAAAGCAGGGGAAAAAGTCAAGGAGGAAGACACAACTTAGGGGGCAAGATATGAGGGACATGGCATGAATACTTATAATAATAAAAAAAAAAAGAAGAAAAAATCTTTCCCAAAGTCAAAGCCATCAAAATGCAGGCAGGCCATATGCCAGTAAGTGCAGGCCCATGCAGCAAAGCTTGCCAAAATTGATCACCACTGAAGGCCAAAACAGAAAAGAAGGACCTACAAACACGCTGGAATGGAGACAACATCAAAGGATTTGCAATTGGAGGAGAAAAAAAGAAAATTTGGGAAATTACTGACTCTAAAAATATGGCCTGGGTTTATATCAGGTGCATTGCTAAAGACGAAAAGGTGGCCAAACTAAGCTCACAGATGTTGCAAAAGTAGGGGAAAAAGTCAAGGAGGAAGACACAACTTAGGGGGCAAGATATGAGGGACATGGCATGAATACTTAAAATAATAAAAAAAAAAAAAAAAGAAAAAAATCTTTCCCAAAGTCAAAGCCATCAAAATGCAGGAAGGCCATACGCCACCAAGGGCAGGCACATGCAGCAAAGCTTGCCAAAATTGATCCCCACTGAAGGCCAAAACAGAAAAGAAGGACCTACAAACACGCTGGAAAGGAGTCAACATCAAAGGAATTGCAACTGGAGGAGAAAAAAAGAAAATTTTGGAAATTTAGTGACTCTAATAAAATGGCCTGGGGTTTCATCAGGTGCAGTGCAAAGGACCAAAATGTGCCAAAACTAAGCTCACAGATGTTGCAAATGCAGGGGAAAAAGTCAAGGATGAAGACACGACTTAGGGGGCAAGATATGAGGGACATGGCATGAACACTTCAGAAAACAACCAAAAAAAGAAAAAAATCTTTCCCAAAGTCAAAGCCATCAAAAGGCATGGCCTGCCATCAAGTGCAGGGACATGCACCAAAGATTCCTCTATTGGTCCCCATTGAAATCGCAAGATTCCTTTTCCCTTCCCGAAAGGAAATGAAATTTCCTTTCGGGAAGGGAAAAGGAATCTTGCGAATCCCAAAAGAAAGGCTTACAAACACTCTGGAAAGGAGATAGGTTCAAATGAAATGCTATTGAAAAAAGCAGAAAATCGGGAATTTTAGTCTCTACAAAAAATAGGCTGTAAGGAAATCAGCTGCATTGCAAAGGACCAAAAGGTGCCAAAACTAAGCTCACAGATGTTGCAAAAGCAGGGGAAAAAGTCGAGGAGGAAGACACAACTTAGGGGGCAAGATATGAGGGACATGGCATGAATACTTAAAATAATAAAAAAAAAAAAAAAAGAAAAAATCTTTCCCAAAGTCAAAGCCATCAAAATGCAGGCACGCCATAGGCCAGCAAGTGCAGGCACATGCAGCAAAGTTTGCCAAAATTGATCCCCACTGAAGGCCAAAACAGACAAGAAGGACTTACAAACACACCGGAATGGAGACACCATCAAAGGAATTGCAATTGGAAGAGAAAAAAAGAAAATTTGGGATATTTAGTGACTCTAAGGAAATGGCCTGGGTTTATATCAGCTGCAGTGCAAAGGACAAATATGTGCAAAAACTAAGCTCACAGATGTTGCAAAAGCAGGGGAAAAAGTCAAGGAGGAAGACACAACTTAGGGGGCAAGATATGAGGGACATGGCATGAATACTTAAAATAATAGGAAAAAAAAAAAAAGAAAAAATCTTTCCCAAAGTCAAAGACATCAAAATGCAGGCAGGCCTTACGCCACCAAGGGCAGGCACATGCAGCAAAGCTTGCCAAAATTGATCCCCACTGAAGGCCAAAACAGAAAAGAAGGACCTACAAACACGCTGGAAAGGAGTCAACATCAAAGGAATTGCAATTGGCGGAGAAAAAATGAAAATTTGGGAAATTTAGTGACTCTGAGAAAATGGCCTGGGTTTATGTCAGGTGCAGTGCAAAGGACCAAAAGATGCCAAAACTAAGCTCACAGATGTTGCAAAAGCAGGGGAAAAAGTCAAGGAGGAAGACACAACTTAGGGGGCAAGATATGAGGGACATGGCATGAATATTTAAAATAATAAAAAAAAAAAAAAAGAAAAAAATCTTTCCCAAAGTCAAAGCCATCAAAATGCAGGCAGTCAATACGCCAGCAAGTGCAGGCACATGCAGCAAAGCTTGCCAAAATTGATCCCCACTGAAGGCCAAAACAGAAAACAAGGACCTACAAACACGCTGGAATGGAGACAACATCAAAGGATTTGCAATTGGAGGAGAAAAAAAGAAAATTTGGGAAATTTAATGACTCATAGAAAGTGGCCTGGGGTTTTAGCAGGTGCAGTGCAAAGGACCAAAAATGCCTAAACTAAGCTCACAGATGTTGCAAAAGCATTGGAAAAATCGAGGAGGAAGACACAACTTAGGGAGCAAGATATGAGGGTCATGGCATGAATACTTAAAACAAAAAAGAAAAAAAAAAAGAAAAAATCTTTCCCAAAGTCAAAGCCATCAAAATGCAGGCAGGCCATACGCCACCAAGGGCAGGCACATGCAGCAAAGCTTGCCAAAATTGATCCCCACTGAAGGCCAAAACAGAAAAGAAGGACCTACAAACACGCTGGAAAGGAGTCAACATCAAAGGAATTGCAATTGGAGGAGAAAAAAAGAAAATTTGGGAAATTTAGTGACTCTAAGAAAATGGCCTGGGTTTATATCAGGTGCAGTGCAAAGGAACAAAAGATGCCAAAACTAAGCTCACAGATGTTGCAAAAGCAGGGGAAAAAGTCAAGGAGTAAGACACAACTTAGGGGGCAAGATATGAGGGACATGGCATGAACACTTCAGAAAACAACCAAAAAAAGAAAAAAATCTTTCCCAAAGTCAAAGCCATCAAAAGGCATGGCCTGCCATCAAGTGCAGGGACATGCACCAAAGATTCCTCTATTGGTCCCCATTGAAATCGCAAGATTCCTTTTCCCTTCCCGAAAGGAAATGAAATTTCCTTTCGGGAAGGGAAAAGGAATCTTGCGAATCCCAAAAGAAAGGCTTACAAACACTCTGGAAAGGAGATAGGTTCAAATGAAATGCAATTGAAAAAAGCAGAAAATCGGGAATTTTAGTCTCTTCAAAAAATAGGCTGTGAGGAAATCAGCTGCATTGCAAAGGACCAAAAGGTGGCAAAACTAAGCTCACAGATGTTGCAAAAGCAGGGGAAAAAGTCAAGGAGGAAGACACAACTTAGGGGGCAAGATATGAGGGACATGGCATGAATACTTATATTAATAAAAAAAAAAAGAAGAAAAAATCTTTCCCAAAGTCAAAGCCATCAAAATGCAGGCAGGCCATATGCCAGTAAGTGCAGGCCCATGCAGCAAAGCTTGCCAAAATTGATCCCCACTGAAGGCCAAAACAGAAAAGAAGGACCTACAAACACGCTGGAATGGAGACAACATCAAAGGATTTGCAATTGGAGGAGAAAAAAAGAAAATTTGGGAAATTACTGACTCTAAAAATATGGTCTGGGTTTATATCAGGTGCATTGCTAAAGACGAAAAGGTGGCAAAACTAAGCTCACAGATGTTGCAAAAGCAGGGGAAAAAGTCAAGGAGGAAGACACAACTTAGGGGGCAAGATATGAGGGACATGGCATGAATACTTAAAATAATAAAAAAAAAAAAAAAGAAAAAAATCTTTCCCAAAGTCAAAGCCATCAAAATGCAGGCAGGCCATACGCCACCAAGGGCAGGCACATGCAGCAAAGCTTGCCAAAATTGATCCCCACTGAAGGCCAAAACAGAAAAGAAGGACCTACAAACACGCTGGAAAGGAGTCAACATCAAAGGAATTGCAACTGGAGGAGAAAAAAAGAAAATTTTGGAAATTTAGTGACTCTAATAAAATGGCCTGGGGTTTCCTCAGGTGCAGTGCAAAGGACCAAAATGTGCCAAAACTAAGCTCACAGATGTTGCAAATGCAGGGGAAAAAGTCAAGGATGAAGACACGACTTAGGGGGCAAGATATGAGGGACATAGCATGAACACTTCAGAAAACAACCAAAAAAAGAAAAAAATCTTTCCCAAAGTCAAAGCCATCAAAAGGCATGGCCTGCCATCAAGTGCAGGGACATGCACCAAAGATTCCTCTATTGGTCCCCATTGAAATCGCAAGATTTTTTTCCCTTCCCGAAAGGAAATTTCATTGCCTTTCGGGAAGGGAAAAGGAATCTTGCGAATCCCAAAAGAAAGGCTTACAAACACTCTGGAAAGGAGATAGGTTCAAATGAAATGCAATTGATAAAAAGCAGAAAATCGGGAATTTTAGTCTCTTCAAAAAATAGGCTGTGAGGAAATCAGCTGCATTGCAAAGGACCAAAAGGTGGCAAAACTAAGCTCACAGATGTTGCAAAAGCAGGGGAAAAAGTCAAGGAGGAAGACACAACTTAGGGGGCAAGATATGAGGGACATGGCATGAATACTTATAATAATAAAAAAAAAAAGAAGAAAAAAATCTTTCCCAAAGTCAAAGCCATCAAAATGCAGGCAGGCCATATGCCAGTAAGTGCAGGCCCATGCAGCAAAGCTTGCCAAAATTGATCCCCACTGAAGGCCAAAACAGAAAAGAAGGACCTACAAACACGCTGGAATGGAGACAACATCAAAGGATTTGCAATTGGAGGAGAAAAAAAGAAAATTTGGGAAATTACTGACTCTAAAAATATGGCCTGGGTTTATATCAGGTGCATTGCTAAAGACGAAAAGGTGGCAAAACTAAGCTCACAGATGTTGCAAAAGTAGGGGAAAAAGTCAAGGAGGAAGACACAACTTAGGGGGCAAGATATGAGGGACATGGCATGAATACTTAAAATAATAAAAAAAAAAAAAAGAAAAAAATCTTTCCAAAGTCAAAGCCATCAAAATGCAGGCAGGCCATACGCCAGGAAGTGCAGGCACATGCAGCAAAGCTTGCCAAAATTGATCCCCACTGAAGGCCAAAACAGAAAAGAAGGACCTACAAACACGCTGGAAAGGAGTCAACATCAAAGGAATTGCAATTGGAGGTGAAAAAAAAGAAAATTTGGGAAATTTAGTGACTCTAAGAAAATGGCCTGGGTTTATATCAGGTGCATTGCAAAGGACCAAAAGGTGCCAAAACTAAGCTCACAGATGTTGCAAAAGCAGGGGAAAAAGTGAAGGAGGAAGACACAACTTAGGGGGCAAGATATGAGGGACATGGCATGAATACTTTAAACAAGAAAAAAAAAACAAAGAAAAAATCTATCCCAAAGTCAAAGCCATCAAAATGCAGGCAGGCCATACGCCAGCAAGTGCAGGCACATGCAGCAAAGCTTGCCAAAATTGATCCCCACTGAAGGCCAAAACAGAAAATAAGAACTTACAATCACGCTGGAATGGAGACTCCATCAAAGGAATTGCAATTGGAGGAGAAAAAAAGAAAATTTTGGAAATTTAGTGACTCTAAGAAAATGGCCTGGGTTTATATCAGCTGCAGTGCAAAGGAAAAAATGAGGCAAAAACTAAGCTCACAGATGTTGCAAAAGCAGGGGAAAAAGTGAAGGAGGAAGACACAACTTAGGGAGCAAGATATGAGGGACATGGCATAAATTCTTAAAACAAAAAAAAAAAAAAAAGAAAAAAAACCTTTCCCAAAGTCACAGCCATCAAAATGCAGGCAGGCCATACGCCACCAAGGGCAGGCACATGCAGCAAAGCTTGCCAAAATTGATCCCCACTGAAGGCCAAAACAGAAAAGAAGGACCTACAAACACGCTGGAAAGGAGACAACATGAAAGGAATTGCAATTGGAGGAGAAAAAAAGAAAATTTGGGAAATTTAGTGACTCTTAGAAAGTGGCCTGGGGTTTTATCTGGTGCAGTGCAAAGGACCAAAAGATGCCAAAACTAAGCTCACAGATGTTGCAAAAGCAGGGTAAAAAGTCAAGGAGGAAGACACAACTTAGGGGGCAAGATATGAGGGACATGGCATGAACACTTCAGAAAACAACCAAAAAAAAAAAAAAATCTTTCCCAAAGTTAAAGCCATCAAAAGGCATGGCCTGCCATCAAGTGCAGGGACATGCACCAAAGATTCCTCTATTGGTCCCCATTGAAATCGCAAGATTCCTTTTCCCTTCCTGATAGGGAATGAAATTTCCTTTCGGGAAGGGAAAAGGAATCTTGCGAATCCCAAAAGAAAGGCTTACAAACACTCTGGAAAGGAGATAGGTTCAAATGAAATGCTATTGAAAAAAGCAGAAAATCGGGAATTTTAGTCTCTACAAAAAATAGGCTGTGCGGAAATCAGCTGCATTGCAAAGGACCAAAAGGTGCCAAAACTAAGCTCACAGATGTTGCAAAAGCAGGGGAAAAAGTCAAGGAGGAAGACACAACTTAGGGGGCAAGATATGAGGGACATGGCATGAATACTTTAAATAATAAAAAAAAAAAAAAGAAAAAATCTTTCCCAAAGTCAAAGCCATCAAAATGCAGGCAGGCCATACGCCACCAAGGGCAGGCACATGCAGCAAAGCTTGCCAGAATTGATCCCCACTGAAGGCCAAAACAGAAAAGAAGGACCTACAAACACGCTGGAATGGTGACACCATCAATGGAATTGCAATTGGAGGAGAAAAAAAAAAAGGGAAATTTAATGACTCTAAGAAAATGGTCTGGGTTTATATCAGGTGCATTGCTAAAGACGAAAAGGTGGCAAAACTAAGCTCACAGATGTTGCAAAAGCAGGGGAAAAAGTCAAGGAGGAAGAAACAACTTAGGGGGCAAGATATGAGGGACATGGCATGAACACTTCAGAAAACAACCAAAAAAAGAAAAAAATCTTTCCCAAAGTCAAAGACATCAAAAGGCATGGCCTGCCATCAAGTGCAGGGACATGCACCAAAGATTCCTCTATTGGTCCCCATTGAAATCGCAAGATTCCTTTTCCCTTCCCGAAAGGAAATGAAATTTCCTTTCGGGAAGGGAAAAGGAATCTTGCGAATCCCAAAAGAAAGGCTTACAAACACTCTGGAAAGGAGATAGGTTCAAATGAAATGCAATTGAAAAAGCAGAAAATCGGGAATTTTAGTCTCTTCAAAAAATAGGCTGTGCGGAAATCAGCTGCATTGCAAAGGACCAAAAGGTGGCAAAACTAAGCTCACAGATGTTGCAAAAGCAGGGGAAAAAGTCAAAGACGAGGACACAACTTAGGGGGAAAGATATGAGGGACATGGCATGAATACTTATAATAATAAAAAAAAAAAAAAAAGGAAAAATCTTTCCCAAAGTCAAAGCCATCAAAATGCAGGAAGGCCTTACGCCACCAAGGGGAGGCACATGCAGCAAAGCTTGCCAAAATTGACCCCACTGAAGGCCAAAACAGAAAAGAAGGACCTACAAACACGCTGGAATGCAGACAAAATCAAAGGAATTGCAATTGGAAGAGAAAAAAAGAAAATTTGGGAAATTTAGTGACTCTGAGAAAATGGCCTGGGTTTATATCAGGTGCAGTGCAAAGGACCAAAAGATGCCAAAACTAAGCTCACAGATGTTGCAAAAGCAGGGGAAAAAGTCAAGGAGGAAGACACAACTTAGGGGGCAAGATATGAGGGACATGGCATGAACACTTCAGAAAACAACCAAAAAAAGAAAAAAATCTTTCCCAAAGTAAAAGCCATCAAAAGGCATGGCCTGCCATCAAGTGCAGGGACATGCACCAAAGATTCCTCTATTGGTCCCCATTGAAATCGCAAGATTCCTTTTCCCTTCCCGAAAGGAAATGATATTTTCTTTCGGGAAGGGAAAAGGAATCTTGCGAATCCCAAAAGAAAGGCTTACAAACACTCTGGAAAGGAGATAGGTTCAAATGAAATGAAATTGAAAAAAGCAGAAAATCGGTAATTTTAGTCTCTTCAAAAAATAGGCTGTGAGGAAATCAGCTGCATTGCAAAGGACCAAAAGGTGGCAAAACTAAGCTCACAGATGTTGCAAAAGCAGGGGAAAAAGTCAAGGAGGAAGACACAACTTAGGGGGAAAGATATGAGGGACATGGCATGAATACTTAAAATAATAAAAAAAAAAAAAAAAGGAAAAATCTTTCCCCAAGTCAAAGCCATCAAAATGCAGGCAGGCCATACGCCACCAAGGGCAGGCACATGCAGCAAAGCTTGCCAAAATTGATCCCCACTGAAGGCCAAAAGAGAAAAGAAGGACCTACAAACACGCTGGAAAGGAGTCAACATCAAAGGAATTGCAATTGGAGGAGAAAAAAAGAAAATTTGGGAAATTTAGTGACTCTTAGAAAGTGGCCTGGGGTTTTATCAGGTGCAGTGCAAAGGACCAAAAGATGCCAAAACTAAGCTCACAGATGTTGCAAAAGCAGGGGAAAAAGTCAAAGAGGAAGACACAACTTAGGGGGCAAGATATGAGGGACATGGCATGAACACTTCAGAAAACAACCAAAAAAAGAAAAAAATCTTTCCCAAAGTCAAAGCCATCAAAAGGCATGGCCTGCCATCAAGTGCAGGGACATGCACCAAAGATTCCTCTATTGGTCCCCATTGAAATCCCAAGATACCCTTTCCCTTCCCGAAAGGAAATGAAATTTCCTTTCTGGAAGGGAAAAGGAATCTAGCGAATCCCAAAAGAAAGGCTTACAAACACTCTGGAAAGGAGATAGGTTCAAATGAAATGCAATTGAAAAAAGCAGAAAATCGGGAATTTAAGTCTCTTCAAAAAATAGGCTGTGAGGAAATCAGCTGCATTGCAAAGGACCAAAAGGTGCCAAAACTAAGCTCACAGATGTTGCAAAAGCAGGGGAAAAAGTCAAGGAGGAAGACACAACTTAGGGGGCAAGATATGAGGGACATGGCATGAAAACTTAAAATAATAAAAAAAAAAAAAAAGTAAAAATCTTTCCCAAAGTCAAAGCCATCAAAATGCAGGGTGGCCATAAGCCACCAAGGGCAGGCCCATGCAGCAAAGCTTGCCAAAATTGATCCCCACTGAAGGCCAAAACAGAAAAGAAGGACCTACAAACACGCTGGAATGGAGACAACATCAAAGGATTTGCAATTGGAGGAGAAAAAAAGAAAATTTTGGAAATTACTGACTCTAAAAATATGGCCTGGGTTTATATCAGGTGCATTGCTAAAGACGAAAAGGTGCCAAAACTAAGCTCACAGATGTTGCAAAAGCAGGGGAAAATGTCAAGGAGGAAGACACAACTTAGGGGGCAAGATATGAGGGACATGGCATGAATACTTAAAATAATAAGAAAAAAAAAAAAAGAAAAAAATCTTTCCCAAAGTCAAAGCCATCAAAATGCAGGCAGGCCATACGCCAGCAAGTGCAGGCACATGCAGCAAAGCTTGCCAAAATTGATCCCCACTGAAGGCCAGAACAGAAAATAAGAACTTACAATCAGGCTGGAATGGAGACTCCATCAAAGGAATTGCAATTGGAGGAGAAAAAAAGAAAATTTTGGAAATTTAGTGACTCTAAGAAAATGGCCTGGGTTTATATCAGCTGCAGTGCAAAGGAAAAAATGAGGCAAAAACTAAGCTGACAGATGTTGCAAAAGCAGGGGAAAAAGTGAAGGAAGAAGACACAACTTTGGGGGCAAGATATGAGGGACATGGCATGAATACTTACAATAATAAAAAAAAAAAAAAGAAAAAATCTTTCCCAAAGTCAAAGCCATCAAAATGCAGGCAGGCCATACGCCACCAAGGGCAGGCACATGCAGAAAGCTTGCCAAAATTGATCCCCACTGAAGGCCAAAACAGAAAAGAAGGACCTACAAACACGCTGGAAAGGAGACAACATCAAAGGAATTGCAATTGGAGGAGAAAAAAAGAAAATTTGGGAAATTTAATGACTCTTAGAAAGTGGCCTGGGGTTTTATCTGGTGCAGTGCAAAGGACCAAAAGATGCCAAAACTAAGCTCACAGATGTTGCAAAAGCAGGGTAAAAAGTCAAGGAGGAAGACACAACTTAGGGGGCAAGATATGAGGGACATGGCATGAACACTTCAGAAAACAACCAAAAAAAAAAAAAATCTTTCCCAAAGTTAAAGCCATCAAAAGGCATGGCCTGCCATCAAGTGCAGGCACATGCACCAAAGATTCCTCTATTGGTCCCCATTGAAATCGCAAGATTCCTTTTCCCTTCCCGAAAGGAAATGAAATTTCCTTTCGGGAAGGGAAAAGGAATCTTGCGAATCCCAAAAGAAAGGCTTACAAACACTCTGGAAAGGAGATAGGTTCAAATGAAATGCAATTGAAAAAAGCAGAAAATCGGGAATTTTAGTCTCTTCAAAAAATTGGCTGTGAGGAAATCAGCTGCATTGCAAAGGACCAAAAGGTGCCAAAACTAAGCTCACAGATGTTGCAAAAGCAGGGGAAAAAGTCAAGGAGGAAGACACAACTTAGGGGGCAAGATATGAGGGACATGGCATGAATACTTATAATAATAAAAAAAAAAAGAAGAAAAAATCTTTCCCAAAGTCAAAGCCATCAAAATGCAGGCAGGCCATATGCCAGTAAGTGCAGGCCCATGCAGCAAAGCTTGCCAAAATTGATCCCCACTGAAGGCCAAAACAGAAAAGAAGGACCTACAAACACGCTGGAAAGGAGTCAACATCAAAGGAATTGCAATTGGAGGTGAAAAAAAGAAAATTTGGGAAATTTAGTGACTCTAAGAAAATGGCCTGGGTTTATATCAGGTGCATTGCAAAGGACCAAAAGGTGCCAAAACTAAGCTCACAGATGTTGCAAAAGCAGGGGAAAAAGTGAAGGAGGAACACACAACTTAGGGGGCAAGATATGAGGGACATGGCATGAACACTTCAGAAAACAACCAAAAAAAGAAAAAAATCTTTCCCAGAGTCAAAGCCATCAAAAGGCATGGCCTGCCATCAAGTGCAGGGACATGCACCAAAGATTCCTCTATTGGTCCCCATTGAAATCGCAAGATTCCTTTTCCCTTCCCGAAAGGAAATGATATTTTCTTTCGGGAAGGGAAAAGGAATCTTGCGAATCCCAAAAGAAAGGCTTACAAACACTCTGGAAAGGAGATAGGTTCAAATGAAATGCAATTGAAAAAAGCAGAAAATCGGGAATTTTAGTCTCTTCAAAAAATAGGCTGTGCGGAAATCAGCTGCATTGCAAAGGACCAAAAGGTGGCAAAACTAAGCTCACAGATGTTGCAAAAGCAGGGGAAAAAGTCAAGGACGAAGACACAACTTAGGGGGAAAGATATGAGGGACATGGCATGAATACTTAAAATAATAAAAAAAAAAAAAAAAGGAAAAATCTTTCCCAAAGTCAAAGCCATCAAAATGCAGGAAGGTCTTACGTCACCAAGGGGAGGCACATGCAGCAAAGCTTGCCAAAATTGACCCCACTGAAGGCCAAAACAGAAAAGAAGGACCTACAAACACGCTGGAATGCAGACAAAATCAAAGGAATTGCAATTGGAAGAGAAAAAAAGAAAATTTGGGAAATTTAGTGACTCTGAGAAAATGGCCTGGTTTTATATCAGGTGCAGTGCAAAGGACCAAAAGATGCCAAAACGAAGCTCACAGATGTTGCAAAAGCAGGGGAAAAAGTCAAGGAGGAAGACACAACTTAGGGGGCAAGATATGAGGGACATGGCATGAACACTTCAGAAAACAACCAAAAAAAGAAAAAAATCTTTCCCAAAGTCAAAGCCATCAAAAGGCATGGCCTGCCATCAAGTGCAGGGACATGCACCAAAGATTCCTCTATTGGTCCCCATTGAAATCCCAAGATACCCTTTCCCTTCCCGAAAGGAAATGAAATTTCCTTTCGGGAAGGGAAAAGGAATCTTGCGAATCCCAAAAGAAAGGCTTACAAACACTCTGGAAAGGAGATAGGTTCAAATGAAATGCAATTGAAAAATACAGAAAATCGGGACTTACTGTCTCTTCAAAAAATAGGCTGTGAGGAAATCAGCTGCATTGCAAAGGACCAAAAGGTGCTAAAACTAAGCTCACAGATGTTGCAAAAGCAGGGGAAAAAGTCAAGGAGGAAGACACAACTTAGGGAGCAAGATATGAGGGACATGGCCTGAAAACTAAAAATAATAAAAAAAAAAAAAAAGTAAAAATCTTTCCCAAAGTCAAAGCCATCAAAATGCAGGCAGGCCATACGCCACCAAGGGCAGGCCCATGCAGCAAAGCTTGCCAAAATTGATCCCCACTGAAGGCCAAAACAGAAAAGAAGGACCTACAAACACGCTGGAAAGGAGTCAACATCAAAGGAATTGCAATTGGAGGAGAAAAAAAGAAAATTTTGGAAATTTAGTGACTCTGAGAAAATGGCCTGGGTTTATATCAGGTGCAGTGCAACGGACCAAAAGATGCAAAAACTAAGCTCACAGATGTTGCAAAAGCAGGGGAAAAAGTCAAGGAGGAAGACACAACTTAGGGGGCAAGATATGAGGGACATGGCATGAATACTTAAAATAATAAGAAAAAAAAAAAAAAGAAAAAATCTTTCCCAAAGTCAAAGCCATCAAAATGCAGGCAGGCCTTACGCCACCAAGGGCAGGCACATGCAGCAAAGCTTGCCAAAAGTGATCCCCACTGAAGGCCAAAACAGAAAAGAAGGACCTACAAACACGCTGGAATGGAGACAACATCAAAGGATTTGCAATTGGAGGAGAAAAAAAACAAAATTTTGGAAATTTAATGACTCATAGAAAGTGGCCTGGGGTTTTAGCAGGTGCATTGCAAAGGACCAAAAGATGCCAAACTAAGCTCACAGATGTTGCAAAAGCAGGGGAAAATGTGCAGGAGGAAGACACAACTTAGGGAGCAAGATATGAAGGACATGGCATGAATACTTAAAAGAAAAAAAAAAAAAAAAAAGAAAATAATCTTTCCCAAAGTCAAAGCCATCAAAATGCAGGCAGGCCATACGCCACCAAGGGCAGGCACATGCAGCAAAGCTTGCCAAAATTGATCCCCACTGAAGGCCAAAACAGAAAAGAAGGACCCACAAACACGCTGGAATGGAGACAACATCAAAGGATTTGCAATTGGAGGAGAAAAAAAGAAAATTAGGGAAATTACTGACTCTAAAAAAATGGCCTGGGTTTATATCAGGTGCATTGCTAAGGACCAAAAGGTGCCAAAACTAAGCACACAGATGTTGCAAAAGCAGGGGAAAAAGTGAAGGAGTAATACACAACTTAGGGTGCAAGATATGAGGGACATGGCATGAACACTTAAAATAATAAAAAAAAAAAAAAAAAAAAAATCTTTCCCAAAGTCAAAGCCATCAAAATGCAGGCACCCCATAGGCCAGCAAGTGCAGGCAGATGCAGCAAAGCTTGCCAAAATTGATCCCCACTGAAGGCCAAAACGGAAAAGAAGGACTTACAAACACGCTGGAAAGGAGTCAACATGAAAGGAATTGCAATTGGAGGAGAAAAAAAGAAAATTTGGGATAATTAGTGACTCTAAGAAAATGGCCTGGGTTTATATCAGCTGCAGTGCAAAGGACAAAAAGATGCCAAAACTAAGCTCACAGATGTTGCAAAAGAAGCGGAAAAAGTCAAGGAGGAAGACAGATCTTAGGGGGCAAGATATGAGGGACATGGCATGAATACTAAAAATAATAAAAAAAAAAAAAGAAAGAAAACTTTCCCAAAGTCAAAGCCATCAAAATGCAGGCAGGCCATACGCCAGGAAGTGCAGGCACATGCAGCAAAGCTTGCCAAAATTGATCCCCACTGAAGGCCAAAACAGAAAAGAAGGACCTACAAACACGCTTTAAAGGAGTCAACATCAAAGGAATTGCAATTGGAGGGGAAAAAAAGAAAATTAGGGAAATTACTGACTCTAAGAAATTGGCCTGGGTTTATATCAGGTGCAGTGCAAAGGACCAAAAGGTGCCAAAACTAAGCTCACAGATGCTGCAAAAGCAGGGGAAAAAGTCAAGGAGGAAGACACAACTTAGGGGGCAAGATATGAGAGACATGGCATGAATATTTAAAATAATAAAAAAAACAAAAAAAAAAAATCTTTCCCAAAGCCAAAGCCATCAAAATGCAGGCAGGCCATACGCCAGAAAGTGCAGGCACATGCAGCAAAACTTGCCAAAATTGATCCCCACTGAAGGCCAAAACAGAAAACAAGGACCTACAAACGCGCTGGAATGGAGACAACATCAAAGGATTTGCAATTGGAGGAGAAAAAAAGGAAATTTGGGAAATTTAATGACTCATAGAAAGTGGCCTGGGGTTTTAGCAGGTGCAGTGCAAAGGACCAAAAGATGCCTAAACTAAGCTCACAGATGTTGCAAAAGCAGGGGAAAAAGTCAAGGAGGAAGACACAACTTAGGGAGCAAGATATGAGGGACATGGCATGAATACTTAAAAGAAAAAAGAAAAAAAAAAAGAAAAAATCTTTCCCAAAATCAAAGCCATCAAAATGCAGGCAGGCCATACGCCACCAAGGGCAGGCACATGCAGCAAAGCTTGCCAAAATTGATCCCCACTGAAGGCCAAAACAGAAAAGAAGGACCTACAAACACGCTGGAAAGGAGTCAACATCAAAGGAATTGCAATTGGAGGAGAAAAAAAGAAAATTTGGGAAATTTAGTGACTCTAAGAAAATGGCCTGGGTTTATATCAGGTGCAGTGCAAAGGACAAAAAGATGCAAAAACTAAGCTCACAGATGTTGCAAAAGCAGGGGAAAAAGTCAAGGAGGAAGACACAACTTAGGGGGCAAGATATGAGGGACATGGCATGTATATTTAAAATAATAAAAAAAAAAAAAAAAGAAAAAATCTTTCCCAAAGTCAAAGCCATCAAAATGCAGGCAGGCCATACGCCAGCAAGTGCAGGCACATGCAGCAAAGCTTGCCAAAATTGATCCCCACTGAAGGCCAAAACAGAAAAGAAGGACCTACAAACACGCTGGAATGGAGACAACATCAAAGGAATTGCAATTGGAGGAGAAAAAAAGAAAATTTGGGAAATTTAAAGACTCATCGAAAGTGGCCTGGGGTTTTAGCAGGTGCCGTGCAAAGGACCAAAAGATGCCTAAACTAAGCTCACAGATGCTGCAAAAGCAGGGGAAAAAGTGAAGGAGGAAGACACAACTTAGGGGGCAAGATATGAGGGACATGGCATGAATACTTAAAATAAGAAAAAAAAAAAAAAAGAAAAAATCTTTCCCAAAGTCAAAGCCATCAAAATGCAGGCAGCCCATACGCCACCAAGGGCAGGCACATGCAGCAAATCTTGCCAAAATTGATCCCCACTGAAGGCCAAAACAGGAAAGGAGGACCTACAAACACGCTGGAATGCAGAAAACATCAAAGGATTTGCAATTGGAGGAGAAAAAAAGAAAATTTGGGAAATTTAATGACTCTTAGAAAGTGGCCTGGGGTTTTAGCAGGTGCAGTGCAAAGGACAAAAAGATGCCAAACTAAGCTCACAGATGTTGCAAAACAGGGGAAAAAGTGCAGGAGGAAGACACAACTTAGGGAGCAAGATATGAAGGGACATGTCATGAATACTTAAAACAAAAAAAAAAAAAAAAAAGAAAACAATCTTTCCCAAAGTCAAAGACATCAAAATGCAGGCAGGCCATACGCCACCAAGGGCAGGCATATGCAGCAAAGCTTGCCAAAATTGATCCCCACTGAAGGCCAAAACAGAAAAGAAGGACCTACAAACACGCTGGAATGGAGACAACATCAAAGGATTTGCAAATGGAGGAGAAAAAAAGAAAATTTGGGAAATTACTGACTCTAAAAGTGGCCTGGGTTTATATCAGGTGCATTGCAAAGGACCAAAAGGTGCCAAAACTAAGCTCACAGATGTTGCAAAAGCAGGGGAAAAAGTGAAGGAGGAAGACACAACTTAGGGTGCAAGAAATGAGGGACATGGCATGAACACTTAAAACAAAAAAAAAAAAAAAAAAAAAGAAAAAATCTTTCCCAAAGTTAAAGCCATCAAAATGCAGGCACGCCATAGGCCAGCAAGTGCAGGCACATGCAGCAAAGCTTGCCAAAATTGATCCCCACTGAAGGCCAAAACAGAGAAGAAGGACTTACAAACACACCGGAATGGAGACACCATCAAAGGAATTGCAATTGGCGGAGAAAAAAAAAAATTTGTTTAATTTAGTGACTCTGAGAAAATGGCCTGGGTTTATATCAGGTGCAGTGCAAAGGACCAAAAGATGCCAAAACTAAGCTCACAGATGTTGCAAAAGCAGGGGAAAAAGTCAAGGAGGAAGACACAACTTAGGGGGCAAGATATGAGAGACATGGCATGAATATTTAAAATAATAAAAAAAACAAAAAGAAAAAAATCTTTCCCAAAGTCAAAGCCATCAAAATGCAGGCAGGCCATACGCCAGAAAGTGCAGGCACATGCAGCAAAGCTTGCCAAAATTGATCCCCACTGAAGGCCAAAACAGAAAACAAGTACCTACAAACGCGCTGGAATGGAGACAACATCAAAGGATTTGCAATTGGAGGAGAAAAAAAGAAAATTTGGGAAATTTAATGACTCATAGAAAGTGGCCTGGGGCTTTAGCAGGTGCAGTGCAAAGGACCAAAAGATGCCTAAACTAAGCTCACAGATGTTGCAAAAGCATGGGAAAAAGTCAAGGAGGAAGACACAACTTAGGGAGCAAGATATGAGGGACATGGCATGAATACTTAAAACAAAAAAGAAAAAAAAAAGAAAAAATCTTTCCCAAAATCAAAGCCATCAAAATGCAGGCAGGCCATACGCCACCAAGGGCAGGCACATGCAGCAAAGCTTGCCAAAATTGATCCCCACTGAAGGCCAAAACAGAAAAGAAGGACCTACAAACACGCTGGAAAGGAGTCAACATCAAAGGAATTGCAATTGGAGGAGAAAAAAAGAAAATTTGGGAAATTTAGTGACTCTAAGAAAATGGCCTGGGTTTATATCAGGTGCAGTGCAAAGGACCAAAAGATGCCAAAACTAAGCTCACCGATGTTGCAAAAGCAGGGGAAAAAGTCAAGGAGGAAGACACAACTTAGGGGGCAAGATATGAGGGACATGGCATGAACACTTCAGAAAACAACCAAAAAAAGAAAAAAATCTTTCCCAAAGTCAAAGCCATCAAAAGGCATGGCCTGCCATCAAGTGCAGGGACATGCACCAAATATTCCTCTATTGGTCCCCATTGAAATCGCAAGATCCTTTTTCCCTTCCCGAAAGGAAATTTCATTGCCTTTCGGGAAGGGAAAAGGACTCTTGTGAATCCCAAAAGAAAGGCTTACAAACAATCTGGAAAGGAGATAGGTTCAAATGAAATGCAATTGATAAAAAGCAGAAAATCGGGGCTTACCGTCTCTTCAAAAAATAGGCTGTGAGGAAATCAGCTGCATTGCAAAGGACCAAAATGTGGCAAAACTAAGCTCACAGATGTTGCAAAAGCAGGGGAAAAAGTCAAGGAGGAAGACACAACTTAGGGGGCAAGATATGAGGTACATGGCATGAATACTTATAATAATAAAAAAAAAAAAAAAAAAAAAATCTTTCCCAAAGTCAAAGCCATCAAAATGCAGGCAGGCCATATGCCAGTAAGTGCCGGCCCATGCAGCAAAGCTTGCCAAAATTGATCCCCACTTGAGGCCAAAACAGAAAAGAAGGACCTACAAACACGCTGGAATGGAGACAACATCAAAGGATTTGCAATTGGAGGAGAAAAAAAGAAAATTAGGGAAATTACTGACTCTAAAAATATGGCCTGGGTTTATATCAGGTGCATTGCTAAAGACGAAAAGGTGGCAAAACTAAGCTCACAGATGTTGCAAAAGCAGGGGAAAAAGTCAAAGAGGAAGACAGAACTTAGGGGGCAAGATATGAGGGACATGGCATGAATACTTAAAATATTAAAAAAAGAAAAGAAAAAATCTTTCCAAAAGTCAAAGCCATCAAAATGCAGGCAGGCCATATGCCAGTAAGTGCAGGCACATGCAGCAAAGCTTGCCAAAATTGATCCCCACTGAAGGCCAAAACAGAAAAGAAGGACCTACAAACACGCTGGAAAGGAGTCAACATCAAAGGAATTGCAATTGGAGGAGAAAAAAAGAAAATTTGGGAAATTTAATGACTCTTAGAAAGTGGCCTGGGGTTTTAGCAGGTGCAGTGCAAAGGACCAAAAGGTGCCCAAACTAAGCTCACAGATGTTGCAAAAGCAGGGGAACAAGTCAAGGAGGAAGACACAACTTAGGGAGCAAGATATGAGGGACATGGCATGAATACTTAAAACCCAAAAAAAAAAAAAAAAAGAAAAAATCTTTCCTAAAGTCAAAGCCATCAAAATGCAGGCAGGCCATACGCCACCAAGGGCAGGCACATGCAGCAAAGCTTGCCAGGGTTGATCCCCACTGAAGGCCAAAACAGAAAACAAGGACCTACAAACACGCTGGAATGGAGAAACCATCAATGGAATTGCAATTGGAGGAGAAAAAAAAAAAGGGAAATTTAGTGACTCTAAGAAAATGGCCAGGGTTTATATCAGGTGCAGTGCAAAGGACCAAAAGGTGCCAAAACTAAGCTCACAGATGTTGCAAAAGCAGGGGAAAAAGTCAAGGAGGAAGACACAACTTAGGGGGCAAGATATGAGGGACATGGCATGAATACTTAAAATAACAGGAAAAAAAAAAAAAGAAAAAATCTTTCCCAAAGTCAAAGCCATCAAAATGCAGGCAGGCCTTACGCCACCAAGGGCAGGCACATGCAGCAAAGCTTACCAAAATTGATCCCCACTGAAGGCCAAAACAGAAAAGAAGGACCTACAAACACGCTGGAATGGAGAAAACATCAAAGGATTTGCAATTGGAGGAGAAAAAAAGAAAATTTGGGAAATTTAATGACTCTTTGAAAGTGGCCTGTGGTTTTACCAGGTGCAGTGCAAAGGACTAAAGGTGCCAAAACTAAGCTCACAGATGTTGCAAAAGCTGGGGAAAAAGTCAAGGAGGAAGACACAACTTTGGGGGCAAGATATGAGGGACATGGCATGAATACTTAAAATATTAAAAAAAAAAAAAAAAGAAAATATCTTTCCCAAAGTCAAAGCCATCAAAAGGCTGGCAGGCCATACGCCAGCAAGGGCAGGCACATGCAGCAAAGCTTGCCAAAATTGATCCCCACTGAAGGCCAAAACAGGAAAGAAGGGCCTATAAACACGCTGGAATCGAGACAACATCAAAGGAATTGGAATTGGAGGAGAAAAAAAGAAAATTTGGGAAATTTAGTGACTCTAAGAAAATGGCCTGGGGTTTTATCAGGTGCATTGCCAAGGACCAAAAGGTGCCAAAACGAAGCTCACAGATGTTGCAAAAGCAGGGGAAAAAGTCAAGGAGGAAGACAGAACTTAGGGGGCAAGATATGAGGGACATGGCATGAACACTTCAGAAAACAACCAAAAAAAGAAAAAAATCTTTCCCAAAGTCAAAGCCATCAAAAGGCATGGCCTGCCATCAAGTGCAGGGACATGCACCAAAGATTCATCTATTGGTCCCCATTGAAATCGCAAGATTCCTTTTCCCTTCCCGAAAGGAAATGAAATTTCCTTTCGGAAAGGGAAAAGGAATCTTTCGAATCCCAAATGAAAGGCTTACAAACACTCTGGAAAGGAGATAGGTTCAAATGAAATTCAATTGAAAAAATCAGAAAATCGGGAATTTTAGTCTCTTCAAAAATTAGGCTGTGAGGAAATCAGCTGCATTGAAAAGGACCACAAGATGCCAAAACTAAGCTCACAGATATTGCAAAAGCAGGGGAAAAAGTCAAGGAGGAAGACACAACTTAGGGGGCAAGATATGAGGGACATGGCATGAATACTTAAAATAATAAAAAAAAAAAAAAAGAAAAAATCTTTCCTAAATTCAAAGCCATCAAAATGCAGGCAGGCCATACGCCAGCAAGTGCAGGCACATGCAGCAAAGCTTGCCAAAATTGATCCCCACTGAAGGCCAAAACAGAAAAGAAGCACCTACAAACACGCTGGAATGGAGAAAACATCAAAGGATTTGCAATTGGAGGAGAAAAAAAGAAAATTTTGGAAATTTAATGACTCTTAGAAAGTGGCCTGGGGTTTTAGCAGGTGCAGTGCAAAGGACCAAAAGGTGCCAAAACTAAGCTCACAGATGTTGCAAAAGCTGGGGAAAAAGTCAAGGAGGAAGACACAACTTAGGGAGCAAGATATGAGGGACATGGCATGAATACATAAAATAATAAAAAAAAAAAAAAAGAAAAAATCTTTCCCAAAGTCAAAGCCATCAAAATGCAGGCAGGCCATACGCCAGCAAGGGCAGGCACATGCAGCAAAGCTTGCCAAAATTGATCCCCACTGAAGGCCAAAACAGAAAAAAGGGCCTACAAACACGCTGGAATGGAGACAATATCAAAGGAATTGGAATTGGAGGAGAAAAAAAGAAAATTTGGGAAATTTAGTGACTCTTAGAAAGTGGCCTGGGGTTTTATCAGGTGCAGTGCAAAGGACCAAAAGGTGCCAAAACTAAGCTCACAAATGTTGCAAAAGCAGGGGAAAAAGTCAAGGAGGAAGACACAACTTAGGGGGCAAGATATGAGGGACATGGCATGAACACTTCAGAAAACAACCAAAAAAAGAAAAAAATCTTTCCCAAAGTCAAAGCCATCAAAATGCAGGCAGGCCATACGCCACCAAGTGCAGGCACATGCAGCAAAGCTTGCCAAAATTGATCCCCACTGAAGGCCAAAACAGAAAAGAAGGACCTACAAACACGCTGGAATGGAGAAAACATCAAAGGATTTGCAATTGGAGGAGAAAAAAAGAAAATTTGGGAAATTTAATGACTCTTTGAAAGTGGCCTGGGCTTTTATCAGGTGCAGTGCAAAGGACCAAAAGGTGCAAAAACTAAGCTCACAGATGTTGCAAAAGCTGGGGAAAAATCAAGGAGGAAGACAGAACTTAGGGGGCAAGATATGAGGAACATGGCATGAATACTTAAAAAAAAAAAAAAAAACAAGAAAAAATCTTTTCCAAAGTCAAAGCCATCAAAATGCAGGCAGGCCATACGCCACCAAGGGCAGGAACATGCAGCAAAGCTTGCCAAAATTGATCCCCACTGAAGGCCAAAACAGAAAAGAAGGACCTACAAACACGCGGGAATGGAGACAACATCATAGGATTTGCAATTGGAGGAGAAAAAAAGAAAATATGGGAAATTTAGTGACTCTAAGAAAATGGATTGGGTTTATATCAGGTGCAGTGCAAAGGACCAAAAGATGCCAAAACTAAGCTCACAGATGTTGCAAATGCAGGGGAAAAAGTCAAGGATGAAGACACAACTTAGGGGGCAAGATATGAGGGACATGGCATGAACACTTCAGAAAACAACCAAAAAAAGAAAAAAATCTTTCCCAAAGTCAAAGCCATCAAAATGCATGGCCTGCCATCAAGTGCAGGCACATGCACCAAAGATTCCTCTATTGGTCCCCATTGAAATCGCAAGATTCCTTTTCCCTTCCCGAAAGGAAATTTCATTGCCTTTCGGGAAGGGAAAAGGAATCTTGCGAATCCCAAAAGAAAGGCTTACAAACACTCTGGAAAGGAGATAGGTTCAAATGAAATGCTATTGAAAAAAGCAGAAAATCGGGAATTTTAGTCTCTACAAAAAATAGGCTGTGAGGAAATCAGCTGCATTGCAAAGGACCAAAAGGTGCCAAAACTAAGCTCACAGATGTTGCAAAAGCTGGGGAAAAAGTGAAGGAGGAAGACACAACTTAGGGGGCAAGATATGAGGAACATGGCTTGAATACTTAAAAAAAAAAAAAAAAAAAAAAGAAAAAATCTTTCCCAAAGTCAAAGCCATGAAAATGCCGGCAGGCCATACGCCAGCAAGGGCAGGCACATGCAACAAAGCTTGCCAAAATTGATCCCCACTGAAGGCCAAAACAGAGAAGAAGGACCTACAAACACGCTGGAAAGGAGTCAACATCAAAGGAATTGCAATTGGAGGAGAAAAAAGAAAATTTCGGAAATTTAGTGACTCTTAGAAAGTGGCCTGGGGTTTTATCAGGTGCAGTGCAAAGGACCAAAAGATGCCAAAACTAAGCTCACAGATGTTGCAAAAGCAGGGGAAAAAGTCATGGAGGAAGACACAACTTAGGGGGCAAGATATGAGGGACATGGCATGAATACTTAAAACAAAAAAGAAAAAAAAAAAGAAAAAATCTTTCCCAAAGTCAAAGCCATCAAAATGCAGGCAGGCCATACGCCACCAAGGGCAGGCACATGCAGCAAAGCTTGCTAAAACTGATCCCCACTGAAGGCCAAAACAGAAAAGAAGGACCTACAAACACGCTGGAATGGAGACACCATCAAAGGAATTGCAATTGGAGGAGAAAAAAAAAAAAGGGAAATTTAATGACTCTAAGAAAATGGCCTGGGTTTATATCAGGTGCAGTGCAAAGGACCAAAAGATGCCAAAACAAAGCTCACAGATGTTGCAAAAGCAGGGGAAAAAGTCAAGGAGGAAGACACAACTTAGGGGGCAAGATATGAGGGACATGGCATGAATACTTAAAATATTAAAAAATAAAAAAAGAAAAAATCTTTCCCAAAGTCAAAGCCATCAAAATGCAGGCAGGCCATACGCCAGCAAGGGCAGGCACATGCAGCAAAGCTTGCCAAAATTGATCCCCACTGAAGGCCAAAAGAGAAAAGAAGGACCTACAAACACGCTGGAAAGGAGTCAACATCAAAGGAATTGCAACTGGAGGAGAAAAAAAGAAAATTTTGGAAATTTAGTGACTCTAAGAAAATGGCCTGGGGTTTTATCAGGTGCAGTGCAAAGGACCAAAAGATGCCAAAACTAAGCTCACAAATGTTGCAAAAGCAGGGGAAAAAGTCAAGGAGGAAGACAGAACTTATGGAGCAAGATATGAGGGACATGGCATGAATACTTAAAACAAAAAAGAAAAAAAAAAAAAGAAAAAATCTTTCCCAAAGTCAAAGCCATCAAAATGCAGGCACGCCATAGGCCAGCTAGTGCAGGCACATGCAGCAAAGCTTGCCAAAATTGATCCCCACTGAAAGCCAAAACAGAAAAAGAGGACGTACAAACACGCTGGAATGGAGACACCATCAAAGAATTGCAATTGGAGGAGAAAAAAAGAAAATTTTGGAAATTTAGTGACTCTAAGAAAATGGCCTGGGTTTATATCAGCTGCAGTGCAAAGGACAAAAAGATGCAAAAACTAAGCTCACAGATGTTGCAAAAGCAGGGGAAAAAGTCAAGGAGGAAGACACAGCTTAGGGGGCAAGATATGAGGGACAGGGCATGAATACTTAAAATAATAAAAAAAAAAAAAATGAAAAAACTTTAACAAAGTCAAAGCCATCAAAATGCAGGCAGGCCATACGCCACCAAGGGCAGGCACATGCAGCAAAGCTTGCCAAAATTGATCCCCACTGAAGGCCAAAACAGAGAAGAAGGACCTACAAACACGCTGGAAAGGCGTCAACATCAAAGGAATTGCATTTGGAGGAGAAAAAAAGAAAATTTGGGAAATTTAGTGACTCTGAGAAAATGGCCTGGGTTTATATCAGGTGCAGTGCAAAGGACCAAAAGATGCCAAAACTAAGCTCACAGATGTTGCAAAAGCAGGGGAAAATGTCAAGGAGGAAGACACAACTTAGGGGGCAAGATATGAGGGACATGGCATGAATACTTAAAATATTAAAAAATAAATAAAGAAAAAATCTTTCCCAAAGTCAAAGCCATCAAAATGCAGGCAGGCCATACGCCAGCAAGGGCAGGCACATGCAGCAAAGCTTGCCAAAATTGATCCCCACTGAAGGCCAAAACAGAAAAGAAGGACCTACAAACACGCTGGAAAGGAGTCAACATCAAAGGAATTGCAATTGGAGGAGAAAAAAAGAAAATTTGGGAAATTTAGTGACTCTAAGAAAATGGCCTGGGGTTTTATCAGGTGCAGTGCAAAGGACCAAAAGATGCCAAAACTAAGCTCACAAATGTTGCAAAAGCAGGGGAAAAAGTCAAGGAAGAAGACACAACTTAGGGGGCAAGATATGAGGGACATGGCATGAACACTTCAGAAAACAACCAAAAAAAGAAAAAAATCTTTCCCAAAGTCAAAGCCATCAAAAGGCATGTCCTGCCATCAAGTGCAGGGACATGCACCAAAGATTCCTCTATTGGTCCCCATTGAAATCGCAAGATTCCTTTTCCCTTCCAGAAAGGAAATGAAATTTCCTTTCGGGAAGGGAAAAGGAATCTTGCGGATCCCAAAAGAAAGGCTTACAAACACTCTGGAAAGGAGATAGGTTCAAATGAAATGCAATTGAAAAAAGCAGAAAATCGGGAATTTTAGTCTCTACAAAAAATAGGCTGTGAGGAAATCAGCTGCATTGCAAAGGACCAAAAGATGCCAAAACTAAGCTCACAGATGTTGCAAAAGCAGGGGAAAAAGTCAAGGAGGAAGACACAACTTAGGGGGCAAGATATGAGGGACATGGCATGAATACTTAAAATATTAAAAAATAAAAAAAGAAAAAATCTTTCCCAAAGTCAAAGCCATCAAAATGCAGGCAGGCCATACGCCACCAAGGGCAGGCACATGCAGCAAAGCTTGCCAAAATTGATCCCCACTGAAGGCCAAAACAGAAAAGAAGGACCTACAAACACGCTGGAAAGGAGTCAACATCAAAGGAATTGCAATTGGAGGAGAATAAAAGAAAATTTTGGAAATTTAGTTACTCTTAGAAAGTGGCCTGGGGTTTTAGCAGGTGCAGTGCAAAGGACCAAAAGATGCCAAAACTAAGCTCACAGATGTTGCAAAAGCAGGGGAAAAAGTCAAGGAGGAAGACACAACTTAGGGGGCAAGATATGAGGGACATGGCATGAACACTTCAGAAAACAACCAAAAAAAGAAAAAAATCTTTCCCAAAGTCAAAGCCATCAAAATGCATGGCCTGCCATCAAGTGCAGGGACATGCACCAAAGATTCCTCTATTGGTCCCCATTGAAATCGCAAGATTTTTTTCCCTTCCCGAAAGGAAATTTCATTGCCTTTCGGGAAGGGAAAAGGAATCTTGCGAATCCGAAAAGAAAGGCTTACAAACACTCTGGAAAGGAGATAAGTTCAAATGAAATGCAATTGAAAAAAGCAGAACATCGGGACTTATCGTCTCTTCAAAAAATAGGCTGTGAGGAAATCAGCTGCATTGCAAAGGACCAAAAGATGCCAAAACTAAGCTCACAGATGTTGCAAAAGCAGGGGAAAAAGTCAAGGAGGAAGACAGAACTTAGGGGGCAAGATATGAGGGACATGGCATGAATACTTAAAAAAAAAAGAAAAAAAAAAAAAGAAAAAATCTTTCCCAAAGTCAAAGCCATCAAAATGCAGGCACGCCATAGGCCAGCAAGTGCAGGCACATGCAGCAAAGCTTGCCAAAATTGATCCCCACTGAAGGCCAAAACAGAAAAGGAGGACGTACAAACACGCTGGAATGGAGACACCATCAAAGAATTGCAATTGGAGGAGAAAAAAAGAAAATTTTGGAAATTTAGTGACTCTAAAGAAAAGGCCTGGGTTTATATCAGCTGCAGTGCAAAGGACAAAAAGATGCAAAAACTAAGCTCACAGATGTTGCAAAAGCAGGGGAAAAAGTCAAGGAGGAAGACACAACTTAGGGGGCAAGATATGAGGGACATGGCATGAATACTTAAAATATTAAAAAATAAAAAAAGAAAAAATCTTTCGCAAAGTCAAAGCCATCAAAATGCAGGCAGGCCATACGCCAGCAAGGGCAGGCACATGCAGCAAAGCTTGCCAAAATTGATCCCCACTGAAGGCCAAAACAGAAAAGAAGGACCTACAAACACGCTGGAAAGGAGTCAACATCAAAGGAATTGCAATTGGAGGAGAAAAAAGGAAAATTTGGGAAATTTAGTGACTCTAAGAAAATGGCCTGGGGTTTTATCAGGTGCAGTGCAAAGGACCAAAAGATGCCAAAACTAAGCTCACAGATGTTGCAAAAGCAGGGGAAAAAGTCAAGGAGGAAGACAGAACTTAGGGGGCAAGATATGAGGGACATGGCATGAACACTTCAGAAAACAACCAAAAAAAGAAAAAAATCTTTCCCAAAGTCAAAGCCATCAAAAGGCATGGCCTGCCATCAAGTGCTGGCACATGCACCAAAGATTCCTCTATTGGTCCCCATTGAAATCGCAAGATTCCTTTTCCCTTCCCGAAAGGAAATGAAATTTCCTTTCGGGAAGGGAAAAGGAATCTTGCGAATCCCAAAAGAAAGGCTTACAAACACTCTGGAAAGGAGATAGGTTCAAATGAAATGCAATTGAAAAAAGCAGAAAATCGGGAATTTTAGTCTCTACAAAAAATAGGCTGTGAGGAAATCAGCTGCATTGCAAAGGACCAAAAGGTGCCAAAACTAAGCTCACAGATGTTGCAAAAGCAGGGGAAAAAGTCAAGGAGGAAGACACAACTTACGGGGCAAGATATGAGGGACATGGCATGAATACTTAAAATAATAAAAAATAAAAAAAGAAAAAATCTTTCCCAAAGTCAAAGCCATCAAAATGCAGGCAGGCCATACGCCACCAAGGGCAGGCACATGCAGCAAAGCTTGCCAAAATTGATCCCCACTGAAGGCCAAAACAGAAAAGAAGGACCTACAAACACGCTGGAAAGGAGTCAACATCAAAGGAATTGCAATTGGAGGAGAAAAAAAGAAATGTAGGGAAATTACTGAGTCTAAAAAATGGCCTGGGTTTATATCAGGTGCATTGCAAAGGACCAAAAGGTGCCAAAACTAAGCTCACAGATGTTGCAAAAGCAGGGGAAAAAGTCAAGGAGGAAGACACAACTTAGGGGGCAAGATATGAGGGACATGGCATGAATACTTAAAACAAACAAACAAAAAAAAATAGAAAAAATTTTTCCCTAAGTCAAAGCCATCAAAATGCAGGCAGGCCATAAGCCAGCAAGGGCAGGCACAGGCAGCAAAGCTTGCAAAAATTGATCCCCACTGAAGGCCAAAACAGAAAAGAAGGATTTGCAAACACGCTGGAATGGAGACAGCATCAAAGGAATTGCAATTGGAGGAGAAAAAAACAAACTGGGAAATTAAGTGACTCTAAGAAAATGGCCTGGGTTTATATCAGGTGCAGTGCAAAGGAGCAAAATATGCCAAAACTAAGCTCACAGATGTTGCAAAAGCAGGGGAAAAAGTGAAGGAGGAAGACACAACTTAGGGGGCAAGATATGAGGGACATGGCATGAATACTTAAAACAAAAAAGAAAAAAAAAAAGAAAAAATCTTTCCCAAAGTCAAAGCCATCAAAATGCAGGCAGGCCATACGCCACCAAGGGCAGGCACATGCAGCAAAGCTTGCCAAAACTGATCCCCACTGAAGGCCAAAACAGAAAAGAAGGAACTACAAACACGCTGGAATGGAGACACCATGAAAGGAATTGCAATTGGAGGAGAAAAAAAAAAAAGGGAAATTTAGTGACTCTAAGAAAATGGCCTGGGGTTATATCAGGTGCCTTGCAAAGGACCAAAAGATGCCAAAACTAAGCTCACAGATGTTGCAAAAGCAGGGGAAAAAGTCAAGGAGGAAGACACAACAGGGGGCAAGACATGAGGAAGATGGCATGAATACTTAAAATATTAAAAAAAAAAAAAAAAAAAAAAATCTTTCCCAAAGTCAAAGCCATCAAAATGCAGGCAGGCCATACGCCAGCAAGTGCAGGCACATGCAGCAAAGCTTGCCAAAATTGATCCCCACTGAAGGCCAAAACAGAAAAGAAGGACCTACAAACACGCTGGAAAGGAGTCAACATCAAAGGAATTGCAATTGGAGGAGAAAAAAAGAAAATTTGGGAAATTTAGTGACTCTAAGAAAATGGCCTGGGTTTATATCAGGTGCATTTCAAAGGACCAAAAGGTGCCAAAACTAAGCTCACAGATGTTGCAAAAGCTGGGGAAAAAGTCAAGGAGGAAGACAGTACTTAGGGGGCAAGATATGAGGGACATGGCATGAATAATAAAAACAAAAAAGAAAAAAAAAGAAAAAATCTTTCCCAAAGTCAAAGCCATCAAAATGCAGGCAGGCCATACGCCACCAAGGGCAGGCACATGCAGCAAAGCTTGCCAAAATTGATCCCCACTGAAGGCCAAAACAGAAAAGAAGGACGTACAAACATGCTGGAATCGAGACACCATCAAAGGAATTGCAATTGGAGGAGAAAAAAAAAAAAGGGAAATTTAATGACTCTAAGAAAATGTCCTGGGTTTATATCAGCTGCAGTGCAAAGGACAAAAAGATGCAAAAACTAAGCTCACAGATGTTGCAAAAGCAGGGGAAAAAGTCAAGGAGGAAGACAGGACTTAGGGGGCAAGATATGAGGGACATGGCATGAATACTTAAAATAATAAAAAAAAAAAAAATCAAAAAATCTTTCCCAAAGTCAAAGCCATCAAAATGCAGGCAGGCCATACGCCACCAAGGGCAGGCACATGCAGCAAAGCTTGCCAAAATTGATCCCCACTGAAGGCCAAAACAGAAAACAAGGACCTAGAAACACGCTGGAAAGGAGTCAACATCAAAGGAATTGCAATTGGAGGAGAAAAAAAGAAAATTTGGGAAATTCAGTGACTCTAATAAAATGGCCTGGGTTTATATCAGGTGCAGTGCAAAGGACCAAAAGATGCCAAAACTAAGCTCACAGATGTTGCAAAAGCAGGGGAAAAAGTCAAGGAGGAAGACAGAACTTAGGGGGCAAGATATGAGGGACATGGCATGAATACTTAAAATATTAAAAAATAAAAAATAAAAAATCTTTCTCAAATTCAAAGCCATAAAAATGAAGGCGCCATACGCCACCAAGGTCAGGAACATGCAGCAAAGCTTGCCAAAATTGATCCCCACTGAAGGCCAAAACAGAAAAGAAGGACCTACAAACACGCTGGAATGGAGACACCATCAAAGGAATTGCAATTGGAGGAGAAAAAAAAAAAAGGGAAATTTAATGACTCTAAGAAAATGGCCTGGGTTTATATCAGGTGCAGTGCAAAGGACCAAAAGATGCCAAAACAAAGCTCACAGATGTTGCAAAAGCAGGGGAAAAAGTCAAGGAGGAAGACACAACTTAGGGGGCAAGATATGAGGGACATGGCATGAATACTTAAAATATTAAAAAATAAAAAAAGAAAAAATCTTTCCCAAAGTCAAAGCCATCAAAATGCAGGCAGGCCATACGCCACCAAGGGCAGGCACATGCAGCAAAGCTTGCCAAAATTGATCCCCACTGAAGGCCAAAAGAGAAAAGAAGGACCTACAAACACGCTGGAAAGGAGTCAACATCAAAGGAATTGCAACTGGAGGAGAAAAAAAGAAAATTTTGGAAATTTAGTGACTCTAAGAAAATGGCCTGGGGTTTTATCAGGTGCAGTGCAAAGGACCAAAAGATGCCAAAACTAAGCTCACAGATGTTGCAAAAGCAGGGGAAAAAGTCAAGGAGGAAGACACAACTTAGGGAGCAAGATATGAGGGACATGGCATGAATACTTAAAACAAAAAAGAAAAAAAAAAAAAGAAAAAATCTTTCCCAAAGTCAAAGCCATCAAAATGCAGGCACGCCATAGGCCAGCTAGTGCAGGCACATGCAGCAAAGCTTGCCAAAATTGATCCCCACTGAAGGCCAAAACAGAAAAAGAGGACGTACAAACACGCTGGAATGGAGACACCATCAAAGAATTGCAATTGGAGGAGAAAAAAAGAAAATTTTGGAAATTTAGTGACTCTAAGAAAATGGCCTGGGTTTATATCAGCTGCAGTGCAAAGGACAAAAAGATGCAAAAACTAAGCTCACAGATGTTGCAAAAGCAGGGGAAAAAGTCAAGGAGGAAGACACAGCTTAGGGGGCAAGATATGAGGGACAGGGCATGAATACTTAAAATAATAAAAAAAAAAAAAATGAAAAAACTTTAACAAAGTCAAAGCCATCAAAATGCAGGCAGGCCATACGCCACCAAGGGCAGGAACATGCAGCAAAGCTTGCCAAAATTGATCCCCACTGAAGGCCAAAACAGAGAAGAAGGACCTACAAACACGCTGGAAAGGCGTCAACATCAAAGGAATTGCATTTGGAGGAGAAAAAAAGAAAATTTGGGAAATTTAGTGACTCTGAGAAAATGGCCTGGGTTTATATCAGGTGCAGTGCAAAGGACCAAAAGATGCCAAAACTAAGCTCACAGATGTTGCAAAAGCAGGGGAAAATGTCAAGGAGGAAGACACAACTTAGGGGGCAAGATATGAGGGACGTGGCATAAATACTTAAAATATTAAAAAATAAAAAAAGAAAAAATCTTTCCCAAAGTCAAAGCCATCAAAATGCAGGCAGGCCATACGCCACCAAGGGCAGGCACATGCAGCAAAGCTTGCCAAAATTGATCCCCACTGAAGGCCAAAACAGAAAAGAAGGACCTACAAACACGCTGGAAAGGAGTCAACATCAAAGGAATTGCAATTGGAGGAGAAAAAAAGAAAATTTGGGAAATTTAGTGACTCTAAGAAAATGGCCTGGGGTTTTATCAGGTGCAGTGCAAAGGACCAAAAGATGCCAAAACTAAGCTCACAAATGTTGCAAAAGCAGGGGAAAAAGTCAAGGAGGAAGACACAACTTAGGGGGCAAGATATGAGGGACATGGCATGAACACTTCAGAAAACAACCAAAAAAAGAAATAAATCTTTCCCAAAGTCAAAGCCATCAAAAGGCATGGCCTGCCATCAAGTGCAGGGACATGCACCAAAGATTCCTCTATTGGTCCCCATTGAAATCGCAAGATTCCTTTTCCCTTCCAGAAAGGAAATGAAATTTCCTTTCGGGAAGGGAAAAGGAATCTTGCGAATCCCAAAAGAAAGGCTTACAAACACTCTGGAAAGGAGATAGGTTCAAATGAAATGCAATTGAAAAAAGCAGAAAATCGGGAATTTTAGTCTCTACAAAAAATAGGCTGTGAGGAAATCAGCTGCATTGCAAAGGACCAAAAGATGCCAAAACTAAGCTCACAGATGTTGCAAAAGCAGGGGAAAAAGTCAAGGAGGAAGACACAACTTAGGGGGCAAGATATGAGGGACATGGCATGAATACTTAAAATATTAAAAAATAAAAAAAGAAAAAATCTTTCCCAAAGTCAAAGCCATCAAAATGCAGGCAGGCCATACGCCACCAAGGGCAGGCACATGCAGCAAAGCTTGCCAAAATTGATCCCCACTGAAGGCCAAAACAGAAAAGAAGGACCTACAAACACGCTGGAAAGGAGTCAACATCAAAGGAATTGCAATTGGAGGAGAATAAAAGAAAATTTTGGAAATTTAGTTACACTTAGAAAGTGGCCTGGGGTTTTAGCAGGTGCAGTGCAAAGGACCAAAAGATGCCAAAACTAAGCTCACAGATGTTGCAAAAGCAGGGGAAAAAGTCAAGGAGGAAGACACAACTTAGGGGGCAAGATATGAGGGACATGGCATGAACACTTCAGAAAACAACCAAAAAAAGAAAAAAATCTTTCCCAAAGTCAAAGCCATCAAAATGCATGGCCTGCCATCAAGTGCAGGGACATGCACCAAAGATTCCTCTATTGGTCCCCATTGAAATCGCAAGATTTTTTTCCCTTCCCGAAAGGAAATTTCATTGCCTTTCGGGAAGGGAAAAGGAATCTTGCGAATCCCAAAAGAAAGGCTTACAAACACTCTGGAAAGGAGATAAGTTCAAATGAAATGCAATTGAAAAAAGCAGAACATCGGGACTTATCGTCTCTTCAAAAAATAGGCTGTGAGGAAATCAGCTGCATTGCAAAGGACCAAAAGATGCCAAAACTAAGCTCACAGATGTTGCAAAAGCAGGGGAAAAAGTCAAGGAGGAAGACAGAACTTAGGGGGCAAGATATGAGGGACATGGCATGAATACTTAAAACAAAAAAGAAAAAAAAAAAAAGAAAAAATCTTTCCCAAAGTCAAAGCCATCAAAATGCAGGCACGCCATAGGCCAGCAAGTGCAGGCACATGCAGCAAAGCTTGCCAAAATTGATCCCCACTGAAGGCCAAAACAGAAAAGGAGGACGTACAAACACGCTGGAATGGAGACACCATCAAAGAATTGCAATTGGAGGAGAAAAAAAGAAAATTTTGGAAATTTAGTGACTCTAAGGAAATGGCCTGGGGTTTTATCAGGTGCAGTGCAAAGGACCAAAAGATGCCAAAACTAAGCTCACAGATGTTGCAAAAGCAGGGGAAAAAGTCAAGGAGGAAGACACAGCTTAGGGGGCAAGATATGAGGGACAGGGCATGAATACTTAAAATAATAAAAAAAAAAAAAATGAAAAAACTTTAACAAAGTCAAAGCCATCAAAATGCAGGCAGGCCATACGCCACCAAGGGCAGGAACATGCAGCAAAGCTTGCCAAAATTGATCCCCACTGAAGGCCAAAACAGAGAAGAAGGACCTACAAACACGCTGGAAAGGCGTCAACATCAAAGGAATTGCATTTGGAGGAGGAAAAAAGAAAATTTGGGAAATTTAGTGACTCTGAGAAAATGGCCTGGGTTTATATCAGGTGCAGTGCAAAGGACCAAAAGATGCCAAAACTAAGCTCACAGATGTTGCAAAAGCAGGGGAAAAAGTCAAGGAGGAAGACACAACTTAGGGGGCAAGATATGAGGGACATGGCATGAATACTTAAAATATTAAAAAATAAAAAAAGAAAAAATCTTTCGCAAAGTCAAAGCCATCAAAATGCAGGCAGGCCATACGCCACCAAGGGCAGGCACATGCAGCAAAGCTTGCCAAAATTGATCCCCACTGAAGGCCAAAACAGAAAAGAAGGACCTACAAACACGCTGGAAAGGAGTCAACATCGAAGGAATTGCAATTGGAGGAGAAAAAATGAAAATTTGGGAAATTTAGTGACTCTAAGAAAATGGCCTGGGGTTTTATCAGGTGCAGTGCAAAGGACCAAAAGATGCCAAAACTAAGCTCACAGATGTTGCAAAAGCAGGGGAAAAAGTCAAGGAGGAAGACAGAACTTAGGGGGCAAGATATGAGGGACATGGCATGAACACTTCAGAAAACAACCAAAAAAAGAAAAAAATCTTTCCCAAAGTCAAAGCCATCAAAAGGCATGGCCTGCCATCAAGTGCTGGCACATGCACCAAAGATTCCTCTATTGGTCCCCATTGAAATCGCAAGATTCCTTTTCCCTTCCCGAAAGGAAATGAAATTTCCTTTCGGGAAGGGAAAAGGAATCTTGCGGATCCCAAAAGAAAGGCTTACAAACACTCTGGAAAGGAGATAGGTTCAAATGAAATGCAATTGAAAAAAGCAGAAAATCGGGAATTTTAGTCTCTACAAAAAATAGGCTGTGAGGAAATCAGCTGCATTGCAAAGGACCAAAAGGTGCCAAAACTAAGCTCACAGATGTTGCAAAAGCAGGGGAAAAAGTCAAGGAGGAAGACACAACTTACGGGGCAAGATATGAGGGACATGGCATGAATACTTAAAATAATAAAAAATAAAAAAAGAAAAAATCTTTCCCAAAGTCAAAGCCATCAAAATGCAGGCAGGCCATACGCCACCAAGGGCAGGCACATGCAGCAAAGCTTGCCAAAATTGATCCCCACTGAAGGCCAAAACAGAAAAGAAGGACCTACAAACACGCTGGAAAGGAGTCAACATCAAAGGAATTGCAATTGGAGGAGAAAAAAAGAAATGTAGGGAAATTACTGACTCTAAAAAATGGCCTGGGTTTATATCAGGTGCATTGCAAAGGACCAAAACGTGCCAAAACTAAGCTCACAGATGTTGCAAAAGCAGGGGAAAAAGTCAAGGAGGAAGACACAACTTAGGGGGCAAGATATGAGGGACATGGCATGAATACTTAAAACAAACAAACAAAAAAAAATAGAAAAAATTTTTCCCTAAGTCAAAGCCATCAAAATGCAGGCAGGCCATAAGCCAGCAAGGGCAGGCACATGCAGCAAAGCTTGCCAAAATTGATCCCCACTGAAGGCCAAAACAGAAAAGAAGGATTTGCAAACACGCTGGAATGGAGACAGCATCAAAGGAATTGCAATTGGAGGAGAAAAAAACAAACTGGGAAATTAAGTGACTCTAAGAAAATGGCCTGGGGTTTTATCAGGTGCAGTGCAAAGGAGCAAAATATGCCAAAACTAAGCTCACAGATGTTGCAAAAGCAGGGGAAAAAGTGAAGGAGGAAGACACAACTTAGGGGGCAAGATATGAGGGACATGGCATGAATACTTAAAACAAAAAAGAAAAAAAAAAAGAAAAAATCTTTCCCAAAGTCAAAGCCATCAAAATGCAGGCAGGCCATACGCCACCAAGGGCAGGCACATGCAGCAAAGCTTGCCAAAACTGATCCCCACTGAAGGCCAAAACAGAAAAGAAGGACCTACAAACACGCTGGAATGGAGACACCATGAAAGGAATTGCAATTGGAGGAGAAAAAAAAAAAAGGGAAATTTAGTGACTCTAAGAAAATGGCCTGGGTTTATATCAGGTGCCTTGCAAAGGACCAAAAGATGCCAAAACTAAGCTCACAGATGTTGCAAAAGCAGGGGAAAAAGTCAAGGAGGAAGACACAACAGGAGGCAAGACATGAGGAAGATGGCATGAATACTTAAATTATTAAAAAAAAAAAAAAAAAAAAATCTTTCCCAAAGTCAAAGCCATCAAAATGCAGGCAGGCCATACGCCAGCAAGTGCAGGCACATGCAGCAAAGCTTGCCAAAATTGATCCCCACTGAAGGCCAAAACAGAAAAGAAGGACCTACAAACACGCTGGAAAGGAGTCAACATCAAAGGAATTGCAATTGGAGGAGAAAAAAAAGAAAATTTGGGAAATTTAGTGACTCTAAGAAAATGGCCTGGGTTTATATCAGGTGCATTTCAAAGGACCAAAAGGTGCCAAAACTAAGCTCACAGATGTTGCAAAAGCTGGGGAAAAAGTCAAGGAGGAAGACAGTACTTAGGGGGCAAGATATGAGGGACATGGCATGAATAATAAAAACAAAAAAGAAAAAAAAAAGAAAAAATCTTTCCCAAAGTCAAAGCCATCAAAATGCAGACAGGCCATACGCCACCAAGGGCAGGCACATGCAGCAAAGCTTGCCAAAATTGATCCCCACTGAAGGCCAAAACAGAAAAGAAGGACGTACAAACATGCTGGAATGGAGACACCATCAAAGGAATTGCAATTGGAGGAGAAAAAAAAAAAAAGGGAAATTTACTGACTCTAAGAAAATGTCCTGGGTTTATATCAGCTGCAGTGCAAAGGACAAAAAGATGCAAAAACTAAGCTCACAGATGTTGCAAAAGCAGGGGAAAAAGTCAAGGAGGAAGACAGAACTTAGGGGGCAAGATATGAGGGACATGGCATGAATACTTAAAATAATAAAAAAAAAAAAATGAAAAAATCTTTCCCAAAGTCAAAGCCATCAAAATGCAGGCAGGCCATACGCCACCAAGGGCAGGCGCATGCAGCAAAGCTTGCCAAAATTGATCCCCACTGAAGGCCAAAACAGAAAACAAGGACCTACAAACACGCTGGAAAGGAGTCAACATCAAAGGAATTGCAATTGGAGGAGAAAAAAAGAAAATTTGGGAAATTCAGTGACTCTAATAAAATGGCCTGGGTTTATATCAGGTGCAGTGCAAAGGACCAAAAGATGCCAAAACTAAACTCACAGATGTTGCAAAAGCAGGGGAAAAAGTCAAGGAGGAAGACAGAACTTAGGGGGCAAGATATGAGGGACATGGCATGAATACTTAAAATATTAAAAAATAAAAAAAGAAAAAATCTTTCTCAAATTCAAAGCCATAAAAATGAAGGCGCCATACGCCACCAAGGTCAGGAACATGCAGCAAAGCTTGCCAAAATTGATCCCCACTGAAGGCCAAAACAGAAAAGAAGGACCTACAAACACGCTGGAAAGGAGTCAACATCAAAGGAATTGCAATTGGAGGAGAAACAAAGAAAATTTGGGAAATTTAGTGAGTCTAAGAAAATGGCCTGGGTTTATATCAGGTGCAGTGCTAAGGACCAAAAGATGCCAAAACTAAGCTCACAGATGTTGCAAAAGCAGGGGAAAAAGTGAAGGAGGAAGACACAACTTAGGGGGCAAGATATGAGGGACATGGCATGAATACTTAAAATATTAAAAAATAAAAAAAGAAAAAATCTTTCGCAAAGTCAAAGCCATCAAAATGCAGGCAGGCCATACGCCACCAAGGGCAGGCACATGCAGCAAAGCTTGCCAAAATTGATCCCCACTGAAGGCCAAAACAGAAAAGAAGGACGTACAAACACGCTGGAAAGGAGTCAACATCAAAGGAATTGCAATTGGAGGAGAAAAAAAGAAAATTTTGGAAATTTAGTGACTCTTAGAAAATGGCCTGGGGTTTTATCAGGTGCAGTGCAAAGGACCAAAAGATGCCAAAACTAAGCTCACAGATGTTGCAAAAGCAGGGGAAAAAGTCAAGGAGGAAGACACAACTTAGGGGGCAAGATATGAGGGACATGGCATGAACACTTCAGAAAACAACCAAAAAAAGAAAAAAATCTTTCCCAAAGTCAAAGCCATCAAAAGGCATGGCCTGCCATCAAGTGCAGGGACATGCACCAAAGATTCCTCTCTTGGTCACCATTGAAATCGCAAGATTCCTTTTCCCTTCCCGAAAGGAAATGAAATTTCCTTTCGGGAAGGGAAAAGGAATCTTGCGAATCCCAAAAGAAAGGCTTACAAACACTCTGGAAAGGAGATAGGTTCAAATGAAATGCAATTGAAAAAGGCAGAACATCGGGACTTATCGTCTCTTCAAAAAATAGGCTGTGAGGAAATCAGCTGCATTGCAAAGGACCAAAAGATGCCAAAACTAAGCTCACAGATGTTGCAAAAGCAGGGGAAAAAGTCAAGGAGGAAGACACAACTTAGGGAGCAAGATATGAGGGACATGGCATGAATATTTAAAACCAAAAAAAAAAAAAAACCCAAAAAATCTTTCCCAAAGTCAAAGCCATCAAAATGCACGCACGCCATAGGCCAGCAAGTGCAGGCACATGCAGCAAAGCTTGCCAAAATTGATCCCCACTGAAGGCCAAAACAGAAAAGAAGGACCTACAAACACGCTGGAATGGAGACACCATCAAAGAATTGCAATTGGAGGAGAAAAAAAGAAAATTTTGGAAATTTAGTGACTCTAAGAAAATGGCCTGGGTTTATATCAGCTGCAGTGCAAAGGACAAAAAGATGCAAAAACTAAGCTCACAGATGTTGCAAAAGCAGGGGAAAAAGTCAAGGAGGAAGACAGAACTTTGGGGGCAAGATATGAGGGACATGGCATGAATACCTAAAATAATAAAAAAAAAAAAATGAAAAAATCTTTCCCAAAGTCAAAGCCACCAAAATGCAGGCAGGCCATACGCCAGCAAGGGCAGGCACATGCAGCAAAGCTTGCCAAAATTGATCCCCACAGAAGGCCAAAACAGAAAAGAAGGACCTACAAACACGCTGGAATGGAGACAACATCAAAGGAATTGCAATAGGAGGAGAAAAAAAGAAATTTAGGGGATTTACTGACTCTAAAAAATGGCCTGGGTTTATATCAGGTGCATTGCAAAGGACCAAAAGGTGCCAAAACTAAGCTCACAGATGTTGCAAAAGCAGGGGAAAAAGTCAAGGAGGAAGACACAACTTAGGGGGCAAGATATGAGGGACATGGCATGAATACTTAAAATAATAAAAAAAAAAAAAAAGAAAAAATCTTTCCCAAAACTAAAGCCATCAAAATGCAGGGTGGCCATACGCCACCAAGGGCAGGCACATGCAGCAAAGCTTGCCAAAATTGATCCCCACTGAAGGCCAAAACAGAAAAGAAGGACCTACAAACACGCTGGAATGGAGAAAACATCAAAGGATTTGCAATTGGAGGAGAAAAAAAGAAAATTTGGGAAATTTAATGACTCTTTGAAAGTGGCCTGGGTTTTTATCAGGTGCAGTGCAAACGACCAAAAGGTGCAAAAACTAAGCTCACAGATGTTGCAAAAGCAGGGGAAAAAGTCAAGGAGGAAGACACAACTTAGGGGGCAAGATATGAGGGACATGGCATGAACACTTCAGAAAACAACCAAAAAAAGAAAAAAATCTTTCCCAAAGTCAAAGCCATCAAAAGGCATGGCCTGCCATCAAGTGCAGGGACATGCACCAAAGATTCCTCTATTGGTCCCCATTGATATCGCAAGATTCCTTCTCCCTTCCCAAAAGGAAATGAAATTTCCTTATGGGAAAGGGAAAAGGAATCTTGCGAATCCCAAAAGAAAGGCTTACAAACACTCTGGAAAGGAGATAAGTTCAAATGAAATGCAATTGAAAAAAGCAGAACATCGGGACTTATCGTCTCTTCAAAAAATAGGCTGTTAGGAAATCAGCTGCATTGCAAAGGACCAAAAGATGCCAAAACTAAGCTCACAGATGTTGCAAAAGCAGGGGAAAAAGTCAAGGAGGAAGACAGAACTTATGGAGCAAGATATGAGGGACATGGCATGAATACTTAAAACAAAAAAGAAAAAAAAAAAAAGAAAAAATCTTTCCCAAAGTCAAAGCCATCATATGCAGGCACGCCATAGGCCAGCAAGTGCAGGCACATGCAGCAAAGCTTGCCAAAATTGATCCCCACTGAAGGCCAAAACAGAAAAGGAGGACGTACAAACACGCTGGAATGGAGACACCATCAAAGAATTGCAATTGGAGGAGAAAAAAAGAAAATTTTGGAAATTTAGTGACTCTAAGAAAATGGCCTGGGTTTATATCAGCTGCAGTGCAAAGGACAAAAAGATGCAAAAACTAAGCTCACAGATGTTGCAAAAGCAGGGGAAAAAGTCAAGGAGGAAGACACAGCTTAGCGGGCAAGATATGAGGGACAGGGCATGAATACTTAAAATAATAAAAAAAAAAAAAGGAAAAAACATTAACAAAGTCAAAGCCATCAAAATGCAGGCAGGCCATACGCCACCAAGGGCAGGAACATGCAGCAAAGCTTGCCAAAATTGATCCCCACTGAAGGCCAAAACAGAGAAGAAGGACCTACAAACACGCTGGAAAGGCGTCAACATCAAAGGAATTGCATTTGGAGGAGAAAAAAAGAAAATTTGGGAAATTTAGTGACTCTGAGAAAATGGCCTGGGTTTATATCAGGTGCAGTGCAAAGGACCAAAAGATGCCAAAACTAAGCTCACAGATGTTGCAAAAGCAGGGGAAAAAGTCAAGGAGGAAGACACAACTTAGGGGGCAAGATATGAGGGACATGGCATGAATACTTAAAATATTAAAAAATAAAAAAAGGAAAAATCTTTCCCAAAGTCAAAGCCATCAAAATGCAGGCAGGCCATACGCCAGCAAGGGCAGGCACATGCAGCAAAGCTTGCCAAAATTGATCCCCACTGAAGGCCAAAACAGAAAAGAAGGACCTACAAACACGCTGGAAAGGAGTCAACATCAAAGGAATTGCAATTGGAGGAGAAAAAAAGAAAATTTGGGAAATTTAGTGACTCTAAGAAAATGGCCTGGGGTTTCCTCAGGTGCAGTGCAAAGGACCAAAAGATGCCAAAACTAAGCTCACAGATGTTGCAAAAGCAGGGGAAAAAGTCAAGGAGGAAGACACAACTTAGGGGGCAAGATATGAGGGACATGGCATGAACACTTCAGAAAACAACCAAAAAAAGAAAAAAATCTTTCCCAAAGTCAAAGCCATCAAAAGGCATGTCCTGCCATTAAGTGCAGGGACATGCACCAAAGATTCCTCTATTGGTCCCCATTGAAATCGCAAGATTCCTTTTCCCTTCCCGAAAGGAAATGAAATTTCCTTTCGGGAAGGGAAAAGGAATCTTGCGGATCCCAAAAGAAAGGCTTACAAACACTCTGGAAAGGAGATAGGTTCAAATGAAATGCAATTGAAAAAAGCAGAAAATCGGGAATTTTAGTCTCTACAAAAAATAGGCTGTGAGGAAATCAGCTGCATTGCAAAGGACCAAAAGATGCCAAAACTAAGCTCACAGATGTTGCAAAAGCAGGGGAAAAAGTCAAGGAGGAAGACACAACTTACGGGGCAAGATATGAGGGACATGGCATGAATACTTAAAATAATAAAAAATAAAAAAAGAAAAAATCTTTCCCAAAGTCAAAGCCATCAAAATGCAGGCAGGCCATACGCCACCAAGGGCAGGCACATGCAGCAAAGCTTGCCAAAATTGATCCCCACTGAAGGCCAAAACAGAAAAGAAGGACCTACAAACACGCTGGAAAGGAGTCAACATCAAAGGAATTGCAATTGGAGGAGAAAAAAAGAAATGTAGGGAAATTACTGACTCTAAAAAATGGCCTGGGTTTATATCAGGTGCATTGCAAAGGACCAAAAGGTGCCAAAACTAAGCTCACAGATGTTGCAAAAGCAGGGGAAAAAGTCAAGGAGGAAGACACAACTTAGGGGGCAAGATATGAGGGACATGGCATGAACACTTCAGAAAACAACCAAAAAAAGAAAAAAATCTTTCCCAAAGTCAAAGCCATCAAAAGGCATGGCCTGCCATCAAGTGCAGGGACAAGCAGCATAGATTCCTCTGTTGGTCCCCTTTGAAATCGCAAGATTCCTTTTCCCTTCCCGAAAGGAAATGAAATTTCCTTTTTGAAGGGAAAAGGAGTCTTGCGAATCCCAAAAGAAAGGCTTACAAACACTCTGGAAAGGAGATAGGTTCAAATGAAATGCAATTGAAAAAAGCAGAAAATCGGGAATTTTAGTCTCTTCAAAAAATAGGCTGTGAGGAAATCAGCTGCATTGCAAAGGACCAAATGGTGCCAAAACTAAGCTCACAGATGTTGCAAAAGCAGGGGAAAAAGTCAAGGAGGAAGACACAACTTAGGGGGCAAGATATGAGGGACATGGCATGAATACTTAAAACAAACAAACAAAATAAAATAGAAAAAATCTTTCCCAAAGTCAAAGCCATCAAAATGCAGGCAGGCCATACGCCACCAAGGGCAGGCACATGCAGCAAAGCTTGCCAAAACTGATCCCCACTGAAGGCCAAAACAGAAAAGAAGGACCTACAAACACGCTGGAATGGAGACACCATGAAAGGAATTGCAATTGGAGGAGAAAAAAAAAAAAAGGGAAATTTAATGACTCTAAGAAAATGGCCTGGGTTTATATAAGGTGCCTTGCAAAGGACCAAAAGATGCCAAAACTAAGCTCACACATGTTGCAAAAGCAGGGGAAAAAGTCAAGGAGGAAGACACAACAGGGGGCAAGATATGAGGAAGATGGCATGAATACTTAAAATATTAAAAAAAAAAAAAAAAAAATCTTTCCCAAAGTCAAAGCCATCAAAATGCAGACAGGCCATACGCCAGCAAGTGCAGGCACATGCAGCAAAGCTTGCCAAAATTGATCCCCACTGAAGGCCAAAACAGAAAAGAAGGACCTACAAACACGCTGGAAAGGAGTCAACATCAAAGGAATTGCAATTGGAGGAGAAAAAAAGAAAATTTGGGAAATTTAGTGACTCTAAGAAAATGGCCTGGGTTTATATCAGGTGCAGTGCAAAGGACCAAAAGGTGCCAAAACTAAGCTCACAGATGTTGCAAAAGCAGGGGAAAAAGTCAAGGAGGAAGACACAACTTAGGGGGCAAGATATGAGGGACATGGCATGAATACTTAAAATAATAAAAAAAAAAAAAATGAAAAAATCTTTCCCAAAGTCAAAGCCATCAAAATGCAGGCAGGCCATACGCCACCAAGGGCAGGCACATGCAGCAAAGCTTGCCAAAATTGATCCCCACTGAAGGCCAAAACAGAAAAGAAGGACCTACAAACACGCTGGAAAGGAGTCAACATCAAAGGAATTGCAATTGGAGGAGAAAAAAAGAAAATTTGGGAAATTCAGTGACTCTAAGAAAATGGCCTGGGTTTATATCAGGTGCAGTGCAAAGGACCAAAAGATGCCAAAACTAAGCTCACAGATGTTGCAAAAGCAGGGGGAAAAAGTCAAGGAGGAAGACACAACTTAGGGGGCAAGATATGAGGGACATGGCATGAATACTTAAAATATTAAAAAATAAAAAAAGAAAAAATCTTTCTCAAATTCAAAGCCATAAAAATGAAGGCGCCATACGCCACCAAGGGCAGGAACATGCAGCAAAGCTTGCCAAAATTGATCCCCACTGAAGGCCAAAACAGAAAAGAAGGACCTACAAACACGCTGGAAAGGAGTCAACATCAAAGGAATTGCAATTGGAGGAGAAAAAAAGAAAATTTGGGAAATTTAGTGAGTCTAAGAAAAGGGCCTGGGTTTATATCAGGTGCAGTGCTAAGGACCAAAAGGTGCCAAAACTAAGCTCACAGATGTTGCAAAAGCAGGGGAAAAAGTGAAGGAGGAAGACACAACTTAGGGGGCAAGATATGAGGGACATGGCATGAATACTTAAAATATTAAAAAATAAAAAAAGAAAAAATCTTTCCCAAAGTCAAAGCCATCAAAATGCAGGCAGGCCATACGCCACCAAGGGCAGGAACATGCAGCAAAGCTTGCCAAAATTGATCCCCACTGAAGGCCAAAACAGAAAAGAAGGACCTACAAACACGCTGGAAAGGAGTCAACATCAAAGGAATTGCAATTGGAGGAGAAAAAAAGAAAATTTTGGAAATTTAGTGACTCTTAGAAAGTGGCCTGGGGTTTTATCAGGTGCAGTGCAAAGGACCAAAAGATGCCAAAACTAAGCTCACAGATGTTGCAAAAGCAGGGGAAAAAGTCAAGGAGGAAGACACAACTTAGGGGGCAAGATATGAGGGACATGGCATGAACACTTCAGAAAACAACCAAAAAAAGAAAAAAATCTTTCCCAAAGTCAAAGCCATCAAAAGGCATGGCCTGCCATCAAGTGCAGGGACATGCACCAAAGATTCCTCTCTTGGTCCCCATTGAAATCCCAAGATACCCTTTCCCTTCCCGAAAGGAAATGAAATTTCCTTTCTGGAAGGGAAAAGGAATCTAGCGAATCCCAAAAGAAAGGCTTACAAACACTCTGGAAAGGAGATAGGTTCAAATGAAATGCAATTGAAAAAAGCAGAACATCGGGACTTATCGTCTCTTCAAAAAATAGGCTGTGAGGAAATCAGCTGCAATGCAAAGGACCAAAAGATGCCAAAACTAAGGTCACAGATGTTGCAAAAGCAGGGGAAAAAGTCAAGGAGGAAGACACAACTTAGGGAGCAAGATATGAGGGACATGGCATGAATACTTAAAACCAAAAAAAAAAAAAAACCCAAAAAATCTTTCCCAAAGTCAAAGCCATCAAAATGCACGCACGCCATAGGCCAGCAAGTGCAGGCACATGCAGCAAAGCTTGCCAAAATTGATCCCCACTGAAGGCCAAAACAGAAAAGAAGGACCTACAAACACCCTGGAATGGAGACAACATCAAAGGAATTGCAATTGGAGGAGAAAAAAAGAAAATTTTGGAAATTTAGTGACTCTAAGAAAATGGCCTGGGTTTATATCAGCTGCAGTGCAAAGGACAAAAAGATGCAAAAACTAAGCTCACAGATGTTGCAAAAGCAGGGGAAAAAGTCAAGGAGGAAGACAGAACTTAGGGGGCAAGATATGAGGGACTTGGCATGAATACCTAAAATAATAAAAAAAAAAAAATGAAAAAATCTTTCCCAAAGTCAAAGCCATCAAAATGCAGGCAGGCCATACGCCAACAAGGGCAGGCACATGCAGCAAAGCTTGCCAAAATTGATCCCCACAGAAGGCCAAAACAGAAAAGAAGGACCTACAAACACGCTGGAATGGAGACAACATCAAAGGAATTGCAATAGGAGAAGAAAAAAAGAAATTTAGGGGATTTACTGACTCTTAAAAATGGCCTGGGTTTATATCAGGTGCATTGCAAAGGACCAAAAGGTGCCAAAACTAAGCTCACAGATGTTGCAAAAGCAGGGGAAAAAGTCAAGGAGGAAGACACAACTTAGGGGGCAAGATATGAGGGACATGGCATGAATACTTAAAATATTAAAAAATAAAAAAAGAAAAAATCTTTCCCAAAATTAAAGCCATCAAAATGCAGGCAGGCCATACGCCAGCAAGTGTAGCAAAGCTTGCCAAAATTGATCCCCACTGAAGGCCAAAACAGAAAAGAAGGACCTACAAACACACTGGAAAGGAGTCAACTTCAAAGGAATTGCAACTGGAGGAGAAAAAAAGAAAATTTTGGAAATTTAGTGACTCTAAGAAAATGGCCTGGGGTTTTATCAGGTGCAGTGCAAAGGACCAAAAGATGCCAAAACTAAGCTCACAGATGTTGCAAAAGCAGGGGAAAAAGTCAAAGAGGAAGACAGAACTTAGGGGGCAAGATATGAGGGACATGGCATGAACACTTCAGAAAACAACCAAAAAAAGAAAAAAATCTTTCCCAAAGTCAAAGCCATCAAAAGGCATGGCCTGCCATCAAGTGCAGGGACATGCACCAAAGATTCCTCTATTGGTCCCCATTGAAATCGCAAGATTCCTTTTCCCTTCCCGAAAGGAAATGAAATTTCCTTTCGGGAAGGGAAAAGGAATCTTGCGGATCCCAAAAGAAAGGCTTACAAACACTCTGGAAAGGAGATAGGTTCAAATGAAATGCAATTGAAAAAAGCAGAAAATCGGGACTTACCGTCTCTTCAAAAAATAGGCTGTGAGGAAATCAGCTGCATTGCAAAGGACCAAAAGGTGCCAAAACTAAGCTCACAGATGTTGCAAAAGCAGGGGAAAAAGTCAAGGAGGAAGACACAACTTAGGGGGCAAGATATGAGGGACATGGCATGAATACTTAAAACAAAATGAAAAAAAAAAGAAAAAAACTTTCCCAAAGTCAAAGCCATCAAAATGCAGGGTGGACATACGCCACCAAGGGCAGGCACATGCAGCAAAGCTTGCCAAAATTGATCCCCACTGAAGGCCAAAACAGAAAAGAAGGACCTACAAACACGCTGGAAAGGAGTCAACATCAAAGGAATTGCAATTGGAGGAGAAAAAATGAAAATATGGGAAATTTAGTGACTCTAACAAAATGGCCTGGGTTTATATCAGGTGCAGTGCAAAGGACCAAAAGATGCCAAAACTAAGCTCACAGATGTTGCAAAAGCAGGGGAAAAAGTCAAGGAGGAAGACACAACTTAGGGGGCAAGATATGAGGGACATGGCATGAATACTTAAAATAATAAAAAAAAAAAAATGAAAAAATCTTTCCCAAAGTCAAAGCCATCAAAATGCAGGCAGGCCATACGCCAGCAAGGGCAGGCACATGCAGCAAAGCTTGCCAAAATTGATCCCCACTGAAGGCCAAAACAGAAAAGAAGGACCTACAAACACCCTGGAAAGGAGTCAACATCAAAGGAATTGCAATTGGAGGAGAAAAGAAGAAAATTTGGGAAATTCAGTGACTCTAAGAAAATGGCCTGGGTTTATATCAGGTGCAGTGCAAAGGACTAAAAGATGCCAAAACTAAGCTCACAGATGTTGCAAAAGCAGGGGAAAATGTCAAGGAGGAAGACAGAACTTAGGGGGCAAGATATGAGGGACATGGCATGAATACTTAAAATATTAAAAAATAAAAAAAGAAAAAATCTTTCTCAAATTCAAAGCCATAAAAATGAAGGCGCTATACGCCACCAAGGGCAGGAACATGCAGCAAAGCTTGCCAAAATTGATCCCCACTGAAGGCCAAAACAGAAAAGAAGGACCTACAAACACGCTGGAAAGGAGTCAACATCAAAGGAATTGCAATTGGAGGAGAAAAAAAGAAAATTTGGGAAATTTAGTGACCCTAAGAAAATGGCCTGGGTTTATATCAGGTGCAGTGCTAAGGACCAAAAGGTGCCAAATCTAAGCTCACAGATGTTGCAAAAGCAGGGGAAAAAGTCAAGGAGGAAGACACAACTTAGGGGGCAAGATATGAGGGACATGGCATGAATACTTAAAACAAAATGAAAAAAAAAAGAAAAAATCTTTCCCAAAGTCAAAGCCATCAAAATGCAGGGTGGCCATACGCCACCAAGGGCAGGCACATGCAGCAAAGCTTGCCAAAATTGATCCCCACTGAAGGCCAAAACAGAAAAGAAGGACCTACAAACACGCTGGAAAGGAGTCAACATCAAAGGAATTGCAATTGGAGGAGAAAAAAAAGAAAATTTGGGAAATTTAGTGACTCTTAGAAAGTGGCCTGGGGTTTTATCAGGTGCAGTGCAAAGGACCAAAAGATGCCAAAACTAAGCTCACAGATGTTGCAAAAGCAGGGGAAAAAGTCAAGGAGGAAGACACAACTTAGGGGGCAAGATATGAGGGACATGGCATGAACACTTCAGAAAACAACCAAAAAAAGAAAAAAATCTTTCCCAAAGTCAAAGCCATCAAAAGGCATGGCCTGCCATCAAGTGCAGGGACATGCACCAAAGATTCCTCTCTTGGTCCCCATTGAAATCGCAAGATTCCTTTTCCCTTCCCGAAAGGAAATGAAATTTCCTTTCGGGAAGGGAAAAGGAATCTTGCGAATCCCAAAAGAAAGGCTTACAAACACTCTGGAAAGGAGATAGGTTCAAATGAAATGCAATTGAAAAAAGCAGAACATCGGGACTTATCGTCTCTTCAAAAAATAGGCTGTGAGGAAATCAGCTGCATTGCAAAGGACCAAAAGATGCCAAAACTAAGCTCACAGATGTTGCAAAAGCAGGGGAAAAAGTCAAGGAGGAAGACACAACTTAGGGAGCAAGATATGAGGGACATGGCATGAATACTTAAAACCAAAAAAAAAAAAAAAACCCAAAAAACCTTTCCCAAAGTCAAAGCCATCAAAATGCACGCACGCCATAGGCCAGCAAGTGCAGGCACATGCAGCAAAGCTTGCCAAAATTGATCACCACTGAAGGCCAAAACAGAAAAGAAGGACCTACAAACACGCTGGAATGGAGACACCATCAAAGAATTGCAATTGGAGGAGAAAAAAAGAAAATTTTGGAAATTTAGTGACTCTAAGAAAATGGCCTGGGTTTATATCAGCTGCAGTGCAAAGGACAAAAAGATGCAAAAACTAAGCTCACAGATGTTGCAAAAGCAGGGGAAAAAGTCAAGGAGGAAGACACAACTTAGGGGGCAAGATATGAGGGACATGGCATGAATACTTAAAAAATAATAAAAAATAAAAAAAGAAAAAATCTTTCCCAAAGTCAAAGCCATCAAAATGCAGGCAGGCCATATGCCACCAAGGGCAGGCACATGCAGCAAAGCTTGCCAAAATTGATCCCCACAGAAGGCCAAAACAGAAAAGAAGGACCTACAAACACGCTGGAATGGAGACAACATCAAAGGAATTGCAATAGGAGGAGAAAAAAAGAAATTTAGGGGATTTACTGACTCTAAAAAATGGCCTGGGTTTATATCAGGTGCATTGCAAAGGACCAAAAGGTGCCAAAACTAAGCTCACAGATGTTGCAAAAGCAGGGGAAAAAGTCAAGGAGGAAGACACAACTTAGGGGGCAAGATATGAGGCACATGGCATGAATACTTAAAATATTAAAAAATAAAAAAAGAAAAAATCTTTCCCAAAATTAAAGCCATCAAAATGCAGGCAGGCCATATGCCAGCAAGTGTAGGCACATGCAGCAAAGCTTGCCAAAATTGATCGCCACTGAAGGCCAAAACAGAAAAGAAGGACCTACAAACACACTGGAAAGGAGTCAACTTCAAAGGAATTGCAACTGGAGGAGAAAAAAAAAAATTTTGGAAATTTAGTGACTCTAAGAAAATGGCCTGGGGTTTTATCAGGTGCAGTGCAAAGGACCAAAAGATGCCAAAACTAAGCTCACAGATGTTGCAAAAGCAGGGGAAAAAGTCAAGGAGGAAGACACAACTTAGGGGGCAAGATATGAGGGACATGGCATGAACACTTCAGAAAACAACCAAAAAAAGAAAAAAATCTTTCCCAAAGTCAAAGCCATCAAAAGGCATGGCCTGCCATCAAGTGCAGGGACATGCACCAAAGATTCCTCTCTTGGTCCCCATTGAAATCGCAAGATTCCTTTTCCCTTCCCGAAAGGAAATGAAATTTCCTTTCGGGAAGGGAAAAGGAATCTTGCGGATCCCAAAAGAAAGGCTTACAAACACTCTGGAAAGGAGATAGGTTCAAATGAAATGCAATTGAAAAATACAGAAAATCGGGACTTACCGTCTCTTCAAAAAATAGGCTGTGAGGAAATCAGCTGCATTGCAAAGGACCAAAAAATGCCAAAACTAAGCTCACAGATGTTGCAAAAGCAGGGGAAAAAGTCAAGGAGGAAGACACAACTTAGGGGGCAAGATATGAGGGACATGGCATGAATACTTAAAACAAAATGAAAAAAAAAAGAAAAAATCTTTCCCAAAGTCAAAGCCATCAAAATGCAGGGTGGCCATACGCCACCAAGGGCAGGCACATGCAGCAAAGCTTGCCAAAATTGATCCCCACTGAAGGCCAAAACAGAAAAGAAGGACCTACAAACACGCTGGAAAGGAGTCAACATCAAAGGAATTGCAATTGGAGGAGAAAAAAGAAAATCTGGGAAATTTAGTGACTCTAACAAAATGGCCTGGGTTTATATCAGGTGCAGTGCAAAGGACCAAAAGATGCCAAAACTAAGCTCACAGATGTTGCAAAAGCAGGGGAAAAAGTCAAGGAGGAAGACACAACTTAGGGAGCAAGATATGAGGGACATGGCATGAATACTTAAACCAAAAAAAAAAAAAAACCCAAAAAATCTTTCCCAAAGTAAAAGCCATCAAAATGCAGAGAGCCATACGCCACCAAGGGCAGGCACATGCAGCAAAGCTTGCCAAAATTGATCCCAACTGAAGGCCAAAACAGAAAAGAAGGACCTACAAACACGCTGGAATGGAGACAGCATAAAAGGAATTGCAATTGGAGGAGAAAAAAACAAACTGGGAAATTTAGTGACTCTAAGAAAATGGCCTGGGGTTTTATCAGGTGCTGTGCAAAGGACCAAAAGGTGCCAAAACTAAGCTCACAGATGTTGCAAAAGCAGGGGAAAAAGTGAAGGAGGAAGACACAACTTAGGGGGCAAGATATGAGCGACATGGCATGAATACTTAAAACAAAAAAGAAAAAAAAAATGAAAAAATCTTTCCCAAAATCAAAGCCATCAAAATGCAGGCAGGCCATACGCCACCAAGGGCAGGCACATGCAGCAAAGCTTGCCAAAACTCATCCCCACTGAAGGCCAAAACAGAAAAGAAGGACCTACAAACACGCTGGAAAGGAGTCAACATCAAAGGAATTGCAATTGGAAGAGAAAAAAAGAAAATTTGGGAAATTTAGTGACTCTAAGAAAATGGCCTGGGTTTATATCAGGTGCAGTGCAAAGGACCAAAAGGTGCCAAAACTAAGCTCACAGATGTTGCAAAAGCAGGGGAAAAAGTCAAGGAGGAAGACACAACTTAGGGGGCAAGATATGAGGGACATGGCATGAATAATAAAAACAAAAAAGAAAAAAAAAGAAAAAATCTTTCCCAAAGTCAAAGCCATCAAAATGCAGGGTGGCAATACGCCACCAAGGGCAGGCACATGCAGCAAAGCTTGCCAAAATTGATCCCCACTGAAGGCCAAAACAGAAAAGAAGGACGTACAAACACGCTGGAATGGAGACACCATCAAAGGAATTGCAATTGGAGGAGAACAAAAAAAAAGCGAAATTTAATGACTCTAAGAAAATGGCCTGGGTTTATATCAGGTGCAGTGCAAAGGACTAAAAGATGCCAAAACTAAGCTCACAGATGTTGCAAAAGCAGGGGAAAAAGTCAAGGAGGAAGACAGAACTTAGGGGGCAAGATATGAGGGACATGGCATGAATACTTAAAATATTAAAAAATAAAAAAAGAAAAAATCTTTCTCAAATTCAAAGCCATAAAAATGAAGGCGCCATACGCCACCAAGGGCAGGAACATGCAGCAAAGCTTGCCAAAATTGATCCCCACTGAAGGCCAAAACAGAAAAGAAGGACCTACAAACACGCTGGAAAGGAGTCAACATCAAAGGAATTGCAATTGGAGGAGAAAAAAAGAAAATTTGGGAAATTTAGTGACCCTAAGAAAATGGCCTGGGTTTATATCAGGTGCAGTGCTAAGGACCAAATGGTGCCAAATCTAAGCTCACAGATGTTGCAAAAGCAGGGGAAAAAGTCAAGGAGGAAGACACAACTTAGGGGGCAAGATATGAAGGACATGGCATGAATACTTAAAATATTAAAAAAAAAATAAAGAAAAAATCTTTCCCAAAGTCAAAGCCATCAAAATGCAGGCAGGCCATACGCCACCAAGGGCAGGCACATGCAGCAAAGCTTGCCAAAATTGATCCCCACTGAAGGCCAAAAGAGAAAAGAAGGACCTACCAACACGCTGGAAAGGAGTCAACATCAAAGGAATTGCAATTGGAGGAGAAAAAAAGAAAATTTTGGAAATTTAGTGACTCTTAGAAAGTGGCCTGGGGTTTTATCAGGTGCAGTGCAAAGGACCAAAAGATGCCAAAACTAAGCTCACAGATGTTGCAAAAGCAGGGGAAAAAGTCAAGGAGGAAGACACAACTTAGGGGGCAAGATATGAGGGACATGGCATGAACACTTCAGAAAACAACCAAAAAAAGAAAAAAATCTTTCCCAAAGTCAAAGCCATCAAAAGGCATGGCCTGCCATCAAGTGCAGGGACATGCACCAAAGATTCCTCTCTTGGTCCCCATTGAAATCGCAAGATTCCTTTTCCCTTCCCGAAAGGAAATGAAATTTCCTTTCGGGAAGGGAAAAGGAATCTTGCGAATCCCAAAAGAAAGGCTTACAAACACTCTGGAAAGGAGATAGGTTCAAATGAAATGCAATTGAAAAAAGCAGAACATCGGGACTTATCGTCTCTTCAAAAAATAGGCTGTGAGGAAATCAGCTGCATTGCAAAGGACCAAAAGATGCCAAAACTAAGCTCACAGATGTTGCAAAAGCAGGGGAAAAAGTCAAGGAGGAAGACACAACTTAGGGAGCAAGATATGAGGGACATGGCATGAATACTTAAAACCAAAAAAAAAAAAAAAACCCAAAAAATCTTTCCCAAAGTCAAAGCCATCAAAATGCACGCACGCCATAGGCCAGCAAGTGCAGGCACATGCAGCAAAGCTTGCCAAAATTGATCCCCACTGAAGGCCAAAACAGAAAAGAAGGACCTACAAACACGCTGGAATGGAGACACCATCAAAGAATTGCAATTGGAGGAGAAAAAAAGAAAATTTTGGAAATTTAGTGACTCTAAGAAAATGGCCTGGGTTTATATCAGCTGCAGTGCAAAGGACAAAAAGATGCAAAAACTAAGCTCACAGATGTTGCAAAAGCAGGGGAAAAAGTCAAGGAGGAAGACACAACTTAGGGGGCAAGATATGAGGGACATGGCATGAATACCTAAAATAATAAAAAAAAAAAAATGAAAAAATCTTTCCCAAAGTCAAAGCCATCAAAATGCAGGCAGGCCATACGCCACCAAGGGCAGGCACATGCAGCAAAGCTTGCCAAAATTGATCCCCACAGAAGGCCAAAACAGAAAAGAAGGACCTACAAACACGCTGGAATGGAGACAACATAAAAGGAATTTCAATAGGAGGAGAAAAAAAGAAATTTAGGGGATTTACTGACTCTCAAAAATGGCCTGGGTTTATATCAGGTGCATTGCAAAGGACCAAAAGGTGCCAAAACTAAGCTCACAGATGTTGCAAAAGCAGGGGAAAAAGTCAAGGAGGAAGACACAACTTAGGGGGCAAGATATGAGGGACATGGCATGAATACTTAAAATATTAAAAAATAAAAAAAGAAAAAATCTTTCCCAAAATTAAAGCCATCAAAATGCAGGCAGGCCATATGCCAGCAAGTGTAGGCTCATGCAGCAAAGCTTGCCAAAATTGATCGCCACTGAAGGCCAAAACAGAAAAGAAGGACCTACAAACACACTGGAAAGGAGTCAACTTCAAAGGAATTGCAACTGGAGGAGAAAAAAAAAAAATTTTGGAAATTTAGTGACTCTAAGAAAATGGCCTGGGGTTTTATCAGGTGCAGTGCAAAGGACCAAAAGATGCCAAAACTAAGCTCACAGATGTTGCAAAAGCAGGGGAAAAAGTCAAGGAGGAAGACACAACTTAGGGGGCAAGATATGAGGGACATGGCATGAACACTTCAGAAAACAACCAAAAAAAGAAAAAAATCTTTCCCAAAGTCAAAGCCATCAAAAGGCATGGCCTGCCATCAAGTGCAGGGACATGCACCAAAGATTCCTCTCTTGGTCCCCATTGAAATCGCAAGATTCCTTTTCCCTTCCCGAAAGGAAATGAAATTTCCTTTCGGGAAGGGAAAAGGAATCTTGCGGATCCCAAAAGAAAGGCTTACAAACACTCTGGAAAGGAGATAGGTTCAAATGAAATGCAATTGAAAAATACAGAAAATCGGGACTTACTGTCTCTTCAAAAAATAGGCTGTGAGGAAATCAGCTGCATTGCAAAGGACCAAATGGTGCCAAAACTAAGCTCAGAGATGTTGCAAAAGCAGGGGAAAAAGTCAAGGAGGAAGACACAACTTAGGGGGCAAGATACGAGGGACATGGCATGAATACTTAAAACAAACAAACAAAATAAAATAGAAAAAATTTTTCCCTAAGTCAAAGCCATCAAAATGCAGGCAGGCCATACGCCAGCAAGGGCAGGCACATGCAGCAAAGCTTGCCAAAATTGATCCCCACTGAAGGCCAAAACAGAAAAGAAGGACCTACAAACACGCTGGAAAGGAGTCAACATCAAAGGAATTGCAATTGGAGGAGAAAAAAAGAAATGTAGGGAAATTACTGACTCTAAAAAATGGCCTGGGTTTATATCAGGTGCCTTGCAAAGGACCAAAAGATGCCAAAACTAAGCTCACAGATGTTGCAAAAGCAGGGGAAAAAGTCAAGGAGGAAGACACAACAGGGGGCAAGACATGAGGAAGATGGCATGAATACTTAAAATATTAAAAAAAAAAAAAAAAAAAAATCTTTCCCAAAGTCAAAGCCATCAAAATGCAGGCAGGCCATACGCCAGCAAGTGCAGGCACATGCAGCAAAGCTTGCCAAAATTGATCCCCACTGAAGGCCAAAACAGAAAAGAAGGACCTACAAACACGCTGGAAAGGAGTCAACATCAAAGGAATTGCAATTGGAGGAGAAAAAAAGAAAATTTTGGAAATTTAGTGACTCTAAGAAAATGGCCTGGGTTTATATCAGCTGCAGTGCAAAGGACAAAAAGATGCAAAAACTAAGCTCACAGATGTTGCAAAAGCAGGGGAAAAAGTCAAGGAGGAAGACAGAACTTTGGGGGCAAGATATGAGGGACATGGCATGAATACCTAAAATAATAAAAAAAAAAAATGAAAAAATCTTTCCCAAAGTCAAAGCCACCAAAATGCAGGCAGGCCATACGCCAGCAAGGGCAGGCACATGCAGCAAAGCTTGCCAAAATTGATCCCCACAGAAGGCCAAAACAGAAAAGAAGGACCTACAAACACGCTGGAATGGAGACAACATCAAAGGAATTGCAATAGGAGGAGAAAAAAAGAAATTTAGGGGATTTACTGACTCTAAAAAATGGCCTGGGTTTATATCAGGTGCATTTGCAAAGGACCAAAAGGTGCCAAAACTAAGCTCACAGATGTTGCAAAAGCAGGGGGGAAAAAGTCAAGGAGAAGACACAACTTAGGGGGCAAGATATGAGGGGACATGGCATGAATACTTATAATAATTAAAAAAAAAAAAAAAGAAAAATCTTTCCCAAAGTCAAAGCCATCAAAATGCAGGCACGCCATAGGCCCAGCAAGTGCAGGCACATGCAGCAAATCTTGCCAAAATTTATCCCCACTGAAGGCCAAAACAGAAAGGAGGACCTACAAACACGCTGGAATGGAGAAACCATCAAAGAATTGCAATTGGAGGAGAAAAAAAGAAAATTTTTGGAAATTTAGTGACTCTAAGGAAAATGGCCTGGGTTTATATCAGCTGCAGTGCAAAGGACAAAAAGATGCAAAAACTAAGCTCACAGATGTTGCAAAAGCAGGGGAAAAAGTCAAGGAGGAAGACACAGCTTAGCGGGCAAGATATGAGGGACAGGGCATGAATACTTAAAATAATAAAAAAAAAAAAAAAGGAAAAAACTTTAACAAAGTCAAAGCCATCAAAATGCAGGCAGGCCATACGCCACCAAGGCAGGAACCATGCAGCAAAGCTTGCCAAAATTGATCCCCACTGAACGCCAAAACAGAGAAGAAGGACCTACAAACACGCTGGAAAGGCGTGTCAACATCAAAGGAATTGCATTTGGAGGAGAAAAAAAGAAAATTTGGGAAATTTAGTGACTCTGAGAAAATGGCCTGGGTTTATATCCAGGTGCAGTGCAAAGGACCAAAAGATGCCAAAACTAAGCTCACAGATGTTGCAAAAGCAGGGGAAAAAGTCAAGGCGGAAGACACAACTTAGGGGGCAAGATATGAGGGACATGGCATGGAATACTTAAAATATTAAAAAAATAAAAAAAGGAAAAATCTTTCCCAAAGTCAAAGCCATCAAAATGCAGGCAGGCCATACGCCAGCAAGGGCAGGCACATGCAGCAAAGCTTGCCAAAATTGATCCCCACTGAAGGCCAAAACAGAAAAGAAGGACCTACAAACACGCTGGAAAGGAGTCAACATCAAAGGAATTGCAATTGGAGGAGAAAAAAAGAAAATTTGGGAAATTTAGTGACTCTAAGAAAATGGCCTGGGGTTTTATCAGGTGCAGTGCAAAGGACCAAAAGATGCCAAAACTAAGCCTCACAGATGTTGCAAAAGCAGGGGAAAAAGTCAAGGAGGAAGACACAACTTAGGGGGCAAGATATGAGGGACATGGCATGAACACTTCAGAAAACAACCAAAAAAAGAAAAAAAATCTTTCCCAAAGTCAAAGCCATCAAAAGGCATGTCCCTGCCATCCAAGTGCAGGGACATGCACCAAAGATTCCTCTATTGGTCCCCATTGAAATCGCAAGATTCCTTTTCCCTTCCCGAAAGGAAATGAAATTTCCTTTCGGGAAGGAAAAGGAATCTTGCGGATCCCAAAAGAAAGCGCTTACAAACACTCTGGAAAGGAGATAGGTTCAAATGAAATGCAATTGAAAAAAGCAGAAAATCGGGAATTTTAGTCTCTACAAAAAATAGGCTGTGAGGAAATCAGCTGCATTGCAAAGGACCAAAAGATGCCAAAACTAAGCTCACAGATGTTGCAAAAGCAGGGGAAAAAGTCAAGGAGGAAGACACAACTTAGGGGGCAAGATATGAGGGACATGGCATGAATACTTAAAATAATAAAAAATAAAAAAAGAAAAAATCTTTCCCAAAGTCAAAGCCATCAAAATGCAGGCAGGCCATACGCCACCAAGGGCAGGCACATGCAGCAAAGCTTGCCAAAATTGATCCCCACTGAAGGCCAAAACAGAAAAGAAGGACCTACAAACACGCTGGAAAGGAGTCAACATCAAAGGAATTGCAATTGGAGGAGGAAAAAAAGAAATGTAGGGAAATTACTGACTCTAAAAAATGGCCTGGGTTTATATCAGGTGCATTGCAAAGGACCAAAAGGTGCCAAAACTAAGCTCACAGATGTTGCAAAAGCAGGGGAAAAAGTCAAGGAGGAAGACACAACTTAGGGGGCAAGATATGAGGGACATGGCATGAACACTTCAGAAAACAACCAAAAAAAGAAAAAAATCTTTCCCAAAGTCAAAGCCATCAAAAGGCATGGCCTGCCATCAAGTGCAGGGACAAGCAGCATAGATTCCTCTGTTGGTCCCCCCCTTTTGAAATCGCAAGATTTCCTTTTCCCTTCCCGAAAGGAAATGAAATTTCCTTTTTGAAGGGGAAAAGGAGTCTTGCGAATCCCAAAAGAAAGGCTTACAAACACTCTGGAAAGGAGATAGGTTCAAATGAAATGCAATTGAAAAAAGCAGAAAATCGGGAATTTTAGTCTCTTCAAAAAATAGGCTGTGAGGAAATCAGCGGCATTGCAAGAAGGACCAAATGGTGCCAAAACTAAGCTCACAGATGTTGCAAAAGCAGGGGAAAAAGTCAAGGAGGAAGACACAACTTAGGGGGCAAGATATGAGGGACCATGGCATGAATACTTAAAACAAACAAACAAAATAAAATAGAAAAAATCTTTCCCAAAGTCAAAGCCATCAAAATGCAGGCAGGCCATACGCCACCAAGGGCAGGCACATGCAGCAAAAGCTTGCCAAAACTGATCCCCACTGAAGGCCAAAACAGAAAAGAAGGACCTACAAACACGCTGGAATGGAGACACCATGAAAGGAATTGCAATTGGAGGAGAAAAAAAAAAAAGGGAAATTTAATGACTCTAAGGAAAATGGCCCTGGGTTTTATATAAGGTGCCTTGCAAAGGACCAAAAGATGCCAAAACTAAGCTCACACATGTTGCAAAAGCAGGGGAAAAAGTCAAGGAGGAAGACACAACAGGGGGCAAGATATGAGGAAGATGGCATGAATACTTAAAATATTAAAAAAAAAAAAAAAAAAATCTTTCCCAAAGTCAAAGCCATCAAAATGCAGACAGGCCATACGCCAGCAAGTGCAGGCACATGCAGCAAAGCTTGCCAAAATTGATCCCCACTGAAGGCCAAAACAGAAAAGAAGGACCTACAAACACGCTGGAAAGGAGTCAACATCAAAGGAATTGCAATTGGAGGAGAAAAAAAGAAAATTTGGGAAATTTAGTGACTCTAAGAAAATGGGCCTGGGGTTTATATCAGGTGCAGTGCAAAGGACCAAAAGGTGCCAAAACTAAGCTCACAGATGTTGCAAAAGCAGGGGAAAAAGTCAAGGAGGAAAGACACAACTTAGGGGGCAAGATATGAGGGACATGGCATGAATACTTAAAATATTAAAAAATAAAAAAAGAAAAAATCTTTCTCAAATTCAAAGCCATAAAAATGAAGGCGCCATACGCCACCAAGGGCAGGAACATGCAGCAAAGCTTGCCAAAATTGATCCCCACTGAAGGCCAAAACAGAAAAGAAGGACCTACAAACACGCTGGAAAGGAGTCAACATCAAAGGAATTGCAATTGGAGGAGAAAAAAAGAAAATTTGGGAAATTTAGTGAGTCTAAGAAAAGGGCCTGGGTTTATATCAGGTGCAGTGCTAAGGACCAAAAGGTGCCAAAACTAAGGTCACAGATGTTGCAAAAGCAGGGGAAAAAGTCAAGGAGGAAGACACAACTTAGGGAGCAAGATATGAGGGACATGGCATGAATACTTAAAA